>AP025048.1:3925713-3941503 GCA_036186865.1 Eustoma russellianum | reverse complement strand
TTTTTTTTTTTTTTTTTTGGTTGAGAAATTGATGGTGTGCATTGATAAGAAGGATTCTGAAAGTGAATGAGACTCAAAGGTATGGTATTTGTTGTTGTTGGTGAGGGCCTCCATTCCCCAAAGTGCAGGCATACTTCACTCCTCACTATCTCAAAAATGATAGCATGTGCCCACTAGTGTATAAATATTTCAAAATTTACATTCCCTTTATAGGTGGAAATCTTGTGTCTTAACTAAAAATACACATTTCTTTGATGTCATGGTCTATTGGTACAAGTTCAACTGAAAGAATTCTTGATGTCACTATTGTCTTAGAGTCTCGGATGTACGCAATCATACTCATATTATCATACTCATATTATTAGAAACACACAGAGGTTATTTTACAATGACTCATAATAAAAATTGTGTGTCGATCAACTGTTAATTCACCATATACTTTCTCTATACTTTTTTATTTTTCTTATTTTGTCAAAATCATAAGTGTTCTTTAATAGTGTTCCTAAACTAATGTTCCAAACCGCATGGAGTCCAAAATTTCAACCCTATAAAAGTAATGATGGAACCTGTGCTTTTTTCCGCCAATAAATGAAAATTAATTAATTTCTAGTATGTTGGTAGCTTTTGCATAAAATTTAAGGTAAGGACGCGTATATCAGAACATAAAGCGATCCGGCCTCTAACTCGAACCTTACACAAATACGGGAACTAAGTACACCGAGAATGACTTAGTATGTTGATATAAATATTCTTTTTCTTTATTAAAGGAACATGAAGTGATAAGAATTTTAAAATAAAGACGGTAGAAATTTAACATGATTGATTTATCATGATGACAGGATAGGACTCAAAGCTTGCTCTTAATCAGTGATTTTAAAATAGTTATATTGTATGAACAAACTATAACGGTTAGAAAGAAACTAAAAAAAATGAAATATGAAGGGCAAGGTAGGGACAAAAGAGGAGGAAAAGGCAAAGAGCACTAACAAATAGCGTGTGGTTTGTGTAACCGATAGCTATGATGCATATGTATCAATATTGGGGACCCTACAAATTTGTGATACGTATGAATCAAGGCAAAATGATGCCTTCTATCTATTTATTGTGCATAGATTACATTATTACTTGTAATTTTTATCGTATATCTATAACTATTAATTATTTTAACTCTTTCGTAACATTTAACAGTTCTATTTTTCCATTTGAGGACTAACAAATGGACGCAAAAGATTAAAAATAATAGTTATTTGTACATACTGAAAATTGCAAACTTATGACGCAAAAAAGTAAAAAGTATTAATAGTTACGAATACACACTATAAATTACAAACTTATAATGTAATCTAATATGTATAATGTTCTAGATACAATTGTAATCATTATAAACACCCAGCATCATTTTCCTTGTGCATTAATATTGGGGACCCAACAAATTTAGGAACGGAGGCCACACGTAAAGGGAAAGCCAAGCGAACCAAAACATGTGACCCTGATTTCATGATCTAACTAAGGTTAGCTTTAAACCCATGACGCTTGAATATGTCACGTGACTTTCACAACTTCGGTATGACAATACTACTCTAAGCTTTTTAACGTTAGGCCATCTTCAATGGGATAGGATCAACCGCAAGGGGTTGCGGTGATGCGTGACCGCGCGACACGTGGTAGCAAGGGGGTGGTGAGGCTAGATGAGAGTCACCCTCATCTAGCCTCACAACCCCCCTTGCTGCCACGTGTCGCGTGGCCACAAAGGAGCTGAGGAAAGTTGGGGTGAGGAGATCAGTACCCATCTTCAATGGGTGCACCAAAACACCTATTTGTTGCAAAAAATCACTCTAACCAAGCACCAAACCTTGCACCAAATAGGTGAAAATGAATATTGTTGCACCAAATACGTTCAACACTATTCATTGCACCAAATCAATATTCATCCGCCACATCATCATTTTAATCATATTAATTTAATTTTTTTTATTATTTTAAGCATATTAATCTAATTGTACTATTTTGTTTTATTTATAATTTAATTTTTATTTTAAACTTTCAAATTTATAGGAACACGTTAAGAAATAATGCACATCGGTTAAATCAATGAATAATGGATCAATGAATACTTACGTTAAATTTATATGAATGTTAAATTTGTGTTAAATTATTTATAATAATGAATTAAAAATAGAATGATAGAAGAATCTTTAATGAATATTTTTATTTGGTGCTGGATTTGGTGTTTATGGTTGGAGTACTTTTTAATGTTTATTGCATCAAATATGTGATTTGGTGCAAAATTTGGTGTTTTGGGTTGAAGATGACCTTATTATAGAAGACAGATACGGACCTTAGAACAAATGGTAAATTTGTTGCTTTGTGCTATTACAGCTTCAAGCCACTGAAACAACCTATTGCACAAAGTATAGAGTAAAGCTGTGTACAACAGATCGCGAAGCAAGCGATCCAGGCCCTGGATCCTGCACAAACACGAAAGCCTAGTGTACAGTGAACGCCCTATAGAAGATAGATATAACAGATGTAACATTTTCTCTTAGGATACTAAAAGAAAGTAAAATAAAGTACGGTATATATATATATAACCAAATACTGAATCATTTCGAGTAGGCCTGGATCCTGCGCAAACATAGGAGCTTAATGTACCTAGAACGCCATATAAAAGATTAGATGTAACATTTTCTCTTAGGATACTAAAAAGTAAGTAAAAGAAAGTAAGGTAACAAATATATACATCGAAAAATTAACATGTAATGCTATCATGTTAGAACTATCGACCGGCCTGATGGACGAATTTGAGCCTTACATGTTACGATCCTGAAGAATTGGTTACGTAACAAGTTAAACATTGAATAAAGAAACGTTGAAGCATTAGGGCTGTAAACGAGCCGAACGAGCCGAGTATTGCATTGTTCAAGCTATGTTCATTTAACTTAGCGAACGAGCCGAGCTTGTTCGTTTATTTAAACGAACATATTTACTTGTTCAAGCTTGGTTCGTTTAACTCACAAACAACATTAACGAGCCGAACACCTTAAACGAACAGTGCCACTTACCGAGCTCGAACAAAAAAAGGTGTTCAACCTCTGTTCATTAATCTTTTATCCAAGCCGAGCTCGAACAAACGAGCCGAACAACCAAAGGGTTTGGTTCATTTACAGCCCTAATCATGACCATCATAATTGTCCTCTACACAGAATTATAGTTGGAGGACAATAAGTAAACCTCATTATTTTAGTGGTCTTCAGTAGTCTTACCAATTTCTAAGGATTGAGCTTCTCAAATCATTGCCATGAATGGGGAAAACGGTTCAGTTCCTTGTGTTACAATTCTTCATAAATTCTCTCCTAAAAGAAATGCACAAAATAATTAAGGGTAAATACGTTTGTACTATTAAATTCAGAACTGAAAGACTCAAATATTTTAATTGTCTGAACAATAAATCTAATTCCATGAGCTATTTCTTTCTCAATTTTACCTAGCTTTTTTTTTAGTGAATTTTATAATATACTTGTGCGGATGTTGTACCCAAAAGGCAAGCTGGAAGCAATTTTTTCCTTTTTCCACTGCTGTCTCTCAAAGCTTTATCCGGTAAGTATTATCTTCAACTTCAACATCAGCCAGCAATAATTTGAGAACATCTTTTGATGCCTTTTTTCCTTTTACTTTCTTTTAAGATGCCCTTTGTCAATAACATATTCACACACACACGTATGCATATATAGGTTTATATATGCACACAACCCAGGGCATAGCCAACTGGAGTTGGAATTTGTTTCAAGAAGTCAAGAATTCGATTCCATAGACACGCAAAGTGTAGGTGTTTCATTGCTTTTAGCTTAATTTGCAGTGAGTCACTGCGTAAGTCTTCATCCAACCTAGAATGCCGCTGAACATCTGATTTGCATCCTCCACAATGCTCCTTGAAGTGGAACATTAGAGTCCCTGGTATGCTTTTTTGTTCAAAGGTTTAGACATGCATTCATATTTATAACGACGATTCCTCTTTAGACTCGGCGGTGTTATTATGAGTGCGTAAAAGTTACAGAATCTCCGCAAATGCTATTGTTGGAGAAATTCGATGGTGACAACATTGATGTTTAAAATCATCATCATCATCCGGACTCAGTATATCCCAACGACATCAAAAACTATCGTTAAGGTCTGCAAAGGGTAAGTAGTAGACAGACAATACCTCTATCCTAAGGGATAGAGAGTCTGATTCCATTGATGTTTAAAATAAAGATCCAAACTAAAGGTTTCCGGTTTGAAATTAAAGAAGTCGGAAGCTTTTGTTGCTAACCTTTACAGGCTTGCAAATAATTGTCTTCATGCATCGAGATAGGATACGTGCCACAGGCAGCTTCAGCTCCAGGAAAACAAGATAAAGTACCGCATACAAGTCTTGGAAAAATGTCGATGGCATATATCTCAGTTTCCGACTTTTACAAAACTATATAAAAGAATATCACGATTTACAACATTTACAAAGTTTTACATGCACAATAAAAACCCTCAAGATTAAAGTAATTTGCATAGGCATAACCTGATATAAAAGTATTAAAATGCTGCAACAACCATAGACGATCCACTCGTATAGATGTTCAAATCATATAAATAGTTTCAATTTAAATCATTTATAGATTTACAAAACAAGTTCTGGGACATGTACAGTAAAACAAATCTCTCGATTTACTTCATAGCAACAAAACCCCTGAGGTTGGAAAATTTTTTCCCCATTCACTTAAAGAATATAAAGCAAAAGAAAGAAATGTCAGATAGATTCCATTTTCCACTCTCCTGCCCCTCTCAGCTCCACCAAATATAGATAAATAAAAATGTGTGTCTATATATACACACACACTCTCTATTCGAGTAAAGAAATAAAGTATGAACTACAATTTGCAGGTCAAAGTTTACAATTGCAATAATCTATAAGCAAATGAATCATCAAATTGCAACGTGACTATAGGATACTGACATTCAAGCTAATTAAATCGACTGATAACTTAATAAATAACTGAAACACATTGAGGATTGACACAAGTTTCATCATATATACACTTGGGGGGGGGGGGGGGGGATAAAGAATAATTCAATATTCCAGCAAGTAGCCCATATTAAAGAAGGAGACAAGGCAAAGAGAGGAGCAGGGGGTGGGGGAGTGGAGCGGTTTGGTAAAGGAGGAGATAAAAGGTGAAGTGTACAGCCATAAATTCGAAAGAATTCTTTTAAATTTTGAACGACTAATTACTAGAGGAAGCAAAGACTCTATCTATTCAAAATTACAATAGTGATAGAAAAAACCCCAGATTGAAACGTTAAGACTGTCTAGGAAAAGAAAAGGTTCAAAGGAATTAAGTCAAACAGCAACATTGAACAACGGACCTCTGTATTCTTTGCGTTCGTGGCAGCAACCCAAAAAGCAGTCTGTGTTGGGAACAGAAAACCTGAATAAGTATTTAATTAACCAAATAGGGAAGAAAAACTTGGGATACCATTTGAGATAAAACAACGCGAATAACCAACCAAGAAGACAAATGTGCAAGTGAACATACAGTAAGTGTATGTTCTCCCAAGCATGTCTTTACTACAAGAGGGTTGAGGGTGACATAATTCCTTACTCCCAGTTCCCTCTATCAAATGCATGTCTATCAGAGATATGGTCCAGCTGTCCCTTCAGAGGCCAGAGCCATCCGATAAAATTGGATTGATACAGATATGGTTCAGCTGGACCATAAAACTTGTCCAAAGAGACAAAGCAGTAGAGAATATGGAATCAGAAGCCCTCTATATGAAAAACTGAAGTCCAAGAACTTTGTGATTTAACAGTACAACATATACATAAACGCTGCAACCTAACTAAAAATTGATCCGTGTGGTCGTTTACCTTTCTAGAAGCATCACAAGTTCACAATGTGGGGTATGCGGGAAAAGATCAACCACCATTGCGTTGATTGGAGAAGGGCTCGGAAACAGGCATGGATTTTGTCCGGTGACGTGCCAGAGCAGCACTGCTCATTTTTCTCCACCCTCTGTTAATTAGGGCCTAATATGCAGCAAAAATGCTCAGGAATAAAAGCAGGAAATTTTTTATGGTATACTTGGGTAAATAGTAGTGTGCTAAGGACAACACATGATTCAACTACACTGATTGTGAAAAGTAATGGTTCTTGTCTCATTAGGAACAACATAAACTCACCAAATTCACCTACATCAATAACTGCACTTCGAACAGCTACACAGCTTAAGTTACACAAAATCATGCTGGAACATCAGATGCCAAGAGAAAAAAAAACTCTCTGCATTCATCAGAAACACGTCAAAGTCTTCGTTGAACAAGGAATATTGTGGGTCAAAGGTTTACTGAGTAAGAAGAAAAAGGTTAAATGTTTCTGCTAAAAGTAATCATGTCCAATCTACTAAAATACATGATCGACCAAACTTCTTATGCTAAGGAGTATTAGGAAGAAGTATGAGTATATTTCAGGTTCAACCGAGTTAAATCTTTGTGCAAGGAAGGTCTGTCCTAGCACTAGTTAGCCAGACGTAACCCTGACGGTAGCCTAGTTTATCATCTATAACAGGAGCAATGAACCACCTGAAAAGATATACATGAGATTACAAGTACACAATATTATCTTCTTGTCTCCAACCTATCAAACATATGCTTCAATTTCCTACTCTTCCCCAACCTTTATACCCCCACCATACTAAGCTTCTAGTAGAAGTGCAGTTCTACAGTCCAGGAACTGCATTAAGAAAAGATTTCTTTGTTCGTTAAGGAGATTGACTCAAAATGACAGAAAAAAAAAAACCAAAAAATAATAAGAATATGCTGCGGTTCTTACTTGAAAAATGTAAAAATTAATTAAACAAATAGCCAATTATTAGTATTCTCTCCGTCCCAAAAATATTTACATATTTGGCTTTTCTACATAATTCATTTTGAACTATGTAGAGAAATAACTATGAGCGTGAACAAAGAATGTGAATGGCGAAAATTAAATTTGTTAAGATAGTTGCGTGGAAATACAAAGAAGGATAAATAAAAATAAACATATAAGAAGAAAGGTTGGGTGGCTCCTATAGATGAAAAGATGAGGGAGTCAATGTTAAGATGGTATAAACATGTGCAAGGACATCCTGCAGATGCACCTGTTAGGTAACGAGACAATGAATGAGGTGCATGGTAAACATAGAAAAGGGAGACCAAAGAAGACATGCAGAGTGACAATAAGCAAGGATATAACTTATATGACAATTGGAGAACACATGGTCAGTGATAAAACACAATGATACAATTAATTCATGTAGCCAATGTCATGTGGAGGGTATAAGATTTAAGTGAGAATTTTAGATACGTCAGCAGCACGGTTGAGATGACATGATAGTTTTAAAAGGAGCTTATTTTAAATGAGTATATTATGCATTAGATATTATGAGATACACAAAGTAGGATTTACGAGTCAAAATAAAAATAAAAAACAAAAAACAAAACATGAAAAACAAAAACAAAAATAAAGCGCAAAAGAAATGATTGACCTATATGGCGGACCTCACATGATACGAAAAAAGCTTGAGTGTTGCAATATGTAGAAAACTCAACTATGACAGTATTTTTTTTGGAGGGAGTAACTTTTATGTGCCAGAATATAGGCCTTAGGTACATGAAAATCCAGAAATTATGGAATGACTTTCTTGTCATATATATAATACATGACTTACAGTAGAATGAAGGCCAACTCGTGGTGGATCCGCATTTCTTAAACCGCTTCACTGAATGTGTGCTATTCTTGGCTGTTAAAGACTTTTCTTCTTGACCTTCAAAGTTCAAAGGTGCATTTTCATGATGACCATCCTGCTGTTCAGCATCTGATCTCTCTTCTTGACCTTCAAGATTCAAAGGTGCATTTTCGTGATGAACATCCTGCTGTCTGGCAGCTGATCTCTCTTCTTGACCTTCAACATTTAACGGTGTATTTTCATGATCACCATCCTGCTGTTCAGCAGCTGATCTCTCTTCATCGCCTTGAGCAACGTTAGTTGGTTTCAGCTCCCCTTCAGCAAATTTGATCTCATTATTGCCTTTTCCCATTTCTTCAAGAACAACTGCTTTCTGAGGTAAACTTAGGTATTCCTTCAGAAGAGAATCCATAACATCCTCGGCCTGGATCCACATAATGACACGAGAAGGAAGCTGCGTTATAAATTCTCGGTAAGTAGGTAATCCTCAGCCAATGTAACTTGTTGAAAAGCACATCCAAAGATTCTCAGTTAGCCCGGTGCTTTAGGTTATAAGAATCAACCCGAGATAAATGACATGCTTCTTTTGGACGAAAAGTCCTGGTATGTGTATCCGTTCTGTTTAGCAATTTAAATGTTTAAAATTACCAACCATGCTATACATAAGCTTCCCTGCTTACCAAAAAGCTAGCACCATCAATATGTTTGCCTGTACTCATGATTGAGACTGGAACACTAACTTTCGCCTCTTAACAGATTATTAACTAGTAGGCCGCACTTAAAAAATAATAGATTATAAGATATCACCTGACCTTCGAACATACAAATCTGCAGTTCTTTATCCCATTGATCTCAGCATTCCTCGTGGCATCTGAAACTGCAGAAGCATTCATTTCGATGCCAACAACCTTAAATAAAAAGAAAAAATAAAGTCTAGTACCCTAAATGTTAAGCCTAGTACCCTGCTCCAATTTTGCTATAAGGTTTCAAGACCAGGCACTACCTTCCTTTACGCGGCCATTTTTGTAAGCTGTAACGGATGTCTCTCACATCAACATAATAAGTGATCAACAACGACTGGCTAGCCAAATGAAACCAATCTTATCCGCTAGCATGGCCAATATCTCCAAAGCATTTAGTTTTTGTAAATTATGGAAGAATGTGCTCAAGCAAGAACACCAGGTCCCACCTCCCAAAAGAAAGTTGGGGATTAGATATGAACTTCTAGTAAATAGTTCACCGTTACTTGTTACAAGTTCTTAAGCATGAATGTTACAAGGGAATAAAATAACAAACTCTTCAAACTTTAGCCTTGCCAATTCAATAATTTATGATCAATCAGAAACATGAAACATTCAATTATAAAGCCTTTGTTCCATGTTTAAGATCAAGTCTATCAAATCAAGCCGTTCGGCTTCCATCCGACCAAGAGTGGTTATCACTTACTACCATTGGGATCTTTTAGAGACCTAATATATGCTGTACTTGCTGATCAAGAGGGTCAAAGCTGCAAGTTTCACCGTGGTTATAAGTTGAACAAAACGGTCATCAATGACATTTGACAATATCGTTTCATCAATAGCCTATTGAACAGCAAGGCAAAATCAGGGACAACTTAAAGTCTAGTTTTTGTCACTTAAAGTTCACGATGTCGATGCAATTAGAGAATTAACCGAGCTTAGACAAAAAGAAAATAGGAGGAAATCATTCTCACGTGCTCCTAGAGAAATTCCTCAGGTTATCCGCAGTCCATCTCATAGGAAGATTCGTCAAGCACTTCGTCAGTGCAGTCTCCCCTGCTGCAGAAGCCCCGTTCTCTACTCCTGCTAAAGCCTCGGACATCATGACTGCATTTCCATTCCTTCCCTCCTCATTCCTATTCTTCCCATTCTCCTCCTCCTCCGTCCTTGCCATCATCTTAGCACGCTCCGATGTTGGGTCCCACGAATTGTCCGGTCGCGGCCTAAGTTCCGATTCACCATGCGCGTAACGACACGCATCCCCGTGGATGCGTTCGCCTATTGACCATCGGAAGTAAGAGCAAAGGGTCGTCTTCCATAGAGGATTTGCTTTGTGCTTGGCTTGCCTCCGGGGTCTCATCGTCACTCTAGCGCATTCTCTTCATAGTTTTCCAACTTTTTGTATGTTTTGTTTATCCTTTTATACATTTTTTTTTGTGGAAAATAGGATCAGATTTCCATTACTGTGAAATGGAGACCAAATACATCAGTTTATGGGCATAATATAAACAGTAACTAGTATGTGGGCATAATATAAACACTAACTAGTATGTACATAATATTATACTGTATTGATATTATAAGCTTCTTGCAGTAATTTAACACGCCTCATGATTTCCACAGCAAAAGCCCAGGGAGTACACGTTTTATATCCTTGTTATGAAGACCACGGTTGTGCCAAAACCAGATACCGTATGATGTTTCTCGGAATAGATAGTCCCATCTGACTAGACTTGTTCGATCTCCAAAATCTCTTGCCAAATTCAAGTCCACCCAATTTTTTCCGGTGGGACTATCAAAGAAGACGGACAAGTTCCTATGTTGTTCTAATTGTTTCCAAACCTTGCTCGCCCAAACGCAGTCTCGTAGCTCCTGTAGAGCCTCCACACCCGCTTGTCCGCATAATTCGCAAGATGAAGTATTGTTGATGTGTCTCTTGTGGAGAAGATATATCGTAGATAAAGCATCATGTCTCAGCCGCCACAAAAAGAAATTCAGTCTACCTAGGCCTTTTGATTTCCATATACGATACCAAGCTTGAGATTATAAAGATTTTGTCATTGGTGTTTGTACCGTATAAGCGCTAGCAACACAAAATCTACCTGATGAATTCGGAGTCCATCGCAGGCCGCCAGCTGCAGTATATTCTTATTGACTCAGCATGTACAACCCCTTCTTCAACTCAGACACACAACTACAAATGCTCCCCCATATAAATGATGAGTTTCGCCTCAGGCTTTCATCTAGTGGCGAGCCGTATTTTGCCCACAGGATCTTGACCTATAACTGGTTACGGCATAATTTCATAAGGAATAATTTCATAAGGAATGCAATGTTCATTTGTTTCAGATTCCTAATCCCAAGGTTAAAATACTAATACAACCTAAAACTAAGAATACTAATAACTCTAAGAAAAACTCTATTAAATAACATATACGAAAACTGAGTCAAATGGAAAAAAGCTGAAACATAAATTACTGATCAAATGAAAAACGTTGCTACAAATTGGTATGTTTCCGTTCGCCCATAGTAAGAAAATGTATTACATTGACAAACAATCAATCGGTTTTATTTTGATGGTTCAAAATCCTGTTAGTGCCATGGATTTGAAGCACTTATAAATTAATCTAATTAAAATATTATTAAATATACACATAGTTCGATTTATATTTTTTTAAATGTTGGATACGGGATTCAACTTCGTTTAGAATGGTTCAACAACTTTCAGTCAGTCAGTACCAGTAGGAAAGGAGGCACCTTCATGGAAAGTGGAGCATAAATGCATAAATACCTATAACTTGAAAGGGGGTTGGGATCTCCTAACCCCACTTTTTTTACCCACTTTGTGACCACATGATACGTGGCAGCAAAGAGGGGTGGTGAGGCTAGATGCGCTCATCTAGCCTCACCACCCCTCTTGCTGCCACGTGTCGCGCGGTCATGCGTCACCGCACCCCATTTACGATAAGGGGATCCTATCCCCTTGAAACGAGGCCGAATTCAATATCATGGTAACTTCTCTTAGAAGAATCATGTAAAAGTGTCTTAAAAACATGTTCTAAATTTATAAAAACGTATTAGAAATTTGATTGGATAAATAAGTTAAACTTATATTAGATCAAAAGATATCAAACTTTGATTTTCACTTAGGTGTATGAGGATATACTCTGATTTCTGAATTCGGCGTCAAAAGCCACACATTCAGCCTGACAATTATAAGTTTGGTAACAGATCATAAGTTTGGTCTCTAAGTTCGATTTGATTATAAAATTTATGTTTTCAGATCGAACACAATACCGAATGTTCGACGAAGAGGTTTGCTAAACATTCACTTTAATGTGTTCAGTTGCAACGTTCATATCATTTGAGGTGTGAGTTCGGTTTGAAAGAGTGAACGTTCGGTCGACTACAAAACAATAGAATTGTCTGATGTCTTTTTTTAAGAAATAATACAACTTTTGTAATTTGGAATACCTTCTTTCAACATTGAAAGATTATAAACTACATTTGGAAGTTAAATTCTACATAAAAATGTTATATTAACTTGTTAATATTAGAGTTTATAAATACAAAAATCATAAGATTTGAACATATAGTTTTGACAAGTGCTCTTCTTTTTCCATTATTAAATATTTCAATACACAATTTTAATCTTCTTATCGTAGCATAAACTACAAGAAGAAGCTTTTTTTTTTATCATGAAAGCCATTTTATGTGTAATCTACCATGCTCGATGGTGGAGGCAAAATAAGTTTGAGGATACTAACATTTGTTACGTCTCAGTTGTTTTTTTCCCTTTTCTTTCTCTTTGTTTATTATTTCTTTGTCTAAATTTCTAACATGTTCGCTTTTTATTATATGCACGGACCGTTTTCTTGCAACATAAATTGTAACTTTCATTAGATTATATCATCACATGCAATGTATATTTGTTTAAAGGGGGGGGGGGGGGGATGCGGCATTTATGTATACGTTGCAGTGAATAGTAACAACGCAAAATTAGATTCCCGCGTGTAATATTGATGTACACATTTTAATTTATGTTAATGGTCATTTTACATTTTCAATAACTTTTATTGTCGTTGGGATATAGTGAGTCCGGATGATGATAATGTCATTTCACATTTTGCGGATTAGATAAATACATATGACAACAATGTCATATAATAAAAAAAAAACATAATCAGTATACCATTTTCAAAAGTTCAATACATGATAGCTTTAAACATATCTACAAATCGATCATAAGTCATCCTATATTCTTGCCATCAACACCAATTTGAAATTCGAATCATTTGTCAAGTTATCATTATGTTATCAAGCTTATTTGAATTTAAATATCTTCTCCTGGGTTCACCACAGGTGCAAGCTCCAAGAAGCTATCAAAATCTATTGATGTATATCATTTGGTTTATATTTTTTACAAAATTTTATAACAAGATCAGTGGGTCTTCTAGATTTGGGATTTAAAAAAACAGTAAAAACAAAATTCATACATACATACATACACACATACACACACAACACTAGAATGACAAGTAAAAGCAAGAGTCTTGAACTTAAACAAGCCTAGGCAACATCCACTTGAGCAACGAGGTTCGAGAGTGAAACTGCTAAGGCTCGAGCACAACATAGAATTGAGGATCGGTCGTTTAGTATACTCGACTACAATCCTTTGTTCAAAAAAGACTTGACTACTTCACTTGGGAAGCCCAATCTAAAAAAAGTTAAAGCCAAAAAAATACACTGGAATCATACTCCATAGCTCTACTATCTTCGATTAGTGATTTGATCCCCTTCTATCTATATGCTATATATACACATATATATATATATATATGCATATATATATATATATATGCATATATACATATATATACACACACACACACATATATATATATATATATATATATATATATATATATATATATGCAACTTTTTAGTAAAACAGAAACAATGTTGTCGTTTACTCTTCTATAGGACAGGCAAAGAAAGAAAGGAGAAGGAACCCGCAACATGCATTAGTGAAGCATGGTAGCTGTCTGGATGGAACCTACGATCTTCTGATTGACACGCTTACATAGGTCCCCTACACTTAATTCAGTAACCAACAACGACAAGAGTTATCATCTAATAAATCTCTTCTATCTCATTATTTTATTTACTTCATCTTCCTCACATTGACTTCTCACTTCCACTCTTTCCCACAGTACACTTCTCATCTTGTCGGTCTATAGATCCCAAATCCCTGCAATTCATTTTGCAACTCATTGTCTTAATGATCGTTGTATAGACACACAATAATGTAAGGAAAGATTATGCAATTGGGGTTGGTTTTGAAGCTGTTTGTGATAATGACTAAAAGGGTTCCCAAGAGGGTCTTGTTTGGATATCAAACTTCAATGGCATTACTCGTGGGTGGAAATCACACCGCTTCCAGGTTTTGTACTCGCTAGTTGCATCGTTTCTCAAAGTTTCTGGCTTAAATCTCCCTATTTTACTACTGTTTGACTGATTCTTGCAATCAAGATTACAACTTTTTGCTGCAAAATTTGACCTTTGCATGAAATAGAACCTTGGAGGTTCCGTTGAGAAAAGATGAGAATGGATCTGGATTGTTTGAAATGGAAAATGCTTCGTGGGTCGCTAATGAGGCGTTTGATTCTGAAACTGATGGCCTTTGGGTGTGTTATGCTTGTTGTTTCCCTCTTTCACATTACCCTGGAGGTGGAGGACATGGAGCCACTAATGCAGTTTGATGAGTGTCCTCTGAATTTCGGCTCCGATCCCTGCTATAATTCGACAGAGTTTTCCAAACCCATGTCTGTTTTTGGGTTCCCTCTGTTTCAGGAATCTAAGTTCCCTTGTGAAGCAACAAAAGGATTGACCAAGAATGTGTTTAAGGGGCTAATGGATAAAAAACTGTTGGATTCGAAAGCCAATGTGCTGTGTGTTGGAGCTGGATCCAAATCTGCTTTGTTGGCAATGCAGGAGCTGGGATTTTCTAATGCTTACGCTGTTGATAGGCACCCGTTCTTCTCCCTCCTGGGGAGAAGGTTTGTGTATGAACTTGATTTCGTCGATGGCTATTTCGATTTTGTGTTCTCTAGAGCAGTTGACAAGGTGTCTGTCCCAGCTCTTCTTGTGCTTGAGATGGAACGGGTCCTCCGTCCAGGGGGCCTTGGAGCCATGCTCGTTGGTGCCCGTGATCTCTATACAGGAAACTATATTAGGTCTGCCTCTACTGTGTCATCATTCTTGAAGAGCTCTGAAGTCGTGTATGTATGTGGAATTGACTCATTCACTCTGCTGCTATTTGAGAAGAGATTCCCAAAAGTCAGCTTGTTTGAGCACAGTCAACTGCCAAAGCAGTGCCCTTCGGTTACTAATAGCAAGCCCTTAATGAAGTATATTGAGCCTCTTTTAGCTAGAAAATCAACAGGATTTCAGGGGAACATTTCTTATTTGCCTAGTTTCATGAACATATCATCAAGAAACAGGTTGGTTTATGTCAATATTGGAGTGAAGGAATCCACAAACATGAACATTACCAAGCTGATCCAGCCTTATAATTCCATCCATAATAAAGATTTTAATGTGTTCCTCATTGAGCATAATGCTTCTGTGCTGTCTTCTTTTGTGAAAAGTCCTGGTATCAGCTTTATCTACCATCCAGGCCTCTTAAATGATAGTGCTACCCAAGAGGAGATATCTGATGAGTTCATGGATGATGAGAGTTTCGATTTTGTTAACTGGTTTGAAGACACAATCGAAAGCAATGATTTTGTGGTACTGAGATTCAATGCTGCAAGAGTGAAGTATGATATTCTGGGTGATTTGTTCAAAACTGGAGCAATATGCCATGTGGATGAACTCTTCCTCCACTGCTCAGATACCAGAGACTGTGAAGGTGACTCTTGTGGGGATTGCATGAATATTTTTCAGAGCCTTAGAAACGTTGGTGTATTTGTCCATCAGTGGACAGGAGACTGAAACTTCTGAGGTGCTTCCTGAATTTCAATTGTCAGGATAATTGTGTGCTTTGCTCATGTAAAATAAGATGAGGAGAGTTTGGATGGTGGAACTTGTAATCTGCCGTCTCCTCTGTTAACCGTTGGTGTCTTTCGATGTTTAGTCTGTGTGTTTGCTTAAGTAAAGCAGGGTGAGAAGGAGGTAGACTGTTCTACTATCCTCCACCATAAACTGCTGGTGTCTTTCATATCTAGTCTGTGTGGTCTGCTTATTTAAAATAAGGTGAGGAAGCTGTAGATGTTATACTGCCCTCCTCCATTAAA
>AP025048.1:3861963-3923203 GCA_036186865.1 Eustoma russellianum | reverse complement strand
TATATATATATGTATGTATGTATATATATGTATGTATGTATATATATATGTATGTATGTATATAGGGGGGGGGGTGTATGTATGTGTGTTCATACGCGCAACATCTTACAACAGCTTTCGTGATTGGAAGAGTATGATGATACTTATTTGTGACACAAATAAAATCGCCGATTGAGTTTGGCCTGATGCGATGAGAATACGACATGCTTTTGAAAAGACAAGATCGTATAAATCGATACTTAATCTTCTTTGCCAGCACAAAATGACGAGTTTAATCGTTAATCCCAAGGCATTAGGCAGCCTAATATCCACAAAAAATTAAGACTGATTGCGTCTTTCTTGAACCCTCAAGTCTTCAAAACCAGACAAATTTCAACAGGTATGTAATGATTTGTATTTTACGAAATCCTCTCCTTAACATTAATTTTTACTTAATTAACTTTTCTCTAGGATATTAACGTTATTTGTTTCTTTTTTTAATCTTTTACAGAAAGAGCATTACAAATGTCTTATGCACTTATCAGCTAATTATTTTCCTATTTCCTGTTACAGAAGTTACACATGTAATCTCGTGATAATCACGATTAAACTGTGTAAACATTTTACGTTATGAACTTTTTTTTTTCTAGCTTTGCAAATAAACCAACTTTAATGAACACTAAATTTTCTTCATATAATATTCTGCATTTTAGAAAAAAATTCATTTTTATATAGTTATAAGATGATACATGAAAAAAAAAGAAGGTGAACGGCACATAAATGGTATCAGCTTCTTTTCCTGTCTGAAGTTAAGAAAAGAACAGAATAGTCTGCGTTGCATAGTTCAGTTGGTATTCATATTGAGAGTTACTCTAAGAGGTCAAACGTCCGATTACAAGGACCAAAGTTAAGAGTTGCTCCAAGATTGGAACTGAAACAGCGGGAGCCCTCAGAGCTAGGGTATGACCTTTTGCTTCCTGATTTGCATCGTCCAATGCTTATTGAGGCCGTGGCGATGAGAGCCCTCATAGCCAAAATATTACCTTTTGCTCCCACGAAAGAACACAATATCATGGAAAAGCAAACAACCTTTATAAAACAAATAAAAAGTAAAAGTCAAACATCAAACATCATGTTTTATTTTCGTTGTCCCCCCCACCCCTCTTTGTATTATTGTAAAAAGCATTACTTTATGAAAGCTTGATTATTAGAAAAACAGGGAAAATTAATGAAGTACAGGATAAAATTTCATCTAGTCCTCTGATATGGGATGTGATCTCCTCACCTTCAATCCCCTCACCCCACTCATAACCACACGACACGTGGCAGCAAAGTGGGGTGGTGAGGCTAGATGCGGGTGACCCTCATCTAGCCTTACCATCTTCCTTGCTGCCACGTGTCGTGCGGTGACGCGTGAGGCGAGGGAAAATAAGTGGGAGGATCCTATCTCGTCTGATATGGTCTAAGGGGGTTGAGTTTTCCTAACTTTGTTTTCATTTTAATAAGGTGTGATACTGTATCTCCAGGACATTAACACAAATATATTTAGAAACGATATTTCCGTATCTATATGAAGACAAGACACTAATTATATGCGATCTTGATTTAGTTTTTGACCCTGGTGTATCCAAAAAAGGTGTGTGTGTCTATATATATATATATATATATATATATTGGAGATGGCAAAAAGGTATTCTTTGATATAGTAAAATTTGTCTTTATAAGTGAAGGCGCGCATGCCTCATAGTATTCATATGTTATTTTTATTTACCATGTATAACATAAAATGTTCTGAAACACTAGATAACGGTGCTTAACTTGACCAAGATAGCGGTGCATAAATTTACCAAAATTATAACAACTCAGCTTTCTTTTATGGGTTCATTTAATTTAATAAACCCCTGAATAGGACCGTTTAATCGAATCAATGGACAAAGTAACAAAATGCGGAAAATATACCTTGCTCCATTGCTGTTGTTAATCTGAACAGGTACACTGCAACTGCTCCGGCTGATGAAGAATCTGGCGTGATCCAAGGATTCACGACCTCCCACCAATTGTTGATACACCCCTTGAATGGAATCAACAACCTCCCACCAATTGTTGATACACCCCTTGAATGGAATCAACAATTCACTGCTTTACCCGATGGAGAGGAGAGGTTAGGCAGTGTGAGCTTTATAGAAAACTTGGTACACCCTCCCTCTCAACTGTATATGGCCGCTGATAGCTACTGTGCGTCTTATTTTATGATTTGAGGAGGTGAAGCCTCCTCCTTTATATAGAGGGGATGGAAGGATCTGATAGGTTAGGTTTTAAATTTAAATTTAAATATAAATCTAAATTTAAAACTCAACCTTATCTTACTATTAAATATTATCCAATATTTAATTATTGTACCAATAATTATCTACAAGCCACACGTGGGTTGTCGCCCCTCGGGGACCAGATGTCGTAACTTTATAGTCGTTGCACTCTGAGCCCATACATCGCGGTCTCTGACCATATGACTGTCTACATATTCGGGGTTTCCATTTAGACAACACTATACATCCACGAACATACCTGATGATCACTTAACGTGTGGATGTTTTACGTAATAATTAGTATTATTACGTGACATATGTGACATATAATATTATCATACATAAGTCCACCTTATGATTAATTCGCATAAACCTTATCAACGTGCTGCGCATCACACGTATCTCGAATTAATCCCAACACGTTTTTGTTGGATCGAAAATAGGTAACCAAAGTTGACATTTAATAATTATGTCTATGTGTGTTGACTGCGTTTCTTATATTGTGAATTAGCAGTTGATCGACATAGCTTGACGTATCATTATAAGTAATTAGAAAACAATCTCTACGTGTTTCTAACACATGAGTATTGTTACGTTCATCCGACCCTCATACCACGCGATAAGTGGGAGTCTCTAAGATAATAAGGTAATGTTGTTGTTGTCGTCGTCTATGTGTGTGTATATATCATGATTTACTTCACCTTCTTTCTAATATAAAACGGTATGTTACACCTTGTGTGAAAGAAATAAACTAGTGTCTTCATTAAACCTATGTGAAAATGGTTGCTCTAAGTTGATCTTTGAAACTTATACCATATTTATGTAGATATGCTTACTTTTTACTCCTTTATGACACATTTGCCGATGTATTATACAAGTAATGAGTAGAACCAAAAGAGACAAAAGATAGTCTTTCGAGTTCGATCTGATTCTCATCTGAATATGCGAAAGTTAAATTCAAGTCCACGAAAAAACATATATAGAGGTTGCGATCTTAGTAGAAATACATATAACTACCAAACTAATTCCTTAAAAAGAGCAACACATGTACACATAATTTTCATGGGTGCATGCATATGTCTTCTATCATCATCATCATCCGTACCCAGTATATTCCAACGACAACCAAAGCTATCGTTAGGGTCTGGGAGGATAAGTGGTAGGCAGACAATACCTCTATCCCAAGGGACAAAGAGTCTGTTTCCACTGAGACCCCCGGCTCTATATGTAATGCATATGTCTTCTATCTATATATACATATATACTATTTGAATTATTTATTTTGAGGTAAAATTATCTTAGTTTGTCCTGTCCAGCCGCAAGCAAGAAGGAAAATCTCACTCAAAACAAAAACATAAAGACAGAAACATCGATTTGCATATATATGTATATATATAACTCCCCCATTAAGCTTTGTTTTCAACGTTCCATTCTCATCCTTTTCCTATTTACAAAGGTACGTGCCTCTCTGCATGATTTTTGCCTTTACCATCCTCTTGTTTAATGCAAACACATAAGAGTTAACTAAGTCAGCTGCCATTTTCTTTGGATCATAGCCAAAGATCAAACTTATATCGATCAAATGGAGAAACAAAGTGTTCACAGTCTGAAATTCCCTCCTGGTGTTAGATTTCATCCATCTGATGAAGAGCTGATTGTTTATTACTTGCTTAACAAAGTGAACTCTAAGCCACTGCCTGTTGATGTTGTTGGTGAAGTTGAGCTCTACAACTATAACCCCTGGGACTTGCCAAGTTAGTGTGTGATTTTATTGATTGAATCATGTTATTATGGGATTGATGATTTAGACTTGTTTCTTGTTTGTTCAGGTAAGGCCCCATTTGGGGAGGATGAATGGTACTTCTTTAGCCCGAGGGATCGGAAGTATCCGAATGGAGCTAGGCCTAATAGATCAGCAGCATCAGGTTACTGGAAGGCTACTGGAACTGATAAGCCTATTGTGAGTTCTTCTGGAGCAAGAATAGGAGTGAGGAAAGCTTTGGTTTTCTATGTAGGAAAACCTCCACAAGGTGTCAAGACTGGTTGGATCATGATCGAGTATCGAATTCCTGATACCTTGATTAGGCCTCAAAGATCTAAAGGCTCCATGAGGGTAAGTTGCACTTGTGTCAAAATATTTCCTAGCTCAAATTCCAAAAATTTAGTTCTCACATATGGTATCTGGACATGATATTTCTTGAATGCAGCTAGACAAGTGGGTGTTATGCCGAATTAAACAAAAAGGCAACATGTCAAAGAATGAATGGGGTACTCCATTGAGTCCCACCAAGCGGATGGGTGATTCATCAAACATCAAGAACTTTGTACCAGTGAACGTAAATTATCCATTACAAACGTGTTCCAGTTATTTCCTATCTAAAGACTGCCAACTACTTGCTAAACTTCTTGCTACCGGCGATTTTGCTCAAAGTGCAGCAGTTTCTGGAGCAACCTCTCAGAACAGCAACAGTGTTGAAAGCTCTCTGGCTTTCCAGTGTTCTTTCAGACAGCAAGAAAAGCTTGATAACACAAATCAACACGGGAATCTGTCTACCCCAGCTACAACCAGTTTGAGCATGAATAATTGTTGAAAATGAAGAATGAGAATATGGTAATCACAGAAAATGAAGCCGAGACGTGACAAAGTAGTCACTGTCCTTAAAGCAATTTTGCTCCTACCAAAGAGCAAGGTAGTCTTCAAGCAAATGCTTCCCAGGATATAACGGCTATCTTTCTTCCCTTTGCTCTAGAGGAGAAAGAGTGAACTTGCTTGTTGAAGGTAGAGAAAGAGAAGAAGAAGATCACAATAATGCTGAGAACTCAAATTTTTGCAAAAGATGATTGTATCTATTGAAAGTAGCAAGGTCTTCTATTTATAGACCTTAGAAGTGTTAAAAACATTCTTTGAAATCACTCTCAGCCTTATTCTAACCTCCAAGAGCCGTTGATTACCGTTTTTAGCCGAAGGGAGATGATTCTTGGATTAAAAACTGTGACTGCTGATGAACAGAGCTGTCTGTTGGACATCGATCGATCACATCGATCGATCGATGTCACTTCGATCGATCGATGTGATCGATCGAAGTCGAACAGACTACATCGAACCCTCACTTCAAATTTACTTAGATCGATCGATGTGACTACGATCGATCGAAGTCATCGTTCGAAGTCCTCAGATCCACATCGATCTCTAACATAGATCGATCGATGTACTTCGATCGATCTATGTTGGAGATCGATGTCCAACTGATGTTCACCCAGTTTTCTACATTCCATACCAATCTCTTGACCGACCTTATACACGCTCTATATAAGTTTGGAGCACATGAAAACGTACTTTAATGTACTTTTTCTAACAATCCCCCACATGATCCAAACTTATATATGAACCTTTCATATGATAAACAACGGACTTCTTCTCAATCAAAATAAGATGAAGACACATAACGGAGTAGTGACAAACGTCTTGAACTATCCGATAGTACATCTGAAGATATATAAACGGAAATAGGGTGACAACCGTCTTGAACCACATATTTCACTACTGTTTATATGATCATACAAATGACATGTCAACACCTAACTTCATACAAGTTCGCGATGTGGTGCATTAATGGCCCTGCACCCAATCCCAGAATTCATAAGCGCTCTAGAGAGTTTTCCAGGCTCTCATAGGAAGCGGCCCCACTTCCACACTTATATAGGTGATATTCATCAAGTGTGTATTACAACACACCACCATCTATAATGGCTATGAATCATCCATTAAGAGATTTACATCTCACCCTCAAAAATGTAATAAGTACTATCCACAAGTGCATCATTATAGGAAGGACAAATAATAGTACTTTATAGAATTCTTCTATGACGTGTTCTTACCACATTGAACTCCGTTTGTAGGATCTCTACTAATAGCGAGTTGGGTTCCTGTCATAGAGAATTCACCTCAACGGAACAAGTCCCATTCCTCTTGATGTCTTAAGAACCAGTTTTCGATTCAAGCCTTTAGTTAAGGGATCAGCCAGGTTCAACTCGGTTTTGATGTATTCCAAGTTAACCACCCCAGAACTAATCAAGTCACGCACAATATTGTGCCTCAAACGGATATGCCTGCTCTTTCCATTGTATATTTTGTTCCTTGCTCGAGCAATAGCTGCCTGTGAGTCACAATGAACAAAAACAGATGGCATAGGCTTAGTCCACAACGGAATATCAACTAGTAAATTCCTTAACCATTCCGCCTCTGAACAAGCAAGTTCTAAAGCAACAAATTCAGACTCCATTGTTGATTTAGCCTTACAAGTTTGTTTAGAGGACTTCCATGAAATGGCACCACCACCCAAAGTAAATACATACCCACTGGTGGAATTTATCTCATCATTATCTGTGACCCAATTAGCGTCACAATAACCTTCCAGAACTGCAGGACTTCCGGTAAAAGCAAGCCCCAAGTCCATAGTCCCTCGTAGATATCTCAATAGCCGTTTCAAAGCATCCCAATGCTCTTTACTTGGACTATGAGTATATCTAGCCAAACGATTAACAGAATATGCAATATCTGGCCTAGTACAATTCATGAGATACATGACACTGCCAATGATCTTAGCATATTCACACTGTGACACACCATCATGTTTATTCTTTTCTAACCTTATGGATGCATCATACGGAGTACTAACAGGTTTCACATCAAAATGGCTGAATTTTCTCAAAACCTTTTCAACATAATGCGACTGAGAAAGCATATAACCCCCACATTTCTCTATCAGTCTAAGACCAAGTATCAAATCTGCTTTCCCCATGTCTTTCATTTCAAAAACAGATGATAAAAATACTTTAGTACTATTTACAACATCAAGATTTGTACCAAAGATTAACAAATCATCAACATATAAACAAATAATGACACCATCAAGATTTTCAAACTTACTGTAAATGCATCTATCACTTTCATTTACAACATATCCATTAGATAGCAAAGCATTATCAAATTTCTCATGCCATTGCTTAGGAGCTTGTTTTAATCCATATAATGACTTTTTCAACCTGCAAACTTTATGCTCTTGACCTTTAGCTATCATACCTTCAGGTTGTTTCATATAGATTTCTTCTTCTAAATCTCCATTTAGAAAAGCTGTTTTAACATCCATTTGATGTATGACTAACTTATAAATTGAAGCTAAAGCTACTAACACTCTAATAGAAGTAATTCTAGCAACAGGAGAATAGGTATCAAAGAAATCTATTCCCTCTTGTTGGGTAAACCCTTTAGCCACAAGTCTAGCTTTAAACTTATCAATTGTCCCGTCCGCCTTTAGTTTCTTTCTAAAGACCCACTTGCAACTGATAGGTTTACAACCTCTAGGCAAGTCTACGAGTTCCCAAGTATTGTTGCTAAGTATAGACTCAAGCTCGCTATTGATAGCTTCTTTCCAAAACTTAGAGTCTATAGACATTACCGCTTCTTGATACGTTGTGGGGTCATTCTCTAAAATGAATGCAGTGACAAAATCATTTCCAAAGGACTTTTCTACTCTTTTCCTTTTACTTCTTCTAGGTGAAGTATCATTACTAGACACTTTACTAGACTCACCTTTTTCAAATTTAGGACTAACTAACGACTCTTTCTTCATAGGAAAAATATGCTCAAAAAATTCAGCATTCTTAGACTCAACGATAGAACCATTATCAACCAACATGAATCTATATGCAGCACTATTTTGAGCATATCCTATGAAAACACAATCATTAGTCTTAGGACCAATTTTACTTCTTTTGAACTCTGGAATACCAACCTTAGCTAAGCACCCCCACACTCTGAAGTAATTCAGGTTAGGTGCGAAGCCTCTCCAAAGTTCGTAAGGAGTTTTATTGGTCTTTTTATGTGGAATTCTATTCAAGATATGACATGCTGAAAGGATAGCTTCTCCCCACATATTATTAGGCAAACCTGAGCTAATAAGCATGGCATTCATCATATCCTTAAGCGTTCTATTTTTCCTTTCTGCGACTCCATTAGATTGAGGAGTGTAAGGAGGTGTGAACTCATGTATAATTCCATTATCTTCACAAAATCTTTGTAAAGACAACACATTATACTCACCACCCCTATCTGTCCTCAACCTTTTGATTTTTCTATCTAGTTGATTCTCAACTTCATTTTTATACCTGATGAACATGCTTTCAGATTCATCTTTATTTGCTAACAAATAAACTCTAGTATATCTAGAAAAATCATCAATAAATGTTATGTAGTATCTTTTACCACCTTTACTAGTATAACCTCTAAAGTCACCAAGATCACTATGTATGAGTTCCAACTTATCTGTTGTTCTTTCAACAGATTTAAACGACTTCTTGTGATGTTTTGCTTCTACACAAAACTCACACTTTTCAAAGTCATCTTCACACACATACGAGATTAGGTTGGTGAACTTTAGTCTTTTCAACGCATCTTTATTAACATGTCCTAACCTTGCATGCCAAATATTCAAAGAGTCAACAACATAAGCAGAACTTGATGCATTCTTATTATTCATAATACACACAGCATCTAGAACAAGTAAGCCCCCGGAGCAATACCCTTTCCCGACAAAGTCCCCACTCCTAGACAAAATAAGCTTATCAGACTCAAGAACAAGTTTAATGTTAGCCTTGTTCAGTAGTACTCCGGAAATCAAGTTCCTACGCATCGCAGGAACATGTAACACATTATTCAATTCCAGTCTCTTGCCAGAAGTCAACTTGAGGAGCACCCTTCCTTTACCAAGAACCTTGATACCGTGTGCATCTCCCAAGAAGACTTGCTCGCCATCATCTATTTCTTGATATTCAAAAAATAGATCTTTACTGGTTGCAATGTGCTTGGTAGCCCCAGTGTCTACCACCCATTCCGAAGCACCACCGACAAGGTTTACCTCAGATAAGACGACCGCAGCAATGACTTCGTCACTTGTCCTAGTTGTCTCCACAAGATGTGCTTGACTGCTGGACTGGCCTTTCCGCTGGTTGCACTTGGCTGCTCTGTGTCCCAGCTTTCCGCACACCCAGCATGCGCCTTTCATCTTCTTCTGCCCTTGTCCCTGCACAAATGTCTTACCTTTGCCATTTTGCTGAGTCTTTTGCCTCTTGGGTTTGTGCTCCACCACATTGGCTCGAGAACTTCTTTCATCTCGTTCATTGTCATCAAGCCGATTATTCTCCTCAATGCGAATGTGCTTGATGACTGCATCCAAGGTTAATTTGGCATCATCATGTTTACCTCTCTTCTTGTATTTGCTCCAAGAAGAAGGTAACTTTTCCAACAAGGCCGCTGCTTGAAAAGTTTCATCAACTTTAATGCCTTCTTGCTCCATGTTATCCACCAACTGTTGATATTGGTGAATTTGATCATTGATCGGTATGTGGTCTACCATTTGGAACTTCAGAAACTCGCTGACCACATACTTTCTTTTTCCAACATCTTCAGAACCATATTTGTTCTGAAGTGCTGCCCAAATATCCTTTGCTGACGTAAATTTGACA
Source organism: Eustoma russellianum (assembly GCA_036186865.1). Lineage (NCBI taxonomy): Eukaryota > Viridiplantae > Streptophyta > Magnoliopsida > Gentianales > Gentianaceae > Eustoma > Eustoma russellianum. The sequence continues at coordinate 3,913,394 of AP025048.1, read as the reverse complement.
TAAATGTCAAATAGAGAGTTGGAGAGGAAGTGCAGAATGTGTCCTCTACACGTAGTATTGTCAGCGTCATACTTTTTGCCTTCTGTTTCGTCTGTTGGTCTGTCTTTAGCAAGCACATACGAAACAGAAATCATCTCTAGAAAGAATAACACCTTTGCAGCCCAACGTTTGAAGAACTTGCCATCGAACGGTTCCATCTTAGACATATCAGGAACTGGTGCTTGTCTTGTTGCCATATTCTCAACTCAAAATTGCTTTAAGACTGTTGAAAATGAAGAATGAGAATATGGTAATCACAGAAAATGAAGCCGAGACGTGACAAAGTAGTCACTGTCCTTAAAGCAATTTTGCTCCTACCAAAGAGCAAGGTAGTCTTCAAGCAAATGCTTCCCAGGATATAACGGCTATCTTTCTTCCCTTTGCTCTAGAGGAGAAAGAGTGAACTTGCTTGTTGAAGGTAGAGAAAGAGAAGAAGAAGATCACAATAATGCTGAGAACTCAAATTTTTGCAAAAGATGATTGTATCTATTGAAAGTAGCAAGGTCTTCTATTTATAGACCTTAGAAGTGTTAAAAACATTCTTTGAAATCACTCTCAGCCTTATTCTAACCTCCAAGAGCCGTTGATTACCGTTTTTAGCCGAAGGGAGATGATTCTTGGATTAAAAACTGTGACTGCTGATGAACAGAGCTGTCTGTTGGACATCGATCGATCACATCGATCGATCGATGTCACTTCGATCGATCGATGTGATCGATCGAAGTCGAACAGACTACATCGAACCCTCACTTCAAATTTACTTAGATCGATCGATGTGACTACGATCGATCGAAGTCATCGTTCGAAGTCCTCAGATCCACATCGATCTCTAACATAGATCGATCGATGTACTTCGATCGATCTATGTTGGAGATCGATGTCCAACTGATGTTCACCCAGTTTTCTACATTCCATACCAATCTCTTGACCGACCTTATACACGCTCTATATAAGTTTGGAGCACATGAAAACGTACTTTAATGTACTTTTTCTAACAATAATAATATCCTAGCTGTTACGGTGCCAAGTCCAAACGGGACAAGTTTCTATGACCAACATGAGTCACAGGGGCAAATGTTGAAACTTAACTTGTCCAGTGCTATCATGAATCTACAGGAGCTTGGTGCGTCAACATTTGCAGGAAGGATCATGCAGTAAAGACTACGTATAGCTATGTCATAAATTTAACTTAGTATTTCCCAATAACTTATATGGTGATTAAAAAACTGTTGCATTAGTGCTCTTCTAATATTGTAAGCCTGTGGCATGGATTTCATGGCTCTGCATGAAGAACAGTTAAGGGAATATGAAGCTTCAAGCATGAGTCATGGTTTGGCCATGCCAGATGGGACCATGGTACTATTCTATTAGTCAAGTATCAAGTACTTGATATCGCTTTCCTTTGCATACTAAAAAGTCTGATGCTGATATAAATAAAGGGATTTGATGCATGACTCTTTGTTTGTACTTTACTGGTCCAAAGTTGTAAACTTCACTTCTGTTCATAGGTATACATACTTTTGTTTTTTGATTTCCAAAGAAGAATGAGTCACTCCTTTGTCTTGTTCAGCAGTTAACGGCAAGCGCAGGTTCTCTTTGTTTTTTTTAATGATTTTGTTCAAGAATTAATGAAGCTGTCTACTAAGCTCCTTGTAGTAACAGAAACATGAGTATTATCCATGTTAAGGGAGCAATATTTTTGCCCTCAAGATCGATTCTAGAGAAAGTTATGCTCAAGAATCCTGAAGGATCACTGCAAGAAGAGATGACTACTTGTACCAAATAAGCAGCTAGGAATGGATTACTAGAGACTCCAGTCCTACTAATTCATTGGAAAAGTTGGAATATGGTAAGGGCAAGCATAGCGTTCCCAAGGGCAGATAAAAGGCAGGGAACTTCAAGTAGCTTTAACAAGAAAACTAGAAAAACAGAAAAGTAATAGTTCATGGGACTTCATTTTGACTTTTTGACACCTAATAAGCTCTCTTAGCAGAATCATGGTGATGACCCTGAAAACCTCAGTTGTTTCCTAACTGACTGGCTGAGTCAATCTGGTGGCGATTCCTTGACAAATCATGCAAATCAAAATCTTGAATTCTTCCTTTGATGCAATATCGACGTCATTAAACCATTCACAAATCAAGAAATGAACAAAAGTAAGACACTATAATCATGATGCCACTGCTTAGAATAAGAATGTCATCAGTGGAATTCATACAATTGTCAATTTCCTCTATGTCCTTTCATATTGTATAAAAAGGTCCAAACAAAAATAAACAGAAAACCATGAGGACAGAGTTTATAATTCTTTTGACTGATGATGAAATCCAGAGTAGAATATAACCCCAATACAAGAAGGAAAGAAACTAACTGGAGTCTACAATAATCCCAACTTGTGCCTGCAACTCTCTTTTTGCAAAGTTGGCAGCACAGAGAGTTCAAAATGCCAGAATTTTGTGGAAAAGCAAGAAGAGATATGGAAGATTGAAGAAACGAAGGCTGTTCTCAGCGAAGAGCACTGCAAAAGGTAGAGACAGATATACAAAATCTTCAGAGGGGGGTTTATAAAAAATATTACATTATGCAGAGATAATAAGACATGTATATATGAAGATCAGTTATAACTGTCTTGATTTTGTAAGTATAGACAAATGATGCGTACATCAATTGATATATCACAAGATGAAGGCTAAGAAACATACTTGTATAAATAAGCAGCAATTCCTAGTATGATGACCAGAAGAACAACATCGATGCAAAAATTCCTACTGGACCTTATCTGCAAGATTCAAGGAAAGGGGTTATCAAAAATATTAGGAAAACTCAAGGAGACGAGTCATCAAATTACTGATTCAACTTTAAGACACTGTCCATGTAAATTTTTGGAAGATGACCTTTGTAAGGTTTTCTTTGAGTCTAGCATTGTTTCTTTTTAGATCACTGGTGTTCTTGTCCACCTGTAAAGAATTGAGATATGAAATTTTAGTATCTGCAATATCTTGCAAGGTGGTTATTAAGTTTTCCTGACCTTCTCATCAATCTCATCAATCAGCGGAACTTGCTTATCCAGTTCCTGATGAAGGATACAACAAAAGAAAGACATTAGCAAGATAATCTATGTTACAATATGAAGTGTTAGAACGCCACCAACTCAAACAACTAAATAAAATATACGAGGAAAAACCTCATTCATATCATGAGCCAAATTCTTAAGTATTTCAAGTCCATCAGAGATAACATCGAAGCCTTCATCCTGCACCAACGAGATACAGTATATCAGAGAGAAGCTATGTATAATTCTACATAATCGGCTTGTAATGTGAACGGAATTCCAAGGAAAAAGAGGAAAAAGGATCAGGGAAGTTACAAGCCTGCTTCAGCTTCCGCATTTCATACTCTGCCCTGAATTGACTTGATTCCTCAGACTGTTGAAAGTACTCATTGCCAAAGTTTCCATCTAGTTTTCAACCATTAATATACATTCAAGTGGCAAGCTTAGCAGACAGGAAAAAAAAGACAGCATCAGTAAGTGCTCACCAGTTGAGTCGAATTTTATGTTCTTATGGGAAGATGAAGCACCCCAACCAGCAGTCTGTTTAGCTGCATTTGTTCCATCTGGTATTGCACGAATCCTCTCAGGTAGCATAAGGGCTAGATGCTTACGGGCCTCCATATCTTCTTCCAGGATCCCTTTGGCCTGCTCACAATATTGTTTGTATCAAACTTACAAGCACCAAAATCTTAATCGTTGTTGGAAACTTATAGGGCGAAATCAAGAAAGTAACAAATGCCACTTTGAACACGTTTCCAATTTTTTCCCATTTGGTTAATCAGTCAAATTCATTAATGATGTTATCAATGTAATACAACAACAACATTACCCCATTGTCTTAGAGGCTGCTAACTATGGCGGGTATGGGAGGTCGGATGTATGCAACCATACTCATGTGCCAGAAACACATAGATGTTGTTTCTGATGACCCATAATGATGTGTCAAGCTATGTCAATCAACTGCTATTTCACAATATAAGGAGCGCAACCAATTTAGTGAGTCATTTTGCTTTATCGCATCATGTTATTAGTGTAATACAAAGATGTAAAACCTTTTTCTGGGCCAGCTTCTGCAATTTCGGGACCTCCTCTAACAGCCTTGCTTTGATTCTTCTGATTTCTGCATTCATCGCCACAGCTGCTGCTCTGTTAGTCTCCTTGGCAGCCACCTCGGATTTCTGAAAAAAAAAAAGGTGAACCAATAATTTACAAACAATTATAATTCACAGAAGAAAAATGTTGAGAAAGAGAAAAGATGCCAAACGTGGATAGCTAGGTCGATTTGTGACTCGAACGACGAGTAAAGGCGAGCGAAAAGATCATCGGAGGAGGCGCCAAGAGATCGCTGCTTTTCGATGTCATATTTTTCGTATTTCTTGCAAATTTCGTCGACTCTGAAGAGAATGTCGATCACGCTCATTTTTTCGGACAAATTGTGCTGATTCCGACAAAGTATGGAAAGCAAGATTGTGAGAGAGAGATCCCAAATGGAATATCATGGATTAAATGTAATTAAATCAGGATTTCCTTGCTTTCAGAAGTGAGTTGTTCCTTTTTCTGTAGGCTTGGAGAAGAACGGTTTACCGCTAAAATCGGTTGGAGATTGGCGGCAGGTAGATCTTAACTGCAATTGGTATCTAATTGGCTGGTTTCCAAAACGCCTAAAGAAAAATGGAAATGAATACCTTTTTTTTTTTGGCTAGAAGTATTGTTTCATTGTTTAGTACATAAGTTGATACCTAGCTATTTAATAATACACTTGGGAAGATTTGTTAATTAACAAGTTAAGCAAATGGTTTAATATAAGAATATGTGTTTTGATACTATCTAATACTAAAATAATCTGAAGCTAGTTGAATTTACCATTTTCTCCTCTCAAGCGGTTGTCAAGGTTTAAATTTACTTTTCATACTAAGATGCGAGCGGCTAAAATAAAATGTTAATATAGATGCATAGACATACAAAAATAAAATAAAATAAGAAATAAATATGTAATGAGAAAGGTTTGGGTGGCTCCTATAGAAGAAAAGATGAGGAAGTCAATGTTACGATAGTATACGCATGTGCAAAGGCACCATGCATGCACATGTTAGACGATGTAAAACAACGAATTAAGTGCGTGCTAAATGTAGGAGAGGAACACAAAAAAAAAAAGACATGATGAGAGACAACACGTAAGATATGACTTCTTGTTGGCATTAAGGTTCGAGATTGATTTGGAAATCAGAAAACAAAAGAAAGTAAAGCCAAAAGAAGTCTTCATTAGAACTCAACAAGCAGCACTGTGTCAAAATTCATTCTTTAGGTAGCAGATGATGCAAAAACACAGTTCAATCGCTCAAATATTCAAACCAAAAAATTATACGAACGAATTCGCAAAGAGAGACGTATTACTTCAACAACAAACTAATAAACTCTTTACAAAGCATAAATTTTTGGTGATGCAGAATTCATAAAACTAGAGGCAGTTCCTCGAGTACCATGGTGTGGAAAACCTAGTCAAATTCTAAACGTATTCAAACAACTATTCCAAACAGAGATTTGAACTGCCAGCCCATATAAACATTCTTTGTTACATCACATGTGCAACGATGATATAATTTGATTATATCAACTAGACAGAAAATTTCAACAGTGCCAAATTAAAAATATCTACAACATTTACTATTTGCAATTTAGTAATCCCGTTCGACTATGTAAACAGAAATTTCTAACAGCCTCAATTTTAACCAGCACGCACCAAAGCTTGCACCACTAAGAAAGCAAAGCCATGCCAAAGAAGCTCCAGTATGTAGAGATAAACTAAACGTCTACACGAAAGATATTCCATATAAATTAACTAAAACAATATTTTCGTAACAAACTGAAGTAGAAACTAAAACAATATTTTTGAGACATAATAAGTAATGACAAATAAATTACTTCTAAATAAGACTGTTATGCATTTACTTGGAGAGACGAATAGGGAGATTCCTGTATTTACCGAATATGTGTGTATATTCGTCTTAACCTCCACATTAACGTTAAAGTTTATATGATAGGTCTGTGGAATATATACAACAAGTCGATAATAAAACTTAAGAAAACTCAAATACGAAGATAAGAGAATGCTATTCAATTATTAAACTTGAACATTTTTCGCTTCATGTTTTAAATTATATATAAATCAAAGAAAAATATATTTGTGAAACGAATATATTGTTTGTTTAGGTCCATAATGAAACCTAACTATCCAAGAATTAATATGCTTAGAGGTGTTCTTTTTTCCATGCCCACACAAGGACCATAGATATTTAAGCTCTGATGAATACACAAAAAAAGGCACTACTAACAACGGTTTTTCTTTCTATATATATATATATATATATATATAGAGAGAGAGAGAGACCAAATACCCACGAATGCATGAATTTATATCAAAGAAGATATAACGGAGATGGGATGCATATGATAAGATGAAAATAAAAGCAGATAATTCAAAGAATAAAAGTAATTAACGAATTGAAAATAAAAGTATTGGAAATAAAAGGGATATGAGGAAATGGGTTAGGCGTAGGGGTGTACATGCTTTTTAAAAACCGGCCGAACCGCACCAAACCGGCCAAACCAAACCGTAAAAAACCGGACCACGGTTTTATGGTCGGTTTAATAAATGCTAAAAACCGGACTGTTTCATTTGGTCCGGTTTCCGGTTTTAAGAATTTCAAACCGTATAAACCGGACCATACCGGTTATATATATATATAAATTTGATTATACGTTATATATTTAATTATATTTTATACATTATAGTAGTATTTTAGTTATTTGTTTATATTGTTTGTGAGTTTGTTTTTTATTGGATGTTTATGACTTAGGGAGGAAAAACTCAGTTGATTAATCATTTTTTGGTGAACAAAAGTTGGTACCTAGTGGATTTGTCTGGTTATACCTAAGAAAATATTAGTTTTTTCTTTGATTTATTTATCCTCGTTTAATTACTTCTTTGATTTTTAGTAATTGTTAGTGTATAATTATTTCCACACATTATTTATCATCCCGTAAAAGTATGAAAGAATTGAAATTTTGTTACTTGGATGATTATTCTGTATGCAAATAATGTGATTACATGATTAAGTATTAAGGATACTTGGATGATTTTTCGATTAAACTACTCTATCACCTTAATCCATCCTTTTGTTGAAGGTCAGATACTTTGGGTAATTTATTATAGTATGAGTTTCTTGCCAAGACATGATAAATTAAGGTATAATAATATTCTATAATAAATTAAGGTATAGTAGTATTCTACTAAGGGAGTATCGTTTCATTTTTAGTTTGAAAAAAATAATATCAGGAAGAAAACTTGTCCTCAATTTTGATTATGAATTTTGACTTTTTTAATCAACGTTATCAATGCTTCAGGTGAATAAAACCGAAAAAAACCGAAACCAAACCGGACTAGACCGGACCGGTCAAACGGTTTGTTGACTGGTTTGGTCCGGTTTTCGGTTTTCTATTTTCCAAACCGTAACAAACGGTTTGGTCCGTAAGATTCTCAAAAACTGGCCGAACCGGACCATGTACACCCCTAGTTAGGCGGACTTTAATCCAATCTTGTAAACTGTAAATAATAGGGATAATATCTTTTGCACTCCTCATGTTTGGCATAATCGCTAATACCCTCTTTAATGTTTAAAAATACACCATCACCCCCTCTGATGTTTGAAAAATACATCCTTATATTCTTTGATTTAATTAAAAAATATTATTTAAATATATATAATACGAATTTCTGATTTTGCCCATGACTGCTTTATCTTCTTCCTCCGCGCTTAATGATCATCAATTTCCTCGGAGGAGTCCTATATTTTCTTGGTACAGTAAGCACATTGGAGTTCCAGATAAAACCTTAGTTTGCTCTCAATCAAGTGCAATACGTCAGTGAAGCATATTATTATTGAAAACAGAGGAAGTTATGCTTTTGAATTCAGGTTTGTCAATCAAGATGTTCAGATTACTAATATAGGCCTTTCATGTGCATCTCAAAGAAGCTTATTTTACGACTTTTCTACCTTAAGTACGAGCAGGAAGGTAAGAGAGGAGGATGTTCTTCGTTTTCAGACCTTATGAAAATCGTTGCTAGCTAGCCTCTTTCCCTCCCACACCCGCCTCCATCTGCAATTCCGACGGCCAATGGAGGTTCTCCGTTTTTGCCCTTCTCAATCCCTGTCCATCCGGCCTGATTTTACCGCCGCCACTACTTCCGGTACCAATGACATCATCAAGACAGCCCCCACCATTTAATTTCAAGAGAAAAACCAACCACCAGCTGCGGCGGAGCATTCTCGTCGCCACGCTTTCTCAGCCGCTACCAGTTGTTGATGCTGAACCTTCATAATTTTCTTCCCTAAAAGTATTCAGTGTTATTAATATATCGATCAGTTTGTAAAAATCAAACATCAAGTGTAACCAAATGGGGAAGTGTCATTCTGGATGTATTCTAAGGATGATCATCTATTTTTGTCATTCCTTTCTGATTGCATATGCATTTCCATCTTTTCATCAAAACATTAATTTATATTGAAAAGAAGATCACCTTTTGCAAGAGAAGTATAACTTAGTTTTGTGAACATACGTTGCAATCGTCAGATCAGAACTATAACTTCAGTAGTTCCGAATTTCTGGGCAATGAAAGCAGGCATATAATCATGAAGATGAAAATTAAATTTATTGTATCCAACCTTTTGGCAACATATAATTATCCCTACATTTTACAATATGTAATTATCCCTACATTTTACAATGTTGCCAACAGGAAGAAGATGGCAGGGCATAGGAAGAAGATGAAGCAGTCATGGGCAAAATCGAAAATTCATATTATATATATATTCAAATAACATTTTTTAATTAAATCAAAGGATATAAAAGTGTATTTTTCAAACATAGAGAGGTAAGTGTGTATTTTTAATCATTAAAAAGAGTATTGGTGATTATGCCAGGCATGAGGGGTGCAAAAGTTAATTATCCCTAAATAATATTAAAAGGGAAGAATATATATATATATATATAACAACTTTCGTTATCTGTCTAATTTATATATATATATATATATATATAACGACTTTCGTTATCTGTCTAATTTGAATTATTTCCATAAATGATAGAAGTACATTTCATTTTTAATAAACTAGGTGGGTCCTAAGTGGAGCGTCTTGTACCAAATCCCACGCTACCCGTTCCCGCTCTTACCATCATTCGAACTTCGAAAAAGTTGTTCCGATCAATAAATGAACTCCCCCAACTCTCAAGTCCCAACTGCTCTGCTTATCTTTAACCCACATTAACCATCCAATATCCCACTGAATCCTTTCTGCAACATATCTTCTCAATGGATCTCCATCCTACCCCGTTTCCAGGTAAAATATGTTATTTCTTGTTCTTTCTCCTCCTTTTGTCGTAAATTCATCTAAATTGTCCGCTCAATATGATTTCAATTACAGGAAAAGCGCAATCCACGAAACCAAAAAGTCACCGGAAATCTTCAGAAGCATCCAAGACCCGTGACAAAGAATCCATCATCCGCAGGTACTTTCAATTTGCAATACCCGTTATAGTTTGTCTTTTTTTCTTTACATTAACTACTAGCTAGGAACCCGAATAATGTATTTCTTATCAGGGAAAAGAGAGTTTTTGGAACTGCTAGGAACCCAAATGTAATTGCAAAATCAGTAGCAGAAAAACCGAAGCAAAAGCCCAGTTTAGGCGTTCCTGGAAAAGCTGTGAAATCATCAAACAATATTCCGGTAACTCCCAAGAAATCCCCTGAAGAGAACAGGGAAAAGACCAAGAAAACAGTGATTTTTAAAGACAAAGTTGAAGGAAACAAGGAGAAGACTCTGCCTGAGGGAGATGTTTCAGGGGTTCAAACTCCTTCAAGGTCTCCCTTTATGGTTAGGTCCAGAGCTTCCACGCCTTTCCATAGTGCAGAGAAATGCAGCAAATGTAGATTTGATAAGCTTGAGACGTCGTCGTATTGGATTGCTCAGATCAAACTGTCTGAATCTACTGGCAAGCATTTTGCATCCTGTGCTTTCTTTAAGTTGGCTCTTGAAAGCAGGGCAGAGGTACTACTGTTTCTGAGCTTTTGTTGTATTATTTGCATAATGGAATATTTTTTATATGTTTCCTCGCACATACACATACACGAAAGAAATATGTTCTCAGAAATAGGTTCGCTTTTATTTGCACGGTGCATTATAAGATATCTTGTAACTTCCCAAAACTTTAGGCTTGACAACTCAACCATGATTTGCCTATGGTATTATAGGCCAGGTGTCACAAAGTCTCAACTTTTCGGTATTGTCTAATCACGTGCATTATAAGATATCTTGTAACGTCCCAAAACTTTACGCTTGACAACTCAACCATGATGTGACTACATTATTATAGGTCATGTGTCACAAAGTCTAAAATTTTCGGTATTGTCTAATCACTTTAAATACTTAGCCTCCTACTTACACACCAACCTATCCTTTTCATTTTTTCCTGTATAGGACATGGTTTTTCATATCTAGTCAGCTTTTACTTGGAAGTCACTGTATATCTTTGATTTATGGCTTCTGCTTGATATGAAACGTTTTAATTTCTCTATTGTGTATTATCAAGTTCAACGGCACATTGTATAGTTAATGAAATGGCTGATGTGATTTCAATATAAAAATTTGTCACTTATGTTGCAGAATAGTAAAATCCTTCTATATTGTTAACTGCTTTTGAACAATGATTTATAGCCGTTCCGCAACATGAAAGTGGAGCTGAAGAAGTACTTGGCAAGGCATGAGCATTTGTCCACAGAAGAGGACTGGAAAGCTCTATCTGTTGGCTATGGATTGCTTAAGGAGGAAAGCAGATTATCCAATGAAGAAAAGACAGAAGAGGGGAGGATTGAACCAACTATAACAAATGATTCAGAAAAAGAGAAGAATTTCATGGATCCTGCATCCTGATCATCGTACTTTGTCGTGTTCTGTTACACTTTTTGTATTAAAAAAAATGCTATATTTACCACCCTTTTTTGCTCTTTCAACGTCTTTATAAGAGGTTGTAAAGAAGTAAACGAGAAGGTGGACTTAGACTGCTGCCAATTTCGTGTGTTTTGGTGTACTTTTGCAAATCAACTTGAATTCTGGTTTAGTGTGGAGCATTGTGGTTATGCTCGTGTGCCAAGAATGGATATACGGATTGAAATTTATTTGTGAAGTTTGGTAGTGTTTAAAAATTGATTACATGTATTAAATTTCTAACACATGGGTATGGTTACGTACATCTAATTCTTCTATACCTGTCATAGCTAGGAGACTATGGCAATGGATATTATTGTTGTTATAGTATTAGGTTTCTCCGTATTCACCACACAAGGCAAATGTCATGCATTAGCTTTGTTAGGATTTTTATTATTTTTAATGGGAAAGAGATTCGAATTCAAGTCTATAAATAGAGAAATATTACTCAACTGTCACGCATACAGGTTTTTCATAGGATACTTGTGTTATGTCCTTAGCTTCTCATATGGTTACAATGATTTACTTATAAGGATTCTGGTTTTGTTAATATTAAATATTTTATTACACAGTTAGGAGTAAATTTTATGTATTTTAACTTCACTAAAATTCATTACTAAAATCTTTAAAATTGAATACAAAGTAGAATCATTCACTAGATAGCAAGAAAAAGTCATATAAACATGAGGTCGATCATTTGCTTCTTTATTATGTGTGGATTTGTCGTAATTGACTTTTCGTCAACAAAATCTTAGTGATGATTTGCAATTCGGTTCCATTTCAAATTCTACGTAAGATCAAAGGATAGAATAAGGCTAAATCGGTCAACGATCATCATCATCTGGACTCAGTATATCCCAACGACAGCAAAGCTATCGTTAGGGTCTGGGGAGGGTTAGTAGGCAGAAAATACCTCTATCCCTTGGGATAGAGAGTCAGCTTCCAGTGAGACCTCCGGCTCTATATGTACCTGCATAAATGACATGATAATAGAGATATATTGTGCTAGTGTGTTAGTGAGTAAATTCAAGAAATACAAAGAAAACAATTTCGATATTAAAATACACATCACGTGTATATTGTACATATAATATAAAACAACGATATAACATACGAAACCAACCAAGTGGAAAGTCAACCTAAATCGGTCAACAATATGGGCATAAATCAACCATCAGCCACGTCACCAGGAAGAGAACAGAATTTTTATATTGGTTGAGGTTAAAAGGCCATAAGAGGAAACGTGGTCCAGCAGCCTTTATTTGGGCTGTCGTGATGTTTCTTCACGGTCCGAACATGGTTCGAAAAAGACGGGTCGGAAGAGAGAAAACAGAAGGACATCTGGGGAAGGAATATGGAACTGCGGGAAAGCAGTGTGGGATATGGTGGGACGGGATCAGGCAGATGGTGAAAGGCTCGACAAAGAGGGAAGAAGTGATGAAGATGAATTTAGGCGAGATAAATTTATTATATAATTATATTACGTGATTCTGAATATAGATGTACGTATGGCATTACATGCTAAAGCTAGTGATAGTGGTACAGGATCGAGGGAGGAGTTGATGCCATGTATTGGTGACCTGTTGACTCTTCATAAAAAGCATATGACACTTTCTTTTTAGAGAATTATGACTCATAAGACTTTTGGTCATATATATAGAATGGACATGTATAAGGTGGATTTAGACATTCCACTTATATGCATACATCATATTGAAACAGTTGGCTTGTGGGGCGTAATATGTTGCAGTCAGATTAAGATTGATAGCAGTGTTAACGATTTTGTTTGGGTTACACATTGACAGTGAACCTCTTACGAGGATGGAGCCTATATATACTTTACCACGGTGGCAGGATGTTTGTATGTTGTAGTTGGGTTGAACTCTTATCATTCAGGATTTTAGAAAAAATCATGTATAATGAAAGAGGCTAGGCGATTTGATAAAGGCAACCCCCTGTTAGAAGACTCATTTGCCTTGAAGGTTGAGCAGAGAGCACAAGTGTTGATGTTTCTTCAGATCACGACATTGTTCTATGACTTACTAGTCGAGCTCAGTTGGTATATTTAGCTATTTTACAGGACTTTGAGGTTGCGTCTAAGTATTCCCGAGGCATCACTATGCTTCTGTGTCTGTACCGTAATACATGTGATGCTGTAATTCTTAGTCAGAAGCATGAAGTTACAAGACCACTACGCCTTCATTTTAGTATTGGATACAAGAGATATTCCCTACATTGCGTCCTGCCATTCATTTGACAAGAGTTTTACAACTGTGTGCTATGGTTTACTCTTGGTACTCCCGTGTGGCCTTGTGGCATAATGCACATAATTTTTAGGAGGTTATTAGACATGTAATTGATGATGTTCACGATCGATAGATAGCATGGAAGAAGGTGAGCATAGAACTTAGTTGCACAATTGTGCTATTTAAGCGGTAGAGTTTTTCACTTCTCCTCGTTAAAGATAAAGACCAAAAAAACAAACGCGAGTTGAATATTAAATTTTCATATGTTAACGGAAAATGTTTCGGTGACGCGGTGGGGGAGGGGAGACGGCTTTTGCACCCAGCCAATCATGCCCTGCCACATGGCAAAACGTGAAAAACAAAAAAATGGCCAGATTTCGCCACATGGCAGGCTATAATTGTCCGCGTGCAAAATTTGTTCCCAATGCGTCACCGAAACATTTTCAATATGTTAACACATGTTCCACTCCCACAGATGTATGAAGAAAATTTCGAAATTAAAGTTATATTACTATTTTACACACTGTTCACTCACTGTTTCATACATTAAAGTATACAACGGCGGAACCTACAAATACATGGGCAAAAACTAATTGAAATATAAGAGAGAAATGTAGTCAACGTTTTGCCTTTTTTTCTTGCTTGGTTTGAAGCCGGCTCTGGTCTATGACCATCCTGATCTGTTGACAGATGAATGATTCTCCAAATCTATGCTAGGACAAATTTAAGGGGTACTTTTGTTTTTTTTTTCTGATTTATTTTATTAAAATGCAATGAAAACAAAATTCACATAAGACAACATAGAGTTTATAAGAAATAAAAATAGAGGAGGGATAAAGATAGAGTTAATTCAAAAATTGCTGTCCTGCATGAACTCTTTTCATGGTTTAACTTTACAAAAAAAAATTGAAGGCGGACCTTGGATCCACTGTTAAAATTGTTGTTTTGTGATTTTGAGATCACGGGTTCGAGCCGCGGAAACAGCTTCTTGCATAAATTATAGGCTAAGACTGCGTACATCAGATCGCGAAGCGATACGTCCCCTCTCCAAACTCTCACAAACTCAGAAGACTAATGTACCTGAAACGCTCTTTTTAACTTTACAAAAAAGTCCAAAATAGACCTAGCTGCTGACTATTTGTTTAAACTTTTGTCCCCTTCTTTTACCATTCAATTCAATTTGCTAGCAAATGAACGGGAGAGTCTTTTATGTTAACTCTTTGCTCAGAGACTGCCAAAATTAATTATTACAATCTTCTAAGAGATTATTAATTACTTCGTTAACATCGTCCATTTGGTATGTCTAGGCTGGCACATAAAAGACATCCACCTCTCACAATCCAACCCTTAATCCTTGGATTATTACCCTACAGGTATTGCAATTACCAAACCAACGGAGTCCACGTTGCATTTTGTTCAACTCCGTTTTCTTGTTTATACCGGGTTTAGATCTGAGGAGGTTAAAAGTGAGTCAAATTATTTCACGCGTCGCCACATGTGCAAAAGCAGTTGTTTAAAGAAAGAGGTGATGCACTTTTTCTTTGTACACATGGCGACGCGTGAGGATAGCTTATAATTTTACTCACTTTTAGCTTCCTCATATCTGAACCAGTTTATATCTGGCTTAAATTTTTTCCTTTTTTGTCCACATTATATAAATAACAAAAGAGATATAGTTGTTTTATTGATTTATTCTTATTAGAAGTGTTTATTTTCAACGGCAAGTTCATAGATACAAAATGACCAATTGATTAATTTAATAGGAACTGTGTTAATTTGATTAAGACAACAATTTGGAATCTTGTTCGTTGACATAAAATATGGATGTCTATGGGAATACCAGAGTTTATAATAATTGACATTTAGAAAAACTAAACGATCTACAAAGGTTGTGTTAGTGCCCACTCCAATGATGTTAAGAAACTGAAAGTGTTACAAGTTATTCACGAATAAGTGTTTAAGATTAAACTTGAAAGTGGATGAGAAATGGGGAAAAAAGCGTTCCGGAAGATTTATGTATTTACGTTTGGTCCGGGGAAAGATCGGGTTTCTTTGCGATCTGATGTACATTAAATTACCATGTATTTTATGCAGGCTGTTTCTGATTTACTAGTCTTACATGTAATTACATAATCAGTATAAAAGTTTTAAAGGGGATCCAAATCCGAGAGAAATAATACATTCGTTACGAGATTTTACATTATAAAAAGTTTTAAATGTGGATTAGGAAAATAATATTTTCTCAAATTATTCATATCAAATGATAAAAAGGAACAAATAAGATGTCTACTTTAATGTCGGAAACTGTCTATTTATGTTTACTAAAACTCTTTCACTTGTTTACGAGCCCATCATATTTCTATTATTGTATGATGTATGCAGGTATATATAGAGCTGGAGTTCTCATTTGAAGCAAGATCTCTATCCTTTGGGATGAAGATATTGTTTGCCTGACATTCAATCGATAGTTTTTGTTGTTATTGGGATATACTATTACTAACTATGGTTATTGTATCTACAATCCCATCAAGTGGGATCATACCATGCCTATTGAAATTTTACCAAATTTATACTCATAGCATCTTCGCACTTAATAGATATAAGATTCGATGGATGACATGATATAAGATTTTCACTTGATGAGTTAACTAGAGAAGATCTTATAACTCTTCTCCTATCTTAACCTCTAACACACATTTGATTGAAATATGTTATGTGTATCCGTTTAGTTAAATTTAGATACATAATTTATTCAGGTCAAAAAATGTGAAGAGAGATTTAATAAGACTTGTGAGTAAATAACAAGTAACCAGTGACGTAATATAATAATTCTATACAAGTATTTATATGCCAACAAAGAAGATGATGATTGATCATTATAATATATATATATATATATATGTATGTATATATATATATATTTGATTTGTTGAGAATAACTATTCATACTTATTTTAAAAATACTACGATTTATGAAATTTCTGTGATGCGAAAGATACGTCCAAACTTAAGTCTCTGGATACGACGAGACATACGTGCATGAAGGTAATGAGTGAGAGTCCGCACAGGTGTAGCCTTAAGCCTTTAATAGAAAAATAACATGATGAAAAATGCAAGTAACACGAACGATTTGTAGCATGGCGTTTCTAATCCTATCAATCATTTGGAAGGTGGTGTTTGGTTCGAGGTTTGGGAATAAGGGAATAGGTTTTGAGGAATCGAAACTATTGAAGTTGTTTGTTTGGAGAAAAGGGAGAAATGAGTATCACTATGATATCCAAGTATCTGGTAATGGATATCGTTTTTTTGATATATTAGCCCTCTCTTGTCTATCAATATGGGGGAATGAGGGACCTCCGTTCAAAGCCGCCGGTCGCCGGTCACTATTCATGCCAAATTTTTCCGGCCATTTTTTCGTTCGCTCACCTTCGATACCCATTCCAATTCCGATACATTCCAAATACCATCAATGTCTATCATACACATTCCCACTTCAATACCAAACAACTATCAAAATTAGGCCCAAACCCATACCCTGTCATACCTATTCTGATTCTGATTCTGATATTCAAGTGCGAACTAAACGCAACCTAAAACTATTTGTGGATTTATATATCAGGTAGACTCTGTCGATTTTTTTTCTTTTATTTAGTATCGATATATCTTTACATGTTTAGTTATATCGTGTTGTATAAAGTTCTCCAAGATATTTATGACTGGTTTGTCACACCTTATTTGATTCAAAAAAACTGGATATGGAACCGAATTTTCTCATTAACTTCTTTAACCACAAAACCTATGTTACTCATTCAGCAGTTCCTCGTAATTCTGTCTTAGCGTTGGAAAGTGTTATTACCTTCTCTTTTTTTTTTTTACTTCTCCAATTCACTATGTTTCCTTCCACTAGTATAAAATAGACATCCGATCATTTAGGTTACCAGTCCATTTTACATCAGTATATACTTCAATATTGAGGTGATCGTCTCATATGTTAACAGTATTTCTGGTTATTTCCGGTTTTCTAATTTCAGGATTTGTAAAGGCAGTTGTTTTTTTACTGAAGAAGATGTTTTTGCTCGAGATAAACCTACATACAATTGTCCAACTGGTTCTTTTAAGTGTGTTTGAATGTAGATCGCATGATGAAAAAAATTATATTTTTCTCAGCTCTTATTTCTTTTGTCAGATCTTCTGTGTTACTGTATATGAAACCGTCAGGAAGTATGTTGTATGAATCTATGGTTTTCCCCATCGATTATAGAAATCTATTTATTTTCTGGAATGTTTTAGTTTTGATATCTTTAGCAGTTAACTCTCGACAACAAAAACATTACTCTATTATTTTAGAAGCTTCATTTGATGATGGGATATGATGTCAGATGTACGTAACCATATCTATGTATGTTAACTATGGATATCTAAACAAATCTTCGGACAGGGTATTTTCAAAATCCTCATATAGTTTTTTACGACTACTTGGACGTGAGTAAACTAAAATAGTTGCAAACACTTTGTAAAAATTAGTGATAAATGGATTGGGCATTAAATTAAAAGAATATAGCCTCAAAATTCAAATATTAATAATAACTCAACCCTAAGCCAAGTTTTGTTCTAGTGTATGTTTTTATCAATCTTCATTTGAGTAATGATTAAAACCATTATTTAAACCGTGTTAGCTATTCTAAGATAACCCTTTCAATGTACAGATGGGGGGCATTTGAGGGAAAAAAAATGTACATATGGCAGTTTTCATATCCCCTTGGCTGGTTCCATTTTTTCAATATCATCAAACAAAAGAAAATAAAGAGTAAAACAAACTAATAAAGGAAAGCAGAAATTTGCACCGGAAAAAATTATAATGAAACAAAGAAAGGGACAGAGCAAAAGAGTTAATACTCACAAGACATGATGAATAATAAAAATTGAAACCCACCAGACAGCCAAGCATAACGATGAGACCAAAGATATGAAAGGTGGGGTAAGGAGCTTGGGAAGGGGGGGGGGGGGGGTTTGAATAAAACAGAAGAAAAGGTGCCCGTCTCTTGTCGAGAATAAAACGTCTTAAATATATATGTACAGCTACCATAGGAGTTCAGATCAGATGAAACATAAAATAAGGTGAAAAATATGAGGTCTCTAATCACGTGTTAGTACAAAAAGGGAAGATGTTTAATTTTTTTTTTAAAAAAAAAGTTGATTGTACACTTGTCAGAGTGTGATTGAAGGCCTCATATTTTGCATCACTTTCTCCCTATCCTGATCTGAACCGCATAGATATGGTTGTATGGTATTAAGAATTAAAACAAATCATTTTGATGTAATATGATTATTACACCAAAAAATTATATAATCAGATTTCCTAGAAGCTGTCTTTTCCATGCTTAATCGTGTGGTATGCGTTTTTGTTTTTCATTCTCTTCATATATTTTTGGGTTTTTATAATTTTTTTCACATTTGATAAAATATGAAAAATTACACTTGGGAAAACTAATAATTTATTAGGGCACTCATTTTTTTAGGAAAAGCTAAATCTAGAATACTCATTTGGGGAAAAAAACATTTCTCTATACTATACTCTTCTTCTTATTGGTCACATTAGGAATGTCCAAAACAATGTTATTGATGAAATGTTTTAAGAGATTGCTCTAATACGAAATTGTCTTTTTATTCAATTGTCATTAGATGAAATATAAATTAATCAAAATGTAGAAAACAGATTGTAATAATAATAATAATAATAATAATAATAATAATAATAATAATAATACATAAATACTAACTTCATAAATACAAGAATCACTTGTATGTTGTTTCAAATTTTTTGTAAAGATACTGTATTGCGTAGATGGAAATAATCGGATCTACATTATTCCTAGGGGTGTTAAGCGAATTGAACAGTTCGCGAACTGTTTTAGTTCGATTCATATTTGATTCGAGTTAGTTCGTTAATTTTATTTAAACGAGCCGAATTCAAACACCTATTTGAGTTCATTTATTTAAATGAGTTAATCTGTTTGTGAACAATTCAGCTCGTTTAAGCAGTTATAGTGTTATCGAACCGAACTTGAACCAATTTTAAAGCTTGTTATATTAAACGAATCAAGCCAAATAGTTTGTTTAGCTAAACGAATTCAAATTCGAAAAGCCTAAATTTATTCCTGTTTCAAAGGACCTACTTTGCGCTGTTCTTTTTTCTGTTCTTATTTCTTTTATTTAAAAAGAAAAAGAAAAAGGGAAAAAAACCACAGAGTAACTGTAGTTGCAGATCTGCTGCCGAAGTCAGAATCATGAAGTCTCAGAATTCACATCCGTATGATTGATGAGAGTATTAGTAACGCTTTTCAAATATTTTACAAAATTTTTAACTTCTATTGTATGGTTTAGCTCTATATTTATGCATTATACAACTTGAAGTCAACAAAAACTAGCTTGGTTTCTCAACCTAAAGTACAACTCTACGTAAAATACATTATAAATTATACACAGAATGAAGAAAGGAAGGGAATATAGCAAAGATAATATTTTCTCCGTCGAAAAAATGTTGTTTGATTTTTCAGCCTAATATTGTTTACCTTATCAAGTATTAATCAGTGACTCTCTCCTGGTTTTTAATAGGACAAGCTCTTGAGCCTAACACGTTTAGTTTCCTTCTCTTATTGCAACGCAATGAAGCCGACTGGAAAAAGGATTTTGAAGAGCTAAGATATTTGTTTGTTCTCTAACGATGGCTTTTGCTTTGGGATATACTGAGTCCGGATGATGATGATGAATATATTTGTTTGTTAGGAGGCAGGATAAGTATGCCACCATATTTCATAGTCTAACTTGGAGCAACATGTCATTTTCTGATCATGAAGCTCAATTGCTCCAGCTCTAATGGACAAGAGGACGCAAATCAGTACCCAGCGGCTTCGGTGAGTACTTATGTAATGATCCGCACAAGATGTCTCCCTACAAATCAGGCATTCGACTTAAAAAACGGTGAAACAAATATCAACTCAAGTACTAAATGAGCTATGCTCTCAATCGCTTCCTAGCCTGACTTGGTTTGTCAACTAATGGTTGTAGAAAACCGTTGGGAGCTGATCTCTCATGTAATCTCCGCCACTTTGTCATATATAAATTTTATTTATTTTTATTTTTTGACATGAATTCTAACTCGATTTCTCAAAATACTTTTCACCCATTAAATCTATGGGTTTTCCAGACATATATGAACTCTTAATATATAAATGCTGTTTCCATCAAAATAAATAAATACATGACTGGTTGAATGTCCTTTGCTTAAATATAAAAGACAGAATATCATTAAAAAATGTTAAATATTGGGTATAAAAGCTCAAAGACATGAAACAAGGAGAAAAGAGAGTATCAAAATAAAAGAACCAAGAGAATCCAAAACAAAAGAACCAAGAGTAACAGCTATAATGGTGAGTTGATAAAATTTTGCCTCTAAGAAGTTCTTTATTCTGAAGTTGGAAGATATATATTTGTTTGCTGGTGCAATTAAAAATGCCTTTTGTGTCTTAGTGGATGGAATTGGAGGGCCTGACACCCACAATTAAAATAATCATCTACTCTCTAGTCTTGCCATTTGCCATTTGAGTAAACAAACTAAGCAGCAATAAAGCTAAGGCAAAAGATGAATGGAAGAACTGAGAAGATGAAATGGGGTGAAGAAGATTATATGTGTAGCTTTTATGCGGTCTTAACTTGTCTCCCAAATTCAACACAGTCGTTATCTTTCTCTCTCCTTTTGTAGTAAAAAGGTGCTCTACTTCATTGGCCTCTGTTGCCTTTATGTTGATTTTCCTCTGAAGCAATTGTCTTTGTCTATGATCTCTGTTACACTTCCTCAAAACTGCACACGGGGGGAGGAATCATACTGTGAGTTTCTTGCTATTATTTAGTGCCCACCAATTTTTTTCACCTCTAGATGGATGTCATCTTGTTTACTTGAGTTCTCTTCGTTATTCTTGCTTTAAAGTTGCCCCCTTTAATCATCACTACTACTTCTTTGCCTCCTATTTTGTCGACCTAGTTTTTAGCTATTTGTTTTCCCATCAAGAACCCCCAATTTATTGATTCCTCCGTATCCCAATTGGTTGAATTGTTTTTTAAGCAAAATTTATTGTCTTTTCCTCTTTGTAATTTGTGGGGTCTGAATTCTTGAGCCTTTTTACAGGTTTAATGCTTTGCTGAGTGCAACATAGCAGCTGGATTATTCATGGAAATTGTTATGAACCATGCTCTAGTTAAAGAGGTGAAGAAGAATCCAGTTGCATGCACTTGCAATGAAGAATGTGCAGGAGGAGGAAGAGTTAAAGGAGCGGGGGAAGGTTGTGGCTGTGCTTGTGTTTACTGCTCTTTGTCTTCATCCACCTCTTCATGTTCTTCAAATGATTCTTCTCCTGTTGCTGCAACTCCTCCACTCCACTCAAAAACTTTCATGGAGCTCTGGCGTGTGTGTGCTGGTCCCATCTGCTACTTGCCCAAGAAAGGGAATGTGGTGGTCTATTTTCCTCAAGGCCATTTAGAACAGGCTGCTTCCGCCTCTTCTCGTTCTTTTGCTAATGTCCCATCCTTTGATCTACAACCTCAGATCTTCTGCAAGGTTTTAGAGGTTGAGCTACTAGTAAGTAATCTAACTATTTGCTTCCTGGTCGATTGCATCTGCAAAAGTTTCCATCTTCTTCTTCTTCTTCATCTTATTGGGATCACAGTTGTTTTTTAACCTTTTCCTTTCTTTTTCTCAATCTGATTATATAGGCTAACAAGGAGAATGATGAAGTTTACACACAGCTTACACTTCTCCCCATCACAGAGGTAACCTGAAAACTCATGTAACATGGAAAAAGTGTTTATATATCGCCTCTGATGCTTATTTCTTTTTCTCCATAGGTATTTTGTTTCTAATTGAATTTCAATTTCTGCAAGAAATATGTGTGGCAGTTTTTTTAATTAAATAATAATAATTGTTGTGAGGACCAAAGAATGTTCTAATGATGGCGTTGACATTCAGCTGCAAGCTAGGCATTTAGGGGGTTTGGATAGTGCAGAGGCAGGGACTCAGGAGGAGAGGACTCCAATGCAAGCAACCTCTCAAATGTTTTGCAAGACTCTTACTGCGTCTGATACAAGCACTCACGGAGGATTTTCGGTTCCTCGTAGAGCTGCTGAAGACTGTTTCCCTTCTTTGGTATGAATGTCTTGATATATTATCTACAGATTGGATACACTATATCTGATGAGCTTGAGATTAACATTTTTGTGGAACTTCACTGTAGGATTACAAGGAGCAGAGGCCCTCCCAAGAGTTGGTAGCAAGTGACCTCCATGGTGTAAAATGGAACTTTCGACATATTTTTAGAGGTACTAAGTCTGCTTGTTTTGTTTTGTTTTGTTCACATGCTAGAATTTGACACATTGATAATTGCTTTACAGGACAGCCAAGAAGGCATTTGCTCACTACAGGATGGAGTCTCTTTGTTAGCCAAAAGAAGCTTATGTGTGGGGATGCTGTTCTATTCTTGAGGTACACTTCTCATTTTCTTATTAAGGACTTCATACTAATGCTATCCTTCTGTGGCACAAACTTAGGATGTTCAGCTCTCTTTCTTTTACATGAAACCAACTTAAATTGAGAAAAAAGGACTCATAAGTCAATAGGGATACATGATTTAGGATGTCGCAAATGTACGATGAGATACTTATAATCTATTACTAGGTTCAGAAAATGTGAAGAATTTACTTACTGTGCCAATAATACAGAAAAAACACCTCAAGCCACAGAAATATATTGCCTGAAATAATGGGATTGTGTACTGGAGTTCGTCATACATGTTATTTTTTTAGCTCTTTTCTTTTTTTACATTCTGAATCTTATATGCTAAGTCTAACATATGAGTTGATTATTAAAATGAATCTTTCAGGGGAGAGGAAGGAGAACTGAGATTGGGGATAAGAAGAGCTACAGGACCAAGAAATGGCCTGTCTGATTCAATAATTAAATCTCAGCACTCTTATCCTAATGTTCTGGCTCCAGTGGCAAAAGCTATATCAAATAAAGGCCCTTTTCAGATATTCTACAGCCCAAGGTAGTAAATGAACTCATTTTCTTTCTTTTTTTTTTTTTTTTGCTTCGACGACTTAGGGCATTGGATTTTCTTGCCTGAACATCAAACAATCAAATTGTTTCTAGAAACTTGAAATTACATTGGATCATTTTCTCGGTTCTGATCAATTCTCCTTTTGCGGCCATGCAATTCATATGTTTGGTAGTGCACTTAAGAAATTCAAGTTAGTTTTTCAAGTTAGAGGTGATGGTTGTAAAACATAGATCGATGTTGGTGGAAGCAATTTCTCACTTTTTATCTTTGATTCATGCCACATAGTGGAGAAATTGCCTCATAGTGGGGATTGAGATCTAGACCTTTAATCTTGGGGCCTCGACCTTAACCATAGAGGTAAGGCCTCATTGGCACAACTGTTTTTCCATTATTTGACCTTTTCATGGGAATATAAAGTTTAACTAAAAAAAACATCGTAATAGGGAGATGTTATTAGAGTGACCCAGTTTCTGTGGAACATGGTGGGACAATCGGCTGACATTTATATACTCGTTGGCATATGAATCTGCTGGTTCCTGGATTTATGAGGTTCATCATGATTTGATTACAGAATATGAGAAGAACATGGATGTGTCATATAATTGATGCGGTTTTGTTCCCAAGAACCTATTATTTCCCTTGTCTTAGATTGTTATTCCTTTAGGAGATCAACATAAGGTCACCTGCATTGCATGTTAAGTTGGAAACCTGAAAAGGTTCCAAATCCTGTTCTCTTGGCTTTCTGTGCTTGTTTGTGATCTGTACTGTCCAGCAATTGTTTAACAAAGTTCTGCTTTCCTTTTTTTATTCATAGGGCAAGTCATGGCGATTTCGTAGTACCCTACCATAAGTACATGAAAAGCATCACTAGCCAGCTACATGCTGGCACAAGATTCAAAATGCGGGTTGATTTGGATGATTCTCCTGAAAGAAGGTCACATATTACTCCTACAAGAATCCTAACAGTTGCATAATAAAATTTATTGCAACCAAAAGTTCTGTTGTATTTCAGGTTCAGTGGTGTAATAACTGGATTAGGAGATGCTCAGCCTAACAGATGGCATAATTCAAGATGGAAATGCTTAATGGTAAGTGTGGGTCTTACTATTGGCTTTTACACCATGTGCAATCTTTTCTTCCGAAAGGTTTTCTCTTAAGTTCTGAAATTGTACTCAGTGTATGAATTTACATTGATTCCCTTAGTGTATCATGAGATTGACAATAGTCCATGTGCTGTTAATTACCAGTTAATTCCTTGTTTGAAGCAAGTTTTCTTGATAACACATTAATCTGGATAACCATTTACAAGAAACCAACTGGTTGATGAGAAGCTTTATCCAACTTTCAACTTTCTATGTTCCTTAAGCATCTCATTACTTAACTGCTGTGTTCCTGTTGACTTGGTAGTATCTACAAGGAACAGATTCCCAAAATAAGAGGAGGATTTCATTCATAAGTTGGAAATATGGTATCTTAAAGCTTTAAAGGGGTTAATTTGGGAGCGCGAAGGAAGATGCTGTGTTTATGTAGGCTAGAAATCTGTGACCTTTGCTTGTGAAGTTTCTGACAAGTAATTCTGCACCTCTAACAGGTCAGATGGGATGGGGAGGCTGTAAGTAACCAGCAAGGAAGAGTTTCTCCATGGGAGATTGACTACTCAGCTTTGGTTCCGGCCCTCAACATTCATACTCTTCCCAAAATTAAGAAACTGCGCACCGGACTGCAGAAAGAGCCATGCAATAGCTCTAAGAATCATGCAGATCTGCTGCCTTCAGGAATGTTCAACAGCAATATCTCTGGTGCTCGTAAAGATTTGTTGTTACCATCTTCATGGAACATTATACCCCTGGTACAACTCCATTTCTGTGGTGGATTCTAGTTCCATAATTTCTACATAGTTGAGACGTCTGTGGATATTTCTGCAAATCATAATTATCTTTCGTTGGATTTTGAAAAAAGCAGGACAAAGTTCCATTTGGGACTGTGCAGGGTCTGTAAGATCAGGTAAGGTCTTGCAAGGTCAAGAAATTTTTAGGTTTGGTGTCACCTCCAGATGGGCGTGATATAAGCCGACCGTGGGATTTTGAGATGCATTCATTTGCACATCAGAGTCCTGTATTCAATAGGGTGGAAGAGGCAAATGAGGTCAAAAGAGACCAGCCAGCCACCCACACCTTAAGCTCTATGGAATCAAATCGGTTTCCAAAGGTCTTTCAAGGTCAAGAAATTTGCTCGTTAGAATCTCTAACGACAAAAAGGGTACCTAATCCTGCTACTTGGAGAAAACCTGATGTTGTATGCAGCAACAATAATGCAAGTCAGAGTTTCCTCCCCCGGTTCCTATCCTATAGCATCAGAAGGAAAAAGAAACATGGTTGTCCCAGACAACGGCGTCTACAACGTTGGTCAAGATCCTCTGATGTTTTCCTTTGCAACTAACCGTAAAAGAGGAAATCATGTCCTGGACACGTCTTCCTTACAAAGTGGACTCGCAAAGGAGGATGGAAGTGTTTCGAATCTTGCAAACAAACAGAGGGAACTGGAAAAGACATCCATGCCTCTGACTTCAGAAACTCCTGTAAGTAATACAAAGGATGAGAAGTTGAATGAGAAAGGCACTGTTTTTCAAACTTTTTGGATTTTCACTGACTGAAGAATCTACCACCACAACTTCTCGGGATTCTCGTAAGAGGAGTTGCATAAAGGTTGGTTCCAAGAACATCTTTAAGTCTATCACTCCTAAGAACAGCATTCATTGCTAACAATTCCACTTATCTTTCCAGGTCCACAAACAAGGCAGCTTGGTAGGTAGAGCTGTTGACCTTTCCCAACTGAATAGTTACTATGACTTGAGGATTGAGCTAGAGAAGCTCTTTGGCATGTGGGGCCTCCTGACCGACCCAATTAAAGGATGGCAAATATGTATACTGACAACGATAATGATATGATGGTTGTTGGTGATGATCCATGGCAGTGAGTATCTTGAATATACTTGGAATTTGGTTGTTTTTACATTCTTCGTTTACAACTCAGCAGAAATCACCAAATTCGTTGTTTTTAATATATCATCTTATCTAAAAGCTTAAGCTTTAAGAAAGATGGAAATTTAAAGATTTATACGCTAACATGTTCCACCATCAGTTCGACAACTATGAAATGTAAAGTTAAATCTCATAAGGGCAGCATATAATATGTCAAATTTATGCTAAAAAGAATTAAAGCTGCTTACATCTCTTGTTGTCGCTGTTTACGTGGCTTTTCCTTCATATATCAAGTTTAACTATATTAGTTAGTAGCAACATTCCCCCCAAGTCTCTTTATTCCAAACAGATAACCTCATTTCACTTAAATTGCTTGCTTTTCGTTGCAGTGAGTTCTGCAAAATGGTCACAAAAATCTCATTTCACTGAATTGCTTGCTTTTCGTTGCAGTGAGTTCTGCAAATGGTCACAAAAATCCATATATACACCCAAGCAGAAGCGGAGAAAATGGGCGTTGGCACGTTCAGTGATGTCACTCGGAGTGGCTTGGAAGCAGCGCATCCTTCAACAGATGTCTCAAAAATCTTCTTCAGACAACCAACCAGACAATTCTCAAACAGTGGTAACATTTGAATATGTGAGCTTCAAGCCAGAAAGGAATGCTACGCTTGCCTTATTTACAGCCTGAATCCACCTTCTACTCATCGCTTTTTATACCTTAGCGCAAGGTTTTCCTATCTTCGTCGTTTTTCATCATTTCCTTTAGACTTGGTTTTCATTATGTTTTTTGGGTAATAGTTCACCCCATTAGTTCGACAAAGGAACACTTGTTATGGATTTCTGTATACCGAATTTGTTCATGTTCGGGACACCATTATGTTTCTCTCAAAATGAACATGCTTGTTGTGTAAGTTTCCTTATAAGACATGGATGAATAATTGGCAGAACAGGAAGATTGAGCTTATCCCCTCTTCTTTTGGATTTTGAGCTTGTTGGCAGTCGTCACAAGCTTTCAGTTCTAGTTCCTTGGATGCAGGCTGAAAGCCAAGACAAAGGAACTCTTATGGATAGAAGGGGATTAATAAATAGGCCAAACTAGAATATTCGGGCCAAATGTAGGAAAATGGAGGGATGTCTCCCTGGTTTGAAAGCTGTATGTGCGATTGGCTTTAGCCGAGAAGATAAGATACAGCTTTGTCCTTAGCAAGCTGAAATACATGTCGGTGATTTAACAGTTAAAGGTCGGCTCTGCTTAAAATGATGTTTGGGTGGGTGGGAAGAACCAGGAACTTGTCGTCCAGAATGATCAAAGCTACCTCTTGGATAGAACCAGTCATAAGATGATTGCCACCCTGGTAGTTCTTTCTCCATGAACATGGGAGATGGGTACCAGGGCTTTGCAAGAAACTAGGAAAACTATGGACACTGGACTATTCAGCTGGTGGAACCTTTGCTTAAGAACAGCCAGCAGATGGCTCAACCAAAGAATCATAGGTCGGTTGCAGTACCTCGTAGCAGCTATGGCTTAGCAAAGGGAAGAGACGGAGCACACACTACGCTGGGATGGTCATTAAAGATGGGAGGCTGATGCCATGGCCAGAATAGGACATACCGTTGATTATCTTTCATCATCCAGAACTGCCACGATCCAGAGACGTAGTGCATATTGTGTAGGGCGAGGGCAATGTGGGTGGAACTGCATAGTATCTTAAACCACAGGTAAAAAATTCCTTCATCACAGCTTTAGAACTCACCCACGTAAGCCTCCAAAAAGTACTTGATCTAAAGATTCTGAACCACCAAAACAGAATGAACATGTAAGCTGCTTGAGCAGAAGGAAAGAAAAGGCACATAATAAAAATTATAAAATGGACATGAAAGCTGCTTGAGCAGAAAGAAAAAGTCCACGTATCGTAACACAACATCATGTTTCATACCATTTTCAGGTCAAAGCACAGAAGTACAAGAGGGTGGAAATGTGTAAGCTTGAGTTCCTATAGTCAAGGCAGTTCTTAACTGGGTTGGAACATATGGTGTTATTCTATTTTCATTTCATGCGCTCTTCTAAAATGAAGGGGCAAATTTATTATATATTTATGTACCACAAAGTAAAAGATGAAACATAAAGTGGATCAGAAATTTGTCACGAGCGGAAGGGAGCATGTCTCTCACTTCGTCAAGAAGCTTCAATGGTATCCAGGCTAAGAAACAGCACCAATTAGAACTTCCAGGAAGAAAAGCTTGTGCAGATCCATCTTTCTCGAGTTTTACTCTTTCAAAAGCTCGAGACCAATTATCAGTCTTCTGATCTCACTTGTCCCTGCCCCTAT
Source organism: Eustoma russellianum (assembly GCA_036186865.1). Lineage (NCBI taxonomy): Eukaryota > Viridiplantae > Streptophyta > Magnoliopsida > Gentianales > Gentianaceae > Eustoma > Eustoma russellianum. The sequence goes on along the minus strand of AP025048.1, from coordinate 3,884,595 downwards.
CTCATACAACTTGGCAACCCGAAGAAGCCTTCCAGTCGCATATTCATTTATATATCCATTGCCTCCCAAATATTGGATGGCCTGCACAGACGTTCAGTTAAATTCATCTTTTAATTGTTATAACATTCAATGCCTTCTTGGTGAACAATTCTTCTCCCTCCAAAGTGGGGGTGGTTCATGAGTTTCACTACTCTAATGTTGAGCCATATCAAAGACACTAACTAAAGGAAAAACATGAGCTCAGACTACTACACCTGCAGAGCAACTTGGGTGGCTCTTTCAGCCGAACTTAGTATAACTCCAGCACAGTCCTGAAATTAAACATAATTTGCCTCAATGTGGAAAACTGAGAATTCACTTCAGTAAGGTAAAGCCTATGGAAGAACCCCCCCCCCCCCCCCCCAAAAAAAAAAAAAAAAAAAAAAAAAAAAAAAAAAAAAACACCCCCCTCCACCTCCACTCCACCCTTTCCCATGTCCACAAGGCACAAAGAACTTCCACACCACCACCCCCTCCGAAGGAAAAGGGACTCACAAAAGAGGGGGAGGGGAAGAGAGAGAGAGAAGTTAAAGTTCATGTAGAAGAGAAGTTCAAATTTTACAGCACCTTCCTATCAATATTTCCGTTGTCAGTCTTTTGCAACAGAATAGACGTACTTGATATAACATATGAACTTAATATGTCAAAATAACTATAACACGTCCTAAGAACTAACCTGGATGATTGCAATGCTGTGTACATGTCAGCAACTTTTCCCTGGACACTCAAAAGTAATAGCACCAACAGTCTAGAAGACAAACAGGGTAGAGGCAGAAAAGAACTTGAGTCGACTTGGGAATCAATTTTTACTTGATGACCTTCGAAAGAGTACCTGTATAAATTGAAACTCGCCAATTGGTTTCCCAAATTGTTCTCGTTGTCGAATATAAGGAAGTATTACATCAAGACACGCCTGCATCAGGCCAAGAGGTCCTCCAGCCAAAACTAGCCTCTCCAAGTCTAATCCAGACATCATAACATAAACCCCTTAAGCAGAAACACCAACAAAATTTACTGAGAGACTATCCACTCAAATGAAATTTTCCACCCATAAACACCAAAATTTCTAAAGCTGGCTTCTCTCTTTAGGTCTTAAGGTAACAGCTCAATCAGGCCGCGAAAATTGCACTTATGATTGAGGGTAAACTTTCTTATCTTCCATTGTTATCTCCTTGATCTCATTACGAGCCAAATATAAAATCACCATAGACAAAAAGGCTCCAACACTAGGGAATTCGACGGTCTTATCAACAATATTTTTAACATGTAATGCAAAATAGCTAAATTTGAGTGATGCCTCAATGAGTCACCACAAGAATTAACTTCCTGAAACAACATCACCTGGTCAAATTAAGTTCATGTGTTTCAGAAGGAGACCTGCAACTTCACCAAATTACTAGAGGTAAGCAAATATTGGTACCAAATCGAATTTTAAGATCAAGTATCGCTTACACTCTGCTTTGCCAGAAAAACAATAATAGTAATAACAAGAAGATGGATACTTCCACCACAAAATATGCTTTTCCACCACCTTTCGAATCAATTCAAGGTTGAATTACCTCATGAATAGACACCACCAAATTATGCTTTACCACCACTTTTTGTGAAAAGCATATAAGGGGGTCCTAAATAGACTCACCCTAACAATAACAACACCAAACAAACAGCGAAATTCAGTGTATGAATTGGCTAAGAAGAAACAGCAAGAAGCACCATGGCATATAATTAAAACCTGTGGGAAGCTGTTTGTGTTAGGAAATTGTAGCAAACAAGCAAGAATATAAACAATAAAGCCGAGACGAGTCTCAAGATGACTCTGTCCTTAAAGCATTTAGTCTCTACCAACGAGCAAGGTAGACAACACGACTAATGCTTCCCAAGATATAACGGCTGTCTTCTTTTCCTTTGCTCTAGGAGAAGAAGAATGAACTTGATTGAGAAGAGAAAGATAATGGAGGAAGATAGAAGAGAATGCTGAATTCTATAGATTTTGCAAAAATGTTGTGTATTTTGATAGCAAGATCTCATATATATACCTTGGATTGTGTTAAACTTGTTTGAAACTCATTTCAGCAGTTTTTCTATCAGTTATGGCAGTTGTTTACCGTTCATAGGTGAAGGGAGATGATCCTTGGATCAAAAGTTGCAACCCAAAATGAAAGGTTCTGTCCGCTGGCACGTCGATCTCTCACGTCGATCGATCGACGTACGTCGATCTCTCACGTCGATCTCTCGTTGAGAGATCGACGTGCCTCAGATCCACGTCGAACCCTGACGTCGATCGATCGACGTACGTCGATCTCTCACGTCGATCGATCGACGTACGTCGATCTCTCACGTCGAACCCTCATTGAGAGATCGACGTCCTCAGATCAACGTAGATCTCTCACGTCAGTCTCTCAATGAGAGATTGACGTCCTCAGATCAACATAGAACCCTCATTTCAATCTCCCAAACAACCTCATATACATTCTATATAAGTTTGGAGCACACGGAAAGGTACTTTAACGTACTTTTTCCAACAATCCCCCACATGATCCAAACTTATATAAAGACAACTTCCGAACGTTAAACAACTAACCTCTCCATTATCAATCGAAGATAATGACACATAACATACGATACGATGACTTGTGGTCTTGAATCGCCGGTAGTACAACTTGAGTTATATAAACGGAAGTAAGATGAACTTCGTCTTGAATCTTACTCCACTATTGTTTATATGAACAACAAGAAGACATATCATTATCTACTTCTCCAAGTTCGCGGTTTTGGTGCGATATCGGCCATGCACCTATCTCAGGATTCATAAGCTCTCTAGAGAGTTTTCCAGGCTCTCACAGGAAGCGGCACCACTTCCAAGCTTACATAGGTGAAATTCATCAAGTGTGCACTGTTCACACCACCAAACATATGGCTATGAATTTTTCATTAAGAGATTCTTAAAATCTCACCCTCAAGTCATTACAGTGAGCACTATCAACAACAACACCATAGGGAGGACACTTAGATAGTGCAACATAGAATTCTTTCATGACTTGTTCTTACCACATTGAACCCCGTTCGTAGGATCTCTACTAATAGTGGGTTGGGTTCCCATCATGAAGAATTCTCTACAGATGGAATAAGTCCCATCCCCCTCGATGTTTCGTAGACTAACTTCTTGTTTAGTCCTTTAGTTAAGGGGTCTGCAAGGTTAAACTTGGTTCTTACAAACTCCAAGTTACCACCCCAGAACTAATCAATCACGCACAATGTTGTGCCTTAAACGGATGTGCCGGCTCTTCCCATTGTATATCTTGTTCCTTGCACGTGCAATCGCAGCCTGAGAATCACAATGAATAGATACAGAAGGCATAGGTTTAGACCATAAAGGAATATCAACAAGTAAATTCCTTAACCACTCGGCTTCTGTACTAGCAAGTTCTAAGGCAATAAATTCAGACTCCATTGTAGATTAGCACTACAAGTTTGTTTACATGATTTCCAACAAAGCTAGCTCCACCACCCAATGTGAAAACATATCCACTAGTGGAGTTTATTTCATCATTATCGGTCACCCAATTAGCATCACAATAGCCTTCTAAACAGCAGGTGACCCTGTAAACATGAGTCCTAAATTCATTGTTCCTTTAAGATACTTTAACAAACGTCTTAATGCACACCAATGACTCTCATTTGGGTTATGAGTGTATCGTGCAAGCCTATTCACGAATATGCAATGTCAGGCCTAGTGCAATTCATCAAATACATTACACTACCAATTATCCTAGCATATTCACATTGAGACACACTATCACATTTTTTTTCAAAGTAACATGCGAGTCATAAGGCGTACTTACTGGTTTTACATCGTAGTGATTAAACTTTCTCAACATTTTCTCCACATAATGTTCTTGAGAAAGTAAATAACCCCCACATTTCTCTATTAACTTAAGACCAAGAATTAAGTCCGCCTTCCCCATGTCTTTCATATCAAACAAAGAGACAACAAGATTTTGTATCATTAACAACATTTATGTTGGTTCCAAATATCAACATATCATCAACATAAAGGCAAATAATGACACCATCACAATCATTAAACTTACTATACACACAACGGTCACTTTCATTTACTATATAACCATTAGACACTAATGCGTTATCAAACTTCTCGTGCCATTGTTTAGGTGCTTGCTTAAGACCATACAAAGACTTCTTAAGCCTACACACTTTGTGTTCTTGACCTTTAACAATCATACCCCTCCGGTTGTTTCATATAAATCTCCTCTTCTAAGTCTCCATTTAGAAAGCTGTTTTCACATCCATTTGGTGAATAACAAGCTTGTGAATGGAGGCAAGTGCTACTAGGACTCTAATCGTAGTGATCCTAGCAACCGGTGAGTAAGTGTCAAAGAAGTCAATTCCTTCTTGTTGTGTGAACCCTTTTGCGACAAGCCTAGCCTTAAACTTATCAATTGTTCCATCCGCCTTTAGTTTCTTCTAAAGACCCACTTACAACTGATAGGTTTACACCTCTAGGCAAGTCCACTAACTCCCAAGTATGTTACTTAAAGATCAAGTTCACTATCTATGGCTTCCTTCCAAAACTTAGAATCAATCGACTTAATTGCTTCTCCGTAAGTTTTGGGATCATCTCTAAAATGAAGGCTGTTATGAAGTCACTTCCAAATGACTTCTCTGTTCTTTGTCTCTTACTCCTCCTAGGTTCATCAACTTCTTGATTAACTAGGGACTTACTAGACTCACCTATTCAGTTTAGAAATGCTCGGATTGTCTATTCATGGAAATATATGCTCAAAAAATTCAGCATCTTTAGACTCCAATAGAACTATTGTCTAAAGCCATGAATCTATATGCTGCACTATTTTGAGCATACCCAATGAATACACAATCTCTTGTCTTGGATCCGATTTTACTTTTCTTAAAATCTGGAATTCCACCTTGGCTAGACACCCCCACACTTTCAAGTAATTTAAGTTGGGAGCATAGCCTTTCCACAACTCATAAGGAGTTTTATCTAACTTCTTATGAGGTAACCTGTTCAAAATATGACAAGCAGTCAAGATTGCCTCCCCCACAAATTGTCCGGCAATCCTGAACTAACCAACATGGCATTCATCATATTTTTCAACGTTCTATTTTTCCTTTCGGCTACTCCATTAGACTGGGGTGTGTACGGGGGTGTGACTTCATGAATAATCCATTCTCTTCACAAAACTTTTGTAAAGAGTCTGTGCTATATTCACCACCTCTGTCTGTTCTAAGCCTTTTGATTTTTAAGTCTAGTTGATTCTCAACCTCGTTCTTATAACTTATGAACTTAGACTCGGCCTCATCCTTATGACTTAACAAATACACTTTTGTATCTAGAGTAATCGTCGATAAAAGTAACATAATACCTTTTACCACCTTTACTCATGTGATTCTTGAAATCACCTAAGTCACTATGATTAGACCAAGTTTTTGTGAGACTCTATCAACTTTCTTAAAAGGTTTCTTATGATGTTTCGCTTCAACACAATGTTCACATTTGTTGAAGTTATCATCATCATAAGAAATCACATTCATATTCTTAAGTTTCTTTAATGCTCCTATATTTGCATGTCCTAGTCTAGCATGCCACATATCAAGAGACTCAAAAATAAACAGAACTAGATGCATTTATTATTGCAACATAGCATCAAGACAAGCAGACCTCCGTTACAAAACCTTACCATAAACTCTCCATTCTAGACAAAACAAGTTTATCAGACTCTAAAACAAGTTTAATATTAGCCTTGTTCAGCAGCACTCCGGAGATCAAGTTCCTACGCATGGCAGGAACGTGCAACACATTGCTTAACTCCAGTTTCTTCCCAGAAGTCAACTTGAGAAGCACCTTACCCTTTCCGAGGACTTGGGTACTATGTGCATCTCCCAAGAAGACTTGCTCATCACTGCCTATTTCCTTATATTCAGAAAATAGGTCTTTACTGGTAGCAATGTGCCTGGTAGCACCCGTGTCTACCACCCATTCCGTAGTGCCACCACAAGGTTTACCTCTGTCAAGACGACTGCTGCGATGATGTCACTGTTGCTCCTTTGGCCTCCACAGATTCGCCTGGTTACTTGGTTGGCCCTTCCGTTTCCTGCAGTTGACTGCTCGTGTCCTGGTTTCCCGCACACCCAGCACTCCTTTCATCTTGTACTGGCCCTGCACAGCAACTTTCTTACCTTTTCCTCCACTGTTGTAGCCGCCACCGCCATTGTGTTGTGGAACTTAGGCTTCTTCGCAGCATGCTCCACAACGTTGGCCTTGACTCCATTCTCATGATGAGATTCGTCCTCCAGCCTGTTGTTCTCTTCGATGCGTATGTGTTTAATTACCGCATCTAGAGACAACTTGGCGTCGTCATGCTTTCCTCCTCTCTCTTGTATTTGCTCCAAGAAGGAGGAAGTTTCTCTAACAGCGCTGCCGCCTGGAACGTCTCATCAATCTTTATTCCTTCATGTTCCAGATTGTCCACCAATTGCTGGAACTGATGGATTTGATCATTGATTGGAGAATGATCAACCATCTGGAACTTCAAGAATTCACTCACCACATACTTGCGTTTGCCAACATCTTCAGCACCATATTTGTTCTCCAGTGCTGACCAAATCTCTTTTGCAGAGGTGAATTTGACATAAATGTCAAATAGAGAGTTGGCCAGGAAGTGTAGTATGTGGCCTCTGCAAGTAGTGTCGTCTGCATCAAACTTACGTGCTTCGGTTTCATCCTTTGGTTTGTCCGTCTTGAGTACATATGAAACCGAAAGCATCTCAAGAAAGACAGCACTTTTGCTGCCCATCTCTTGTAGAACTTGCCGTCAAACGGCTCCATCTTTGACATTCCGGTAAAGCTTGCTTGGATGCCATCATAAATTGCTTTAAGATTGTTAGGAAATTGTAGCAAACAAGCAAGAATAATAAACAATAAAGCCGAGACGAGTCTCAAGATGACTCTGTCCTTAAAGCAATTTAGTCTCTACCAACGAGCAAGGTAGACAACACGACTAATGCTTCCCAAGATATAACGCTTCTGTCTTCTTTCCTTTGCTCTAGGAGAAGAAGAATGAACTTGATTGAGAAGAGAAAGATAATGGAGGAAGATAGAAGAAGAATGCTGAAATTCTATAGATTTTTGCAAAAATGTTGTGTATGTTGAAGATAGCAAGATCTCATATATATAGACCTTGGATTGTGTTAAAAACCTTGTTTGAAACTCATTTCAGCAGTTTTTCTATCAGTTATGGCAGTTGTTTACCCGTTCATAGGTGAAGGGAGATGATCCTTGGATCAAAAGTTGCAACCCAAAATGAAAGGTTCTGTCCGCTGGCACGTCGATCTCTCACGTCGATCGATCGACGTACGTCGATCTCTCACGTCGATCTCTCGTTGAGAGATCGACGTGCCTCAGATCCACGTCGAACCCTGACGTCGATCGATCGACGTACGTCGATCTCTCACGTCGATCGATCGACGTACGTCGATCGATCGACGTACGTCGATCTCTCACGTCGAACCCTCATTGAGAGATCGACGTCCTCAGATCAACGTAGATCTCTCACGTCAGTCTCTCAATGAGAGATTGACGTCCTCAGATCAACATAGAACCCTCATTTCAATCTCCCAAACAACCTCATATACATTCTATATAAGTTTGGAGCACACGGAAAGGTACTTTAACGTACTTTTTCCAACAGTTTGTCCTATCGATTTTCGCCGCATGAGGAGCAATATTTTCTTGAGCGAAACGCTCCAGTCCTTCTTTAAACTGGGGGGGGGGGGGGGGGGGGGGGGGGGGGGAACACAAATAACTGAACGACATCTTTCATAAATCTAAATGCCCACCAGAAAAGCATTAACTTTATCAAATTTTTTCAAGTCTCGTGCTTCTGTAGATACACATTAAGCAACCTACCTGCAGCTGGGTATCATCGAGCAGAGAAGTAGAAAAAGCAGCAACCTTCATCGAGTTTCTCCGCAGCACAGATGCTGCAGACCTCACTACAGAGAGTCTCTGCGTCATCTCTGTAATTCTTGGCAACAAAAAAAATTCCAATTGGAAGCCCAAAATACTAGAGCATGAAAAAGAAAGTTTGCCCTTTCTAGAGTCTAGATAGGAATGGTTGGAAGGAAAGATTCGGTAGCCGTTATGGTTATAACCAAAAAACCATTTCTTTTGCTTATAATCCTGGAGGGTCTCTTCTTTTTCTTTTCTTTTTATAACTTCTAGAGGGCTTCTAGACCCTTCTATTTCCAATCAAGCACACACTCTCGTTTGACTTTTGAATACGATGGAATAAAACAAAATGACTCAGTAAATAGATTGTGCTTCTTATATTGTGAAGTATCAGTTGATCGACACAATTTGACGCAATTTTCATTAGGGGTTATAGGAAAACAAAATCTTTGTGTTTCTTATGAGTATGGTTGCGTACATCCGACCCCCATACCCCGCCATAGTCGGTAGCCTCTAAGGCAATGGAATAATGTTTGTTGTTGTTGTTGCATGCCCTATTTAATCTTCTTGAAACAAGTCTAATCTTAGTTGATACACTTGCCTTTCGGCTCTTTTTAATGATGAAATGGTTGCGCATTTTCAACTTTATCAGCTGAAAATAAATCATGGTCTGCTAAATCTGCAAATTGACAAATTATGTCATCACATAAGAGCCTAAGCAATTGAATGGTGTCTTTTGTAGATCAGATTCGTTTAGACCATTCGTTCAGTTTCCTTTGTGGTTCTGTCATGTGCAACTGTTCCAGTTTGTCATGCTCGCAGGTTATGCAAGCAGCTGCTAGACTTGGTATTACGGTTACAATCATCAAGTAGGATCTGACACGCCTAGTACAGTAACTCTGCTGCAGTGCCTCCAATTGGGAGGAGTACTGAATGGCAACCTGCTTTTGCTGTTGATGAAGGTGGTCTGCTTCATCAACTGCGGACAACTCTTGTACAAACGCTTGATGCTTGTTTGTGTAAGTTGGTTGTGGGCATGGAAGTTGCCTTTTGTGAATCTTGTTTGGAGGTGCATCCTTTTATAGCCCTTCTTGAGTTGTCATGTAACTTCTCTGTCATTTTTGCAGCAAAATCCCCTCCTGTCAACTTCCAACAGTCACCTCAGCAGCAATTACTAATCCCCACCTTGCAAGGAGGTATAGATTCACTGACTGAACTGTTGAAAAGAAGAATCAAATCAAAGATCTGATTTGATTATATCTTGACTAAACTAGATCTTGAAAGATTTGTATCTTATCATTTTAGATCCTAGTTTGACTAAGCTCTAGAATAGCAAGTATAAATAGGGGATTATGAACACAAGTTTATTCAATGAAGTAAAAACAATTACTTTCATTCACATTAACTACATGGTATCAGAGCGTGGTTACTGATCCATCAGAAAACAACTTCACCAGAAAATACACAACAAATCCAAAACCTGTTCACGTTTTTTTTTTTTGTGTGGACTCAGAAGTCTATTCATCACTGTCCAATACCTTCCTTGCCTCAACTAAGATCCAGGCACCATGTCCGGCAGCACCAACGAATACAAACCCGACAACAGCGAGTTGGCCATTCAACTGGTCAACCTGCTCAAGAGCAACATTAGCCCACCACAACTGGATAATCTATCACTAGGGATCAAACTCACTGGTGATAATTACCAGCTATGGTCAACACTGATGAGGAGGGCCATCGGGGGCCGGGGCCAGAGCAGCCATATCACCGGAATACCACCAGCCCCCGTTGCCACAGATTCATCTTTGCACAGTGGGAAGTTAGTGACCACTGCGTATTTACCTGGCTTATACAAAATATCGAGCCAGTATTAGTCAACAATGTTTCACAATATCCAACCGCTAAGGCTCTCTGGGACGGACTGGCGGTAACATATGGAGCAGGGACAGATTCTCTGCAAATCTTTGATCTGCAAAAAAGGGCTATTTCACTCCGTCAAAACGGAAGAACGTTGGAAGATCTCTGGAACAAGTTCCAGAACATCTGGATGGAAATAGACCGCCGTGACCCTAACCCTATGCATGATCCGGCGATATTACCATATATAATACCAAAATTCAAGAGCAGCGCTTGTTTCAACTTCTGATGGCAATAGACGACAGATTCGACACCGTCCGGCGAGAACTCTTAAAAAAAACCTCTTCCGGCAGTGGAAGTCGCCTATTCTGCCATCCGGAGAGAAGAAACCCGGATGAATATACTAAAAGGAGGCCCTCAGTACTTCCAGATACATCACAGGGCATAGGATAGGGACTAAGCACACGCAGCCAGACAGACCAAGCAGCAGACGGATCTACCGCTCAAAACCATCATCGCAGGTAGACCGGAATAATCTTCGGTGTATTCACTGCGGGCGAAAGAAACACACCAAAGATGAGTGTTTCGAACTCGTAGGGTACCCCGATTGGTGGGACAACAGAGAACAACAACTGACAAAAAACCAGCACAAGGCCGAGCAGCTGCTGCTGTAAGCGTAGAACCAAGCATCAGCAGTGAAGGCAGCAGGACTGAACCTCACACCCAAGATGCTGGCTCCATCGCAGGTATGAACCATAGGACCGAAGAAGAAGAGAGTGGGGTATCAGCAATAAACAAGAGGAGGATGGCTGGAAAGCAACCCAAGAAACGATGGAAAATGCAGAAAGAAATAATGAAGGGGGCGGCTGGAGAGAAAACAAGGACTGAGGGAAAAAAGTGGAAAACAGGAAGAAATAATGGAGGGGGCGGCTGGAGAGAGAAACGGGGAATGGGGGAAGAATCTGGGAGGGGAGTAGAGATTCTGGAAACATGGGTTGGAATAATATCCAACCCTTTGAATTTCCCAAAATCACCTTGCCATTTAAAAAACCATACCCTTCCCTTTATATTTCCAAAACACCCGTAAATCTAATACCACACCCCCCGCCACCCTCCACCATAAATTACCAACATAGCCCTGCACTCTCTCACATCACTCAAACACCCGTCCCCACCAATTTGCCATCCAAATATACAAATTGGATTTTAGACTGTGGCGCCACTGACACAATGTCGTACGACCCTAATGATTTTTCTACGCTAGGCAGCCCACAAAAAACCCATATTGAAACTGCCAATGGAGATTTGGTTACTGTCCAGGGAACTGGGTTAATTACTCTTTCTCCCTGTCTTTTACTGTATCCAACTGCTTATATGTTCCAGAATTGTCCTCTAAATTATTATCTGCTAGCCAAATTACGCAACAACTTAATTGTGTCATTCTCATATACCCCCGTTTTTGTCTCTTCCAGGACATTCTTTCGAAGGCGATCATTGGGCGTGGCACTGAACGAGGAGGTCTGTACTACGTTGATGAGGTCACCCAACAGGGTCAGTCTATGCTTGCTCACCGACGGTCTCTCGGCAACTATGGTTATGGCATCGACGGCTTGGTCATCCTTCCTTTGCCTATCTTAAAATCTTGTTTCCTAATTTATTTACATCATCTGTACCTTATTTTCAGTGCGAAACTTGCATTCGTGCCAAACATCATAAGAGTACTTTTAAACCTAGTAATACCAGAGTCGATAATGTGTTCTCTTTAGTACATTCTGATGTCTGGGGTCCCGCACCTGTCTCCACACCTCAAGGATTTCAATATTTTGTCATCTTTGTCGATGACTTCTCCCGCATGGTTTGGATCTATTTCCTCAAACATAAATCTGAGGTCAATATTCGCTTTCGCGAATTCTATCAAATGGTCCAAACCCAGTACCAGAAAAATATCCAAATCCTTCGTACAGATAATGGAGGGGAATATATGTCCACAGACTTGCAAGGTTTCTTCTCTCCATCATGGCCTTATCCATCAAACATCGTGCTCTCATACTCCTCAACAAAATGGAGTCGCAGAACGGAAAAATCGTATTCTCCTTGAAATGACCCGGGCCATGATGATTGAATCTAATGTTCCCAAATTTTTCTGGCCTGAAGCACTTGCCACATCTGCATATCTCATAAACCGGTTACCCACCAAGATCCTGCACTCTAATACGCCTCTACATGTTTTCTCTTCCCAAGTCACTGTACCATCCATCCTTACTCTCCCTCCTCGAGTTTTTGGGTGCTCTGTATATACTCATATCCCTAAAACTGAGCGTACCAAACTCGATCCATGTGCCACCAAATGCGTCTTTGTTGGTTACGCTACTCAACAGAAGGGTTACCGATGTTATAATCCTGTCACAAAACGCGTCCATGTCACCATGGACTGTACATTTCTTGAAACCGATTACTTCTATAGTACCCAGTCTTCGACTCAGGGGGAGACACTCTATGAGCCGCTCGACTGGCTACAAAACTATAGCTGTCCTGAGACTGGCCAACAAGGGCAAGTAGATGGCGCCGCCGGGACAACCTCAAGCAACGAAGGACTGGCTAAACCGTACGGCACATGCCCCAATGATCAACTTCTTGAGAATGAACCAGTTGAGGTAAGAAACGAAGAACTTATGCCTTCTTTATCTTTGCCTTTGCCTTTGCCTTCCAACCTATCAGACACTAACCCTCTAGATGAGCCCTTGTCACCAGATAATCCATTCCCTGAGCAGGTTATTTCGCATGAGAATGAGGTCCGGGTCCTTCCTCCCAGGAACAGTAGAGGAGTGCCACCGAGGAGATACTCACCTGAACATAGTGCTCGATCCCAGAGATATCCGGTGAATTTGTCACTTGGACGAGGGGCGAAAGGGTTCTTTACTTCTCTATGTCAGGAAAATGTGCCAAGGAGTGTTGAAAGGCTAACACCAAAAAGGAATGGAGGGATGCAATGGAAACAGAGATGAGAGCGTTAGAAGCAAATGAAACGTGGGACAAGTGTTGTTACCAGTAGGAAAAAAACCGGTCGGATGTAAGTGGGTCTTCACAATCAAACGCAAAGCAGATGGCACGATTGAGAGGTATAAAGCCAGACTTGTTGCTAAAGGGTACACTCAGACGTATGGGATTGACTATGCAGAGACGTTCTCTCCAGTAGCGAAGATTGATACGATTCGAGTTTTGTTCTCTATAGCAGCAAATAAAGGGTGGCCACTCCGACAATTTGATGTTAATAATGCTTTTCTCCATGGAGAATTGAAAGAGGAAGTATATATGGAAGCACCACCAGGTTTTTCGGATGATTTTCACAGCAACGAAGTGTGTCGGCTCAAAAGATCCCTGTATGGCCTAAAGCAGTCTCCGAGGGCCTGGTTTGGGCGATTCACATCAGTTATGAAACAGTGTGGGTACCGTCAGAGTAATGCGGATCATACTCTCTTCATCAAAAGGAAAGGAAGGTTAATAACATGTCTGATTATCTATGTTGACGATATGATTATCACAGGAGACGATGAAGAAGAGATAGAACTACAAAAACAGTTATTCACGGAGTTTGAGATGAAAGACTTAGGGGAGTTAAAGTATTTTCTGGGAATAGAGGTGCAACGGTCCACCCAGGGAATCTTCATATCACAAAGGAAATATGTACTAGACTTCTTAACAGAAACAGGTATGCTAAGTTGTAAACCCAGTGAAGTCCCAGTACTAACTGGTAAGAAGCTCAGAATAGATCAGAATGCACCACTAGTGGATCGGGAGCAGTATCAGAGGTTAGTCGGCAAGTTGATCTACCTATCTCATACTCGTCCCGATATTGCCTATGCCGTTGGAGTAGTGAGTCAGTTTATGCATAAACCGCAGCAAGAACATCTGGAGGCAGTAATGAGGATCTTAAGATACTTGAAAGGGACACCAGGAAGGGGTATATACTTTGGAAATCATGGGCATCTAGATATAAAAGTTTATACTGATGCAGATTGGGCAGGCAGTCCTACTGATAGAAGGTCTACGTCAGGATATTTCGCACTAGTCGGAGGCAATCTTGTTACTTGGAGAAGCAAGAAACAAAAAGTTGTTGCGTTATCAAGTGCTGAAGCTGAATTTAGAGGTATTGCAAAAGGAATAATGGAGGTCTTATGGTTGAAAAAGCTGTTACAAAGTGGGTGTTCCACAAGAAAACCCAGCACAACTAATGTGTGATAACAAGGCGGCAATTAGCATCTCCGAAAATCCAGTACAGCATGATCGAACAAAACATGTTGAAGTGGACCGACATTTTATCAAAGAAAAACTAGAGAGTGGTGTTATTAAGATTCCATTTGTTCCTTCAGAAGATCAATTGGCTGATATTCTCACTAAGGCAGTAACAGGAAGTATGTTCGAGATGACTCTTGACAAGTTGAACATCATAGATCCCGATATTCAACTTGAGGGGGAGTGTTGAAAAGAAGGAATCAAATCAAAGATCTGATTTGATTATATCTTGACTAAACTAGACCTTGAAAGATTTGTATCTTATCATTTTAGATCCTAGTTTGACTAAGCTCTAGAATAGCAAGTATAAATAGGGGATTATGAACACAAGTTTATCCAATGAAGTAAAAACAATTACTTTCATTCACATTAACTACATGAACACCAGAGGCTCCACTCCTTGATGAAAGGGGAGTGGGGAAAAGGTTTGCTACCTCAAAGTAGTATGCTTGCTGATTATTCTGACGTAGGGTTCGAGGTAAGCATATACTTATGTGGTGTTACATCTTCTATAAACTTGTCCGAGAGGATGATATCTGATTTCAAGTTCTGTAAGCAGAACTCGCTGTAGGAACCTGTGTGAAAAAGTATGAGTATCTGGGAAATGGAGAAGTCCATGACAAAGTAAATCAGAAGTGGGCCCGAGAATTTCCTACAGAATCTGTTTTGTGCATTGCTTGAATACCCAAAATGGATGTTGCATGTGGATCCTGCATCTTATGCTGGAGGCCAATCTGGCAAGATTCCTCTGTTTTTAGGGGTTCTGCCTCCAAAAGAAAGGTTTCCTGAAAAGTATATAACAGTTTTACTGGGTGTTCCTTCTGTTTTGCATCCAGGGGCTTGTGTGCTAGCTGTTGGTAAGCAAAGCCCTCCAGTATTCACATTATACTGGGATAATAAGCTTCAGTTCTCTCTTCAGGCAAGTGGTTGATTATTTTTGCGTAAGCCAGGCACTTATACGGTGGCTTTGTTGTATGACTAGCACTGCTTACATTATTAAAGAGCTACTAACCTTATCCTAAAGGCCACTAAAATGTTAAGCATGTTATTAATCTCAGTTTGACTTCCAGAGTGCTTTTATTTGATTTAAAACAGGTTGATGTTAGTTGTGGGGTCTCACTGGAAGTAGACTCTCTATCCTTTGGGATAGGGTATTGTCTACCTACCATTACCCTCCCCAGACCCTAACGATAGCTTTTGCTGTCGTTGGATATACTGGATATGGATGATGATGATGATGTTGGTTGTGGGGATAGGATGTTGGCCTACTTGTTTGGTTTAGTATATGTAACTAGTGCGTTTTCTGGTGGATTAGTAGAGCTGATTTTGATCATTGGTACAGGGAAGAACGGCACTGTGGGACTCTATCATGCTTTTGTGCTACAAGGTTAATACCGGATATGGAGGAATTGTGGGGGGCATGCTTCTTGGTTCGGCGGCCTTAAAAATTCTCCCAGTTCTTGATTCTGACATGGAAGATTTAAATGCTGCAACTTAGATGTGACCGTGGAGGTTGTCAAATGTAGGACCCAGGGAGCAACACCTGCTGGTTCTTGATTTCAACAGGACTAACATGCTTATAAAATGGCAACCAGCGAGCGACAAAAGGTCCAAGTTGGGACATCTGATAGAACTGAGAGATATCCTTGCAGTTCAAATTTTGCTTTTAGTATCAGTAGGTGCCCAGTTGATCTCACATAGTAGGAAAAAGACTTGAGTGTTGTATCAGTAGGTGTCGAGGTGGTAATGAAACTATTCATGAGCTTCTTGTTTATCTGACACTAACTTGTGTTCAAGGTTTGAACGTATAGGACCAAGATTTAGCAAGAGAAACTCATTGGTTTAGGGCTAGAGATGCATTGATCAATGATAAAGATTGTAATGTGATGAAATCAGTAAAAATGACAATACTGTGTATTTAGCATTGCAAAAAATTAAATTTTTTTTGGTACAACTGAGTATTTCTTTTTTTCTTCTTTTGGGTTAACTGCAAGTTGCACCATGAACTAACAACATACTTGACAAAATCCACCCTAAAGTATCTAAATAGGGATTTCACTCATAAAACACAATTAAATAAAAAAAAGTAAACAAATGCTTTTTTCTTTTAAAATTTTGTCTTTGTCTTCTGTTTTATATTGTTTTCTTTCTTATTTTATGGTTGTTTTATTTTTTTTTTTATTTTTTTTGGGTTTTTATTCCCTAAATGTTTTATAAGTATTTGGGTAGGATTTTCAGGAAATAACTTGTCAATAAGTAATGAAAACTATTTACATTACAACTAACAGTCCACTGCTTAGGTTAGAAAGAAAACAATAGAATAATATTATTCATATTATCATTCCTATCTGATGACAATTCAGTTAAAAAATAACATGTAAATTCGATATCCTGAATTAATTTTTATTGTTTGACAAGCAATTTAAGACCTAGAATCATGATAGAAATTTAGACACCCAATAGTTTAATTATTTGATTTTGAGCTTAAAGCTTTACGTTGAAAAATCCTAATTATAATATGTTAGACTTTGAGACTTTAGCGCATAACATCCCCATAACTTTCTTGGAATAAAAAGAATAATGTAAATTAAAATAATAATAATTCAGAAACCCAAAAAATTTTAAACAGAAAACAATATAAGATTAAGGAGGGAAAACAAATAAAATTGTCTTATTACTCTTAATTAGGTTTGGGGGAAACGCCTTTATAAATACTTCAAGGGGAATTTTGCCTATATATTGTTAGTTTATGGGTGCAGTTTGTTGTCGTTGTTGTCTCTTTAAACAGAGTTCTTTTATTTCGATTTTTATACACAGCTTAGGTATTTCACTGCAACAACTAACAAGCCCACTAATCTAAGGCAAAGCCGAGCCGTCAGCTACAAGTTCTAGCTTCCCTTGGTATCTTACCGTGATAATATCAAAGATTCCCCAAATTTTGTTGAATTGATTTGCGCGTAATCGTCAGTATACAGTAAGGACCAGCATTTTACGAGCTGATTCAACAAACTAAGCTCCTGCAGGGGGGGGGGGGGGTTGGAAAGAATTGCCACACTTTCAAAAAGGGAGCGCCTTTATTGCAAATTCTGCAAGAATTTAGGTATTCTTGGATTCCCTTTTTGTGGATTTCATATTACAGAAATAAACATATAGAGATATGAATGGTGGAGGGAAAAGATCGAATAGGCGTGAAGATGAAGAAGATGAAGAAGATGACGATGAAGCAACTAACAAAGGGCGTGATGCATGGGAGAAAATTTATGCAGATGAAAGATCATGGGAATCTTTACAAGAAGATGAATCAGGGCTTCTTCAACCAATAGATAACAAAGCCCTTTATCATGCTCAGTATCGCAGACGCCTTAGAACTGCTACTACTGCTCGCATTCAGAAGGGCCTCATTCGATACCTGTACATTGTTATTGATCTTTCCAGGGTATCGTATGCTTATGGCCTATCCTCCTTTTTTTTCTTATTAAATTAGCTGATTGGAGTTAAAATTTTTTGCTTTACTTTTATTGTAAACCTTATTGTAGTCCTTTTTCTTTTCTTTTTATTTTTGGTGCCACCGTATACAGTTGGTAGATATTTTCGTTGTGAAATGCTGTTTTTTCCCCCTGTTTTATGCAGCTAGATTTACTTGTGTGGCCTTATATCACTGATGTTTCATATTTGTATCAGGTTGCAATGTTCTTGGTGTGAATGGGTGGTTGTTACCTCTACATGTCTCTGTGTGTTTGTTTCTGTTTGATTGAGTGGAGTGGACGTGGGATTTCGGTTCTTGTCGTGTGTAGGGAACTGGTCGGGATTTGTGTGGTTGAGCTATTTGTAGTTTTGGATTTCTGATTTCACATTGGGGTGTGCATATGATTTACTGAATGTCACATGTTGATGTCTTATTTGATTAGGAGTAGTGTTATGAATATTTGAGTAGAACAATATATGAATCTCTTTGCAACTGAAATGTCGTTTCACTTTCCTTTAGTAGCTATGGTTTGCGGGTTTCTCTTTCTAGATAATTTGAAACAACCGTAAGCACAGGTTACACCCCTTACATAACTAAGTATGCCCATGTAATTATCCAGCAAAGATGACTTAATGAATCTGAACATCTCCACACAAAGCTACTTGGTTGATGTTTCCTTAAATTTGTGAAAAATTGGAGACAGTTGTGTGTCCACATGTTCTGTTCGCTAGAAAGCCAGAAGTGTGATAAGGTATTTGCAACAAGCAAGTTTAAATACGGAAGGAAAATGTATATCCCAGTAATTTATTTACTTGGATCTTGACTTTATTCTAAGATTGGAAGACTTAAATAAATCTAGTAGTACTGGGAGTGTAATGGTCTCGAACTTTTTGTGAAGTATGTTCCTGTCTCATCTGAAGTACCTGTGAGCTTGTATTGTCTTGTAAGTTGTGAAGCAGGAAAGTGAAGTCAATTCACATATTTCAGTGCCATATTGATATTGTATTGTATTGACCATCAATCATTCTGACATACAGGCAGCAGGAGAGATGGATTATAAACCAAGCCGAATGGTTGTGGTAGCAAGGCAAGTAGAAGCTTTCATCAGGGAGTTTTTTGATCAGAACCCGTTGAGTCAAATTGGCCTGGTAACACTAAAAGACGGGGTTGCTCACTGCTTAACTGAAATTGGTGGCAGTCCCGAGGCGCATATCAAGGCATTGATGGGCAAATTAGGATGTTCGGGTGATGCCTCTCTTCAGAACGGTCTTGATCTTGTTTATGAGCTTTTAAATCAAATTCCGTCATACGGTCACCGTGAAGTTCTTATTTTTTATTCGGCTCTCAGTACTTATGATCCAGGGGACATAATGGCAACAATTGAGAAATGCAAAAAGGCTAAGATAAGGTGCTCGGTTATTGGTCTTTCTGCTGAACTATATATTTGCAAATACTTGTGCCAAGAGACTGGAGGGTCATACTCAGTTGCAGTGGATGAGGTGAGTCTGTTGTATTATAAAGAATTATTCTTTACATGCTGAAACCAACTATCAAATAGAGATTGTGAAAAAGTATTTTACTGATAACAAGATATCCGAGGTGATCTTTGACAACTGGCAAATGAAATCATACAATCTTGATGTTTTGACAGTCATATTTAAAAGAATTGGCATTGGAGCATGCACCCCCGCCTCCAGCATTAGCAGAATTTGCAGTTGCCAATCTAATCAAGATGGGTTTCCCCCAAAGAGCCGCAGACGGAGTGATCTCAATCTGTTCATGTCACAAAGAGGCTAAGGTTGGTGGGGGCTACACTTGTCCAAGATGTAAAGCACGTGTATGTGAGCTGCCTACTGAATGTCGTATATGTGGGCTGACCCTTGTTTCTTCTCCCCATTTGGCAAGGTCATATCATCATTTATTTCCTATTACACCATTTGAAGATGTACCACCATCCTCTATGAGCTATTCAAGAAAGACTGCGGATAACTGTTTTGGTTGCCTGCAAAGTCTCAACTCTGGTAAGTTGCTTGCAAGCAATACTTAATCTGCACCCCATCTGTTGTGGTCAAACATAAGGAATATATTTTTAGTCATCTCCTCGTGTGCATATACTCAGCTAAAAGCATTGCAGGGGAAAAGCGAAACTACCCTACCCATTGAGTCCAATAGCGAGAATGTTCCTTGTGGTTCCTTACTCAGAAGCTTAATAACACTGCTTTTTTCCCAACGGAGCTAGGGGAAGAAAGATATGAAAGCTTAATTATATTATGTGGAATAGGTGCTTTTTGTTGTAGGATGAAGTAAAGGAATTGTTATCTCTGCTGTGTATTGATTCTGGATGGAGATTCGTGTTCTAAATTTAATTGCAAAGAACATGATACTGGGAAGAGCAAAAAGGAACTAGGAAGCATATTTCTAATATAGAAGGGATCTGAGCTACAGTCTTTTTGGTCTCATTTTGCAGGATGATTTTCAAATTCTAGATGCTCCTATTCCACCCAAATGTCCGCTAAATCTGGCCAATTGTTATACACTTCTCATGGAAAGGCTTGCTGAATTTGTAGTTATCTCACTTTTGTTATAGGTCTTCTAGAAAAATATCTTTGTCAAAAATCTCAGCAACTTTGCATGCTAGGCAGTGGACAACCTATATGGCCATTTGCACATGAAAGAATTTATGCTCAGAAATTAGTATATTAGTAAACACTCTTAATGTTTGCTGTTTGAATGGCTGCCTATAAGTTCATTGTTGATTGCAGAAAAGTTGTCTGGTCCTTCAGTTGTGTGCCCGAAATGCAAACAAAATTTCTGCCTTGACTGTGACATATATATTCACGAGAGCTTGCACAATTGTCCTGGTTGCGAGAGCTTCAGGCAGTCCAAATCAGTGACTGATGTGGAGTAAAACTCATCAATGTTCTGCATCATCCTTTCCTTTATAAGAGCAACAGCAAGCTCTCTGAATCCATGACTATACTGTGGAAGAGTGAAACTGATCGTTCTTGAGCATTAATCTATCAAGATACTAGTTACTGAAGCACAGACTATCAACAGAGTACAATTTATTTTCACTCATCTTTGATATGGACTGTTGATCCGGCACCAAAATGCTTGTCTTGCGAAGAGAACGACTGTCTTCAGGATTCTAATGAAGGTCATTCTTGGTAATGAAAATCAGGACCGCAAAAGGGCTTTGGTCGGGATTGGAAGTCCGTATGTTAAGCTACCTATCAAGTTTTGCTGCTTCCATTTGAATTGCTGAATTGAGAATTATGTTATGTTTCTAAGGAAATTTTGCCATTTTTATAGTAGTTACATAACGTTGTTACTGTATGTCCTTTCTTTCAAACAGTAACCTTTGGATTTGTATTTCAGCTGAATGGAACTTAAAGAAACAACGGTTGAGTTTTTGAGGATTTGCATTGTTTTTAGGATTTGCAAACTCTCTATCCTTTGAGATAGAGGTATTGTTTACCTGCCTCTCACCTTTCTCATTTCTCAAATCTTAGCGATAGTTTTTTCTGTCGTTGCGATATACTTGATATGTGTAGTTGTTGTGGTGAGGAAGCTGCTTTTTAAACGACATTCATCTGTGTGAGATTGTGCTGAAAAAGAAACACACGTTACTGATTCTGTCCTTCTATATGATTGCCTTTGAGTAGCTCTTCTTCCACCATTGTTGGGTCCTGTGGAATTTTATGGTTAAAGACTTAAGCCCAAGTCATTTTGGGAAGGGGATTTTTTTTACCAAAAAAGCATTGAATGAGAGAAAGGAGATTTAAATAGTGATAGTGTATATTGCTACTACTACCGCTTCCAAAACTATTATAACTCACATTTATCTATTGCCGTAAAATCCCATCATAACAAAAACAAAAACTCTAGTTTGTGACACACTAGATAGACTTCAAGACTAGAATCAATTTCAAAAATATTCTCCAAAATATTGAACGAACCAAAAAAAAAATTACGTTAATTATGTAATTTTGGGATTGTACCGTTGAAAAGTCCAAAAATTTTAAAAGATTTTAACGAAACAAGTGAAGGGTACACTACATTGCATTGTGTTTCTCAGGTGTTGTATGTTTCGTCACTCATCTTTAAAGGATTTTATGAACTTTTTAGTAATAAACGACATCGTTATAGCCTCTCGTCGTTGCCAATTTGCCATGCATGGTTCATTTAATTAATTTTTATTTTATGTTATTCAAAATAGTTGCAAATCCGCGCAAAAAAAGGTACTTGCAAATTGTTAAAGCATGCTCCAGAAAATAAACTCATAAAACATTAAATAAACTTCTAAGAAAGCAGTATTAATTGATATGAATTATGTAAATCAATGTTAAGGGCCTTGTGTGTTTGTTTTCCTTCTAATTTTTATTTTTTTCTTGTATCTTTTATAGTAATTATGAAAATTTTGTAGGGGTGAGCAAAAAAACCGGGACCGTAAAACCGGACCAAAACCGAACCGAAAATATGGATTTAAACCGAACTGGAACCGTTTAAGTTTCACGGTTCGGTTCTAGAACTGTTTTTCTACTTCACGGTTCCAATTCGGTTCCTAATTTCTCCAAACCGTTAGAACCGGAACCGAACCGTATAACTAATATTATTTTACTTTTTTTAATATAAATAATAAATAATAGATTTTTGAAGAAAAAAAACCTATGAAAACCGTGCATCATGAGAAGACCACTAGCAAAAATGAACTACTTTTTCTGTAAACTTTTAGTGTAAAATAATGCCCCTCTGCCTTTCGTCTTTTGCCTTTTCTCTTTTGCCTTATTTGGCTTTTTCATTGCAGCAAAATTGCAGAAACATATTGGCGCCTTGCTCTTTGTCGACTGGAGAACCGGCGCCGCCGCTAGGTATAAGGTACCGAAATCTCTTCTACTTTACACAACCACCAGATCTAAACAAACAATTTGCAAGTATCATAGATCTATTGTTGCCGGCATACCAATTAGGGCTCAAAGATCTTGAA
>AP025048.1:3828313-3861953 GCA_036186865.1 Eustoma russellianum | reverse complement strand
TATTGTTGCCGGCATACCAATTAGGGCTCAAAGATCTTGAAAAGCCACAGCCCCGAGCGGCCGAGCCTGTATCCGAGCAGTGTCAACTTTGACGCATCATCCGTGTCACATCACACATGCGTAGCCTAATCCGATCCTGCAGCTGCTACTAAAAAGGTATTAATAATCCTATGAAACCCATCATCCGTTTTCCATATCAAGTTAATAAAGGAGGTTTATGCCTTCTTGACTCTAATTTTAATGTTGAAAAGGAGAAATGGTTTGAGTTCTGTGGACTTTGTTTCAACTTTCACTTTGTTTAGCTCATTTTCTAAAAGGAGCTTCGCTAATTCTAGACATGTTTCAATTGGAAACCGGTGTTTTGCTTGTTTTAAGGATTGATTAAGTATTTGCGTTGCCAAAAAAAAGTCTTTGCTTGTATTTGATATGGGATAATTTTCATATCCTCAAAATGATCAGTTAGTTGCTTGTTTCTTTTTTTCCTGGACGGTTCCGCGGTTCGAAACCAGAACCGAACCGTTTTAAACGGTTCTACGGTTCCACGGGTTTACTGTTCCAGTTTGGTTCCAACAATATCATGTTAAACGGTTTTCAGTTCCAATAGTTTTGGAACCGTCAGAATCCGAACCGGACCGTTGATCACCCCTATGGCAGCTAAACCCTCATTCTCCGTTAAATAAATAGATTGTTATGTTTTTATCAAAAGAGAAAATAAATAAATACTACCGAAAAAAGGAATTAAATGTTTTCTTTTTCTTAAACGCAAACACGCGCGTAAGGGGCAGTCGCACAATCGGAAATTTGTACCCGGACTTCTCCGCTCCTGTCACCCCTATTTCTTTCGCCGTCTTTCCTGTCGGCAGCCGGACCTCTTCCCCTTTATCTGGTAAATCCTTCGCCGCTTTCTTTTTTCTTCTAGAAATTTAATCTGTATATTAAGTAGCTAGGACTTTAACTGAAGTAAAGGTGGATATACTGCTTCTTTTTTCGGCTCTGACAAATCTTTTACTGCTGTTAAGCAATTGGGTATGATGTTGTATTCTTTTTTTTTGGGGGGGCCTTAACATTTTGTGTTTATTTTTGAAGTTCGATAGTTTCTTCTGACAAGTTACCTTGTATGTATGAGTAGTCTTAAAGTACTGAAGTTTCCGATTTAATGGGAGGCTTTGAATCTTCTGAGAAAGAAGCAAACTTTTTCAATTGGTTTCAGATCATTTCTGAAAGTTTTTATGCAATTTGATGGGTGTTGTTAATTCTGCTCTTCCACAAAATCACTCGTAATCAGACTTATTCTAGCTTCCAGTGTTGTCTTGCAAATGAGGGATCTGTTCACAATCCCAGAGATTTCCTAAGGTTGTGGCTTGTTGCTTCACCCCTATTGTATGTGTCAAACACGTGATTTTACGTAAAGGTTAGAGATGGTGATATATCTATGTAAGCATTACAAATATGATCTTTGCATCGAGGTTTGTTCCCGGATAGGCATAAAGGTTGCTGAAAGCATGCCATACTAGCATTCAAAAAATGAGATTCCATGCTAGCCAAGATAGCTTTCTTCCTTTTTTGGGGAAGTATGTCGGAAGAACACTATGGATTCTTGGAACAAAATCCTCCAAAGCAATTTCCCGTTTTTCAGTGTTGAGTGATTTTGTCCATCTGTTTGGGAAACTCATTTTGTAATGGGCAGGACATGGGTACACAGTGGGTTTATTTGAAATGGATAACTTATAAACTACAAGTATGTATGTCTGCTTTTGCAATTTTAATCATTTGGCATGCAATCTCCTTTCTGGAAGGAATGATGTTAACCGTTCTACTGTTTGTAGGGAATTAGGAAGGAAACCATGCCTGATTGTAAGAGCAAGGAGGTGATTGGACTCTCATGGGAGCCTAAGCTGCCCTCATTTCCTGCAGCAGCATCGTCATCAAAATTGACAGGGCATAGAATTGAGGCTAGCAGTTCTGCTTACATACCCAATTCAGAGCTTGTCGATGGCCTTTATGTTCCACCAAATGACCCCAAAAAGCTCAACAAGCTACTAAAGAAGAAAGTTAAAGATACTGCTGGAAAGAATTGGTAGCTTTATATTATGTCTAATAGGAACTTGTGATAGCTAATTAATTGGATTACTGATGGTGCGTGCTTTTTCACATAGGTTTGACATGCCTGCTCCGACAATCACACCTGAGTTGAAAAAAGATCTCCAACTGTTAAAGGTGCTGCTATCTGATGCGTTGATACTTGATACTGCTTGTCACTTGTGGATATTTGCTTTATGTTCCTTTTTAATTATCTCATCGTCATGAATGTCTCAATCAAAGCATATCTTTATTCTCCACATGTGCCTTGCTTCTTGATTTTGATGTTTAAGTACTTCAGAAAAGAGCAGGCGATGAATTCTGTTTCAATGATTTTAATGTTTTTTTTTTAAAAATAAGGATCATTATAAGTATTTTCTTTTTGTTTAGTTTACTGCATTTTGATTTTATTGTTATTCCACGGAAGTGGCTATCACTAGCTTACATGTCCCTACTATCCCTGGCATCCAATTTCCCACTTGTTCCTTCACCCAGTTCACCTTTTGGACTTTTGTTATAACTGGATGGCAACAGATGTGATTCATCAAATGTCTAATGCCTACGGCTGAAAAGGAGGGAGTCATGTTGCTGCTAAACCGTGTGCGCTGTTATGTTCCGTTTCAGGAGCATAATGTCACTGTTTCCTTGTTCGTTTCCTTCTGCATATACAGCAACAACAACATTACCCCATTGCCTTAGAGGATCCCGCCATGAGGGTTCGGATGTATGCAACCATACCCATGCGTTACAAACACACAGATGTGTCTGCAGGACTAGCCTGATGGAAATAGGCAAGAGTTAATCACATTGAAAGAGGGAGGTTGGGAGTTCGAGCCGGGGGCATTTGTGGATAATTCCATTGCTTGGGCTCCATAATGCTGTACCCGTGTATATAATATGCCCTTTGTCTGAATTTATTAGGACCCTGATTTACATCTCTATACTTCCTATGGGATCGGGGGTGGCAGGGACCCTTAATGGTTGATGTATAACCTTTTTAGAAACACGCAGAGGGGGTGGCAGGGACCCTTAATGGTTGAGGTACAACCCTTCAACTGATACTTATATAAGACGCGGCAACCAATTTAGTGAGTCATTTTGATCTCCATTTTCTATAGAGTCAAGGTGTAAGAATTCATGACCAAATATCCGTTTGCATGACCAAATATCCGTTTGCTACTAAATCCGGCTGGTACTAAATGGTCATAAATGTGATAGATTGCTGAATTCAGAGACACGGCTGGCAGCACTGATGGCGTGAAGAATCCGGCGGTTTCATGAGTATTTGACAATATTAATTGTAGAATATTGATGTAATAATTATGTGTAATTGTATGGCTTGATTGTAGGAGAGATTAGTGGAATATCTTTGGTAGGAATTTAGTGTAGAATCCCCTTATTCAATGGGATTGATAGCTGCCCATTAATGGTCATAATTAGCAAAGGTGTATATGGAAGAAGTGTATAGTGTATACCGATTTTTCTTCAAGGAAATACAATTCTTTTTCCCTCCAACTGTCGGCTACTACCTTCACAAGGACACATTATTATTTGACTTTGATATATATGATAGAATAAAGATACATAATTTCAAATAGCATCGAGAAAATCAACCTCAGTTCATATTTTGCATAGCCGAAAGAGGAAAAAGCTGCTTTTGTGCAAGGGAAATAGAACACGTTTCTTTATTAGGGAATACACACTCTTGATATCGTTCTTCATCAGTAAGCTACATATCCTCGAAACTGAGCAGTATCCCAGCATCCAGTTCAATTTGTACGAGTTGATGTTGTGATTTGATGTCGTTCTCTGTTTGCTTTAGTTTTCAAGAGAAATACTAGTGACTGCTTGTGATTTATTTCTAGGTTACTTTGACTTGCTTTGAAGTCTATTTATGGTGGCGATTAATGCTTTTTTCCTTTCTGTGTTACAGCTGAGGAATGTTATTGATCCAAAACGACATTATAAGAGGGGTGATTCAAAATCAAAAGTTCTGCCCAAGTATTTTCAGGCAAGTCTGTGTGTTCTCAATTCCAGTGCAATTGAGCACCCTTTTGGATATGTTTGTCTAACCTTCAGTTAATGTTTTACCTGTTCAGGCCTCAAAGAGATATTGTTTTTCCTTTTTCCGGGACATGGGGTTGGGTTACTGGGGTAGAGGGATGGGGGAGACAGAGGCCTTGCATTTAATAGTTGTAGTTATTGACATTTTCCTGGAAAATGTTCAGGTTGGCACTGTAATAGAACCGGCTACAGAGTTTTATTCAGGTAGACTGTCAAAGAAGGAGAGGAAGCCAACCCTTGCGGATGAGTTACTCTCTGATCCTAACCTTTCACAGTATAGGTATGTGTGGAAAATAAATTTACGAAATTGTTTACACTCCTTGAAATGAAATTGTATACTAAATTTACAAAATTGAAACTGGAATCTCATTTATCGTGGCTTACATTAGATACAGGATATCTATTAGAGATGATTTGTGTGCTTGAAACAAATCCTTAAGAAAACAATACATGTAATCTGCTAAACAGTGCTCAGTTCTGCTATATTGGTCATATGCCTGTTCCTAGATGGTTCGAACTGTAATGAGAAACACGCCTGGATCCTGATATTGTATCTTGAATGAATTTTTTATATTTTGCGTGAAAAAACTGTGCAGAAAGCGCAAGGTTAGAGAGATTGAAGAACAAAACCGTCCTGCTGGAGTAGACAAGTGGAAAATACGAGGTCAGCAATCAAAAAAGCGTACAAAACAAAGAAGGCATTGAACCCATCCTTGCTATTATAATTTAGTAGCTCTTTCATTTTGCCAGGAAATTCTCTGCGTTGCTAATAGAGTTTGTTCCCTTAATGCCAAATAACCTCATGGCAGTTCTTATTGTTTCTCCATTCATTTGAATTGATGGATGAAATTTCGTCCTATTACTTGGATCAAGGCAAATTTGCTTTCAAGTCTCTATCTGTCATACTCTGACTTTTTCAACCTTCATCCACAGATTCAATATTATGCTGCTGTTCGATATGGTTGGTTATAGTGTCGATCTGTATTTGTCTGTAATTCGATATGCATCATCTCACAGTGAAATATTAAGTGACAAGGTGCACATGGTTAAACCCTTTAAGGTCAGGTTTTGAGTGAATCCTATTGAGAATTTGATGTCATGTAAGCCTCCAACCTTGGAATGAAACCTGAAACAATCTAACCTGCTTGTCCGGCTTGCCTTGGAGGGAAATCTGAAACAATCTAACCTGTTTGTCCGTCGGATCTAAACCTTCTGGAGAACATGTTCGAGATTTCTAAACTTATTTCACAGAATTATGATGATCATATTTTTGAGGATAAAGAATCTTGGTGAAATACATATGCAATGAAACACCTCTATTGTATATACAAGTCAAGTCTCCGTCTTGGAGGAAGAGGCAGAGGGATTGAGGAGGTGTAGAGGGGTCAAAGTCTTAGCAGGATTTTAGAAATGTGTGTTGAGCAGTTTGTGCTTTTTACACAGATAAAGCCTTCTTCTGTGTGCCAAAATCCCCCTCGAGCATATGTTTTCCATCTTTTCTTGCATTTTCTCCTTCCAGTATCTTGAAATAAAAGCTGCAGTTAACCAGCTTAGTTTCTAAAGCCCATGAGCGTTCTTTGATTTTTGATTTATCAATATAGAAACCAAAATAAAGATTTTTTATTTTTTGATTTATCAATATAGATAATATAAAATATTCAATATGATATTTGTTTTTGATTCTAGTAACACGTTTTTTAATATGCGGTGATTGGTTTCTAAACATAATGCCATTTTTTTAATTTGTGCAAAAGTTTTTTTGTATAGTGAAAAATCAAAATAAACGAGTTTAAAACTGTAAGCATAATGGAGAAATGAGAAAAAAAAAATGGAAAGACAAACACACACTTAGACACTCCCCACAGACCTGGCACCCTCATCCTCAACTCTCACATATTTTTTTTATATCCATCAACAAGTAGCGTGACTCATAGTTATTCGTCTGGAAGTCTGAAACAGATGTAATTTGACGTCAATACTATGAATTCCTTATGTACTTCACATAGATGTCAAATGCGTCTTCAGAGTAATAGTTCACAACCAAGGAAAGATCTTAATACTTCAACAGCGAAAGCGCACTTGATGAAAACATAAAAATAATATCTGCTTCTTTAGTCTTGTTTAGCTTGTTCTAAAGAAATCTATGGTTCTATTTCTTGACTTCTGAGCAGATAGAAGAACAAAATTAGTCTTAGATTTCTATACGAATAACTATGAGTCACACTGCTTGCTAAATGATATAGAGAGAAAAAATGTGGAAGTGAAGGTTGAGGGTGGCAAGGATGAGGAAGGTGAGGCTTATGATGGAGGGCTATAGGAGTAGAGGCTGAGAGTGACGGAGATGAAGGAAGTGGGACTTAGGGCGCAAGGAAAGGAAGGGGGGGACTGTAGGGAGGAGGGAGAAAGGAGGAAGAATGAGAGAGGTGGCGTTGAGGGAGGCGGGGGAATGGAAAGGGAGAGCAGGCGGAGGAGGAGGAAGAGGTAGATAAATGTGGCAATATACAATCACACGTTATGAGTAGAGCAAATGGCTTTTTATGAGCATTTCGTAGAATGTTCACATAAAACTTTTGATAAAATTAGGTTTGAATATTTTATAAAAAATAAATAAACGTTAATGTAATGGTCTCTCTTCCTAAATCACTCTTGTAGATTGAAAATGCATTATAAACAACATAACAACACACTATGTGTATATTAAATATTTTATATTATGTATATTGATAATTTAGAAACTAAATAACTTAAATCTAATGGTTTCAAACATTTTTATACTCAAAATTTTAGACCCTGATTGTAACTAGGTTCCAAGTTTGGTTGGGTAAGTTTGAAGTTCTATAAATGTATCCATTTCCAGGAAAGATGTAAAGGCAGTAAATAAATTGAAGAACATTTTCCTTGTTTCCTTGTGGTACTCGAATTACAAAGATATGAAATTCGATAAAAGGTGTCATCTTGAATTTTAAAAGTTATGTGATGAGACCAGAATTGCTCACTGGGTGGATCAGAGATGATCCGAGTTGTGTGCCGTTAATCTTCCATCTAAATCCGTCAATGGAACCTGAGAAGGAAGAGAAACGTTAGAGGTCCCAGGGCGCTGCTCCGAAAAAATCCTCCGACGCTTAAGTTACTTATGAGTGTTTAGAGTAGGCAATTTATGCTGGAATAAGGGTTAAATGAAACCTGTAATCAGATCTCGCTGAGTATTTGGCTGTTTAATGTATTGGCCGAAATGGAGTTCGTATGAGAAGGCTCCAGAAGTTGTTCCAAAAGTTGGATCTCCTTCCTCGTCTGGAGAGAGGGATATTTATACCCAAGATTGAGGAGGTCTGACCCCCTGCCCGATTGATGGGATGGTATGTCTGAGATGGATGTCTTGTTTGCTGCAGAGCCGCAGTGTGATGGGACAAAGGTCTATGATTATAGCTGTGTCAGTGGCTGACTTTCTATCATGTAGGTCGGCCTGCTATGATGATATTGTACTAATCCAGTCGATGTCTGACAATGATCTGCAGAGCTGCCTTGGTGGGTCTGATCTCAGCAGAGTTGATGAGACCGAGGCCGAGTCTGGAGCTCGACCATCAATAATATAAATCGTGGATAATCATATGCCGGAGCAGACTCTGCGTCTTTGGCATTGCTGACTCAAGCATGAGGCCGAGCTGACCAGGGGTTATATTTGAATATGCCTTAGCTGTTTTAATAAACTTTTCTTCAGCTAAAGACATAAGATGGCCGAGCAGAAGCGCATTCCTGCCGAGCTGCAAGAGTTGTCTCAGACTTTGATCTGTCTTTGACTGTTTGTTGACTAACTGACGACGTTATCTTTTTTGAGCAGGTCAGATTTTGGTTTATCATTATGCTTAGGCAATTATACTATGTATATAGAGTGCGAATGAAGTGGGATCCTTCTAAGAGGGTGTTTGGCTGCGGGGTTTAAGAATGAGGGAATGAGTTTAGAGGAATCCAAATTCATTGATGTTGTTTGTTTGGAGAATTGAGGCGTATGAGTTTCACTTTGATATCTAACTATTTGGTAATGGATATCGTTTTTTGATATACTAGCCCCCCTTTTCTATCAAAATGTGGGAACGAGGGGCCGCCGATCAACGCCGGTCCGCCGCCGCTGGCCGGTCACTATTTTGGCCGGTCAAACTTTTCTGGTCATTTTTATGGCCACCCACATGCGGTACCTATTCCGATCCCGATACGTTCCAAACACCATCAATGTCTTATCATACCCATTCCCACCTCAATACCAAACATCTATCACTTTTAAGCCCAAACTCATATCCTCCAAACTCATACCCTATCATATCCATTCCGATTCTGATTCCGATACCCAAGTGACAACCAAACACCACCTAAGTATAATTTTAATATTTATAATTGTCAAGATGGAAGCAAAATATTACGTGGAATGAAGTTGCTATTTATAGCATATTGATTTATTAATTACCAAGATAGGAAATTCGATAAAAGGTGTCATCTTGAATTTTAAAAGTTATGCTCATGAAGTGGGATCCTTCTAAGTATAATTTTAATATTTATAATTGTCAAGATGGAAGAAAAATATTACGTGGAATGAAGTAAACCTCATAATTATATTGATTTATTAATTACAAAGCGTACCTTTTCTTTTCAAACTGATAAATATTTCATATCTTCTTCATTTATTCTCCTAATGTGTTACACATGTCTACCCGATCTCGACAGATGGCTCATAGGTAAATAAAAAAAAAAACAGTACTTTCTTCAGAGTATTTCTAGATTTGCAGCAAATCTGCAGAACAAATGCCTCCAACATGATATATATATATATATATATATATATATATATATATATATATATATATATATATATATATATATCCTTTGGGATATATGTATTTTCTGCCTACCACTTACCTTCCCCAGACTCTAACGATAGCTTTTGTTGTCGTTGGGATATATTAGGTCCGAATGATGATATATATATATATGTATATATATATGTATATATATACACAGGTGCATATAGAGCCCGTGGTCTCACTGGAAGCAAAAACAGAATAGATATATGGTTTGCATGTCGCTAATTCTCCCCAGACTCTAACGATATTTTGATGCCGTGGTGATATACCATGATTAATTGATTGATATATATATATATATAGGCTCGCGTGCACACCCACATACACACAACTAAGAAAGTGCAACATGGCATCTCGTTAGGCTACCATCCATTGGACAAATTTCACTTTCAATGCATGGGTTATATATTTGATCTATGTTGTCCTACACCAATATCCATAAGTTGGTCAAGACGTGCAATTACATTTTACAAGTCCACGTATCCAAAGAAATTATCAGTCGTAGCCGTAAGTTAGAGTTATCTCTTTTGAGTCTTGTTTCCTCTTATGTAGCTAATGATGTAAATAGTTGATATAACCGGTACCATTCGATATGGTAAGTAGTGAACAATCGTATAAATATGTACGTTTTTTCATTCGACCAAGGTTTTGTCCACAAGGATGATTTTTTTAGCAAGGTTTTAATGTGGCATATCATATACGTTTGGTCTTCGCCCCACCCCATGTGTACATGTTTCCAATAAGTTAATATAATAAAGATCTTTTTTTTAAAAAAAAAAGAGTCCACGTATCTTTCAATTTTATATAAGTATCGGCTTATACAATAGCTTTGAACAAGCTAAAAAAACTTATCATAAACCTGGTTACACTCAATTTATAATAGCTAGTAATTCTCTACAAAATTTTCAGCAAAACATTTGTAATAAATTTGATATGAAGAATCATGAATAATTTGTCAGGAGGGTATTCGCCGAAATAGCATATGTTTGGGCCATTGTCTTTATCATACATGATTCATATAATTGAGCTGTTTAATTTATATACCGCCAGCATATTGAGGTTGGTTAATGACGCTCAAATTAATCATACAAATATTGTATCTTTTCCAATCATCTAAGAAACTGTCTACGCAATTTCGTTTACCGAGTTAAAACCATATAATAAACTTGATTTAGTTCATTTTATGATCGCTCGTTCAATAAAAGTTACAAAGAAAAACTTTTTTTAAAAATATTATTACTTCTTCTGTTTTAACGTAGCTAATTTTTAATATAATATAATTTATATTATGTTAAAAAATTATGAAAAATAGATGGTATATTTTATTTTTAAGGGGCAATTTTTTTTTTTTTTTTTTTTTGGAGAGGATTAAGGGCAAGGTGGGTATACGTTCTTTATGGTCGGCAGAACATGTACATCAGAAAAGAAACAACAAAAGAAAAAGAAAAGGAAAAAAAAAAGAAAGAGAAAAAGAAAGGCAGGCCGGCGGAGTAAAACTAGGAAATAAAAGACAGAAGAAAGAAAAAACATTTAAGAGGTGAGTGGGCGCTAGGGCATCCGTTTCTTTCCAAGTGGGAAATGCGCCGCTTGATCAAAAAAGGACTTATACTTCACGTCAAACTCCATCACCCAATCCAACGGTCTACAAAAAACCCTAGATCGTAAGACCCTTTTCATGACCTGGCATATATAGCCCTTTCGTTGCCTCAATTCTCCTCTCCATTTTTCTCTCGCTCTTTGCAGTTTCTCTCGGAGTACTTGGAAAGTCTCTGAGCGAGAGGTTCGTCAAAACTCTTCAAGTCTTCTCTGTGAGTTCATCTATTTTCTTGTTTGCTTCAACGGTTGTTTAGATGATGTTTTTTTGAGCATAGTTTGTCCATGTAGTCATGTATTCTTGTAGTTATGCTTACATGCGTTGCAGCTTTTGTAGTTTGTTCTGAATCGTTAATCTGAGCAAAAATCTCAGGTCTGTGCCTAGTTGGTGATGAAATAGTGTTCTTTTGTGTTTTTGCTTTTATAATATTTGTAGTTATGCTTTTAAGCTCTAGTTGTTGATGCAGAGATGATAATTGATTTTGGTTTTTTCTTTTCGGTATTTGTTCAACTGATAATAGGATTTATGTACAGTTTGTTAAATTGTTTCGATTAGTTTTTCTGGGATTTTTGTTCTTCATAGTCTAAATTTCACTTCTTATTGTCAATGAAATTTGCATCTGATGTTTGGTTTATATATTATCGTCGTTCACTCTGATGGAGCGACCGAGCTATCTGATTTTGAATTCAGTTGGTATTGAGCAATCATATTTGTCATTGACCCGGAATATGAAATATAATGATTTTATTACGTAGATCTTTTCATGAAGCCTGTCGATATAAGCAGTAATACCTTTTTTCCGTAATGTAGAAATGAAACGTCGATTTTCTTGTGGGGATGTTTCGTGAATCAGTGAGACCTGTCTTTAGTTACATAAGTTTTTTTTTTCTTTTAAACTTTTTCAGTTTTTTCTGATGAATATGTTATACCATTTCTGATCTGACTTCCCCTGGTTCAAATGTCTTGACTTAAAGTTTTTGCCCTGTATTATTTGTACGTGTTTGAAGGGAAGGAGGGGGGTCGGGTCGGGTCGCAGCATTTTTTAACATTGGTCGTGAGCTTGTGTTTAATAACTTGAAATGTTTGATGCAGATTACATTTTTTCCAGTGAAACTGAGCTCTAATTTTAATATATGAATGTATATGTTTGCTGAGAGCTTTTGAATCGACTTTATTGTATGATATTGATTTCCTCTGTTAATTTTCCAGTTTATTTGCTTTCCTCTGATGGTTCTTTTTCCTCTCTTTGTTTGCAGTTCGTTCTTTGAAATACTATCATGGGGAAGGAGAAGGTTCACATTAACATTGTTGTCATTGGCCATGTCGACTCAGGCAAGTCGACGACCACGGGTCACTTGATCTACAAGCTTGGGGGCATTGACAAGCGTGTGATTGAAAGGTTTGAGAAGGAAGCTGCTGAGATGAACAAGAGGTCGTTCAAGTATGCTTGGGTGCTTGACAAGCTCAAGGCTGAGCGTGAGCGTGGTATTACAATTGATATTGCCTTGTGGAAGTTTGAGACCACCAAGTACTACTGCACCGTCATTGATGCTCCTGGACATCGTGACTTTATCAAGAACATGATTACTGGAACCTCTCAGGCTGACTGTGCTGTCCTTATCATTGACTCAACAACTGGTGGCTTTGAAGCTGGTATTTCTAAGGATGGTCAGACCCGTGAGCATGCCTTGCTTGCTTTCACCCTTGGTGTGAAGCAAATGATCTGCTGCTGCAACAAGGTGAGTTATCTTGCATTTGTTATCATGTGCTTGACCAATTCCTTCATTATTGTTCATGTGCTTAGGTCTATATCAGCATGTTGGCACTATTTGGCGCTTATATATTATACACTGGTTTTTGCAGATGGATGCCACTACTCCCAAGTACTCTAAAGCAAGGTATGATGAAATCGTGAAGGAAGTGTCTTCCTACTTGAAGAAAGTGGGGTACAATCCAGACAAGATTCCATTTGTGCCCATTTCCGGGTTTGAGGGTGACAACATGATTGAGAGGTCTACCAACCTCGACTGGTACAAGGGACCGACTCTCTTGGAAGCTCTTGACCAGGTCTCGGAGCCCAAGAGGCCTACTGACAAGCCACTCCGCCTTCCACTTCAGGATGTGTACAAGATTGGTGGTATTGGAACTGTCCCTGTTGGGCGAGTTGAAACTGGTGTTTTAAAGCCTGGCACGGTTGTCACGTTTGGTCCCTCTGGTCTAACAACTGAGGTCAAGTCTGTAGAAATGCACCATGAAGCCCTCCAGGAGGCCCTTCCAGGTGATAATGTTGGATTCAATGTGAAGAACGTTGCTGTCAAAGATCTCAAGCGTGGTTATGTTGCATCTAACTCCAAGGATGACCCAGCCAAGGGAGCAGCCAGCTTCACCTCCCAGGTCATCATCATGAACCACCCTGGTCAGATTGGAAATGGATATGCCCCAGTTCTCGATTGCCACACGTCCCATATCGCTGTCAAGTTTGCTGAGCTGCTGACCAAGATTGACAGGCGATCTGGTAAGGAGCTGGAGAAGGAGCCCAAGTTCTTGAAGAACGGAGATGCTGGTATGGTTAAGATGATTCCAACCAAGCCAATGGTTGTGGAGACTTTCTCAGAGTACCCTCCTCTTGGTCGATTTGCTGTGAGGGACATGCGTCAAACTGTTGCTGTCGGAGTGATCAAGAGCGTCGACAAGAAGGATCCAAGTGGTGCCAAGGTCACCAAGGCTGCAGCCAAGAAGGGTGCCAAGTGAAGGGTCTATTTAGGCATTTTTTACGTTGGAATTATTTATGTTTGGCCTTTTTTTTTATTTTTGGGTTTTGTCGTTGGATAGTCGAGTATGGTTTTAGAAGCGTTTGGTGCCTTTGAGGGTTTCTTGAGAAATCGAGCAATCTGATCACCTGGCGGCTCAATTGCAGTGCTGGTGCTTTGTGTACTATTATTTTTGTTTTTATAGGAGGATTATAATGAGTTTGTACCCCTTTCTGGGTAGTAACTGTTTCCTTTTTTGCTTGTGAAGACCATTCAATATCTGTCCAATACTCTTCTGATTTTGCGTTTTAAATCTCGTGCCTTTTGTTCTATCCTCTGTTCGTCGAGCTGCTTTAATTTTGGCTATTCTCTTTTATTTCTTTAGCTCGGCTTTTCTAGAGGCCAAACGCTTGGGTATGTTGATGTCCAATTTGTTTCGACACTTAGCTACAAGTTTCTTGCCGGTGGTGACAGATATTGGTAGACCTGTGCTCATTGGAACTTGGTTTAGAGAGTGATGCAGGAGGATCAGAAAAGTTAACGTGGTAATTTTCAGCCTTTATATTTGGCCTACAGGAGCAAGCAGCTATGATCTGTGCAAATTTGAGAGAACATCTTTCAAGTAGCTCCTTTGGTGTCATCAAAGGATTCTCCATAGGTCGCTTTATATTTTGCATAATTTACTTTTGGCAGCGCACAAGTCTTGATCTGCTGAAACTATTGCTCAAGCATATCTGTTATCCAATACACTTGATGCAGTAACTAGGAGGAACACGTCTATGAATTGGCTGCTTCTCAGTTTAGAAATGTCTCACTATATTTAAATTAGATGCGCACAGTTGATCTAACACAGCTTGACGCAATTACAGTTTGGCGCAATTTTCATTATGTATCATCGGGAAACAGTCTCTAGCTATCTATCTGACTTTAATCAAAACGGAAAAAAAATAAAAGCTAGCGCAGAGTTATCAAGATCCAAATATACTCCCTCACTACGTTTTACTATTTACCAAATGAAACATACGACACGTGCATTGAGAAAAATTTCTATGTATGGTTTGATTGGCATCAACGCACCCATTGCTTTGAAATTTTATCTGAATAGATGCAACGTTGCTTATTGCAAAAACTAATTTTTCTTCTGCATGTGGAATTAAGACGCTGAAATTAATCAAACTCAAACGCTAATAAAGAAAAGCTCAAACTCTTATTGTCAAAATTTTGGTTACAGCTCAGCTTCAGGAAATCAAAGAAGGCTCAAAATTGAAACAAAGGAAATGAAGAGAAAGCAGAAGCCTGAAACTAGCGTTCTCTTCCAATGCAGCAAAAACTTGCCAGTCAAAACCCATGATCCTTTCAGCCAAAGCTATTCACAAACTCTGGAATCTTCATTTAAGCATTGTCCTGCTTCTTTGTTACCAGAGATGGTGCACCATTTGAAGAGGGCGGAATACGCCTTCATGTTGAGCATTAATTATGTGTGTGAATCCATCTTCATTTACTCCAAATGCAGTAGCGATCTCTGGTCTTTTTAAGTGTGTGCAGCAATGAATTTGACCCTGGTCACCTTTTGGGGACGTTGATGAAAAAACTATTCAGAATCAAGAAACAAACTAAATATCATTGCCAAAATGATAGAAGTTCTTGTGGGGACTTATGGACGTTGTCATATAGCAGAGAGGTTAGGATAACCAAGTCATCAATTTCTACAATGCTTGTAGAAGCATTTACATTTCTCAAAGAGAGGACTATGGGGAATGACTCCTCAAAAATTCACTGTTCAGAATGGCACTCTTGCTAGAATACTTCTTTTTCATTCCGTTTCTTGGGCTAAGATTGTCTGGAGTAGACATCATCTTTTTAGGCATGCAATCATTCTTTGGCTTGCATTTTAGAAGAGGATGCCTACACTAGATAAGCTAGCTCAATGCGGTGTTATTGATTCTGATATCTATATGCTTTGAGGCATGGCTACTGAGGTTGATGAACATCTTTTCTTTTAATGCTCCTGTTCAAAAGTTGAGTGAAGTCAATTCTGTTGTAGCTAAAGTGTAGGGACTACATTTTCTCTTGGAAGGCTTGGATGCTTTCAAATCAATGGATCTCTAAATTCCAAAAGAACCTGGTCTACTTTGCTCTTGTAGCTTCTATATACTTATTACGGAGAAAAAGAAACCAAAGATTCTACCAAGCTATTTAGAGAGATAATCAGTGTATTACTAAAGAAGTGATGCAGAATCTTAGTTCTTTGTTACGTCATAGCAGCGCATAAAAATGAAAAAAGAAAACTGGAAAATTGCTATCAACTTGGGGTTACCTATGAAGATCTTTAAAACATAGATCTTGGTTGTTTTCTGCCTCCTCATCTATTGCTTCTCAAAGCTC
The DNA here is from genome assembly GCA_036186865.1 of Eustoma russellianum. Taxonomy (NCBI): domain Eukaryota; kingdom Viridiplantae; phylum Streptophyta; class Magnoliopsida; order Gentianales; family Gentianaceae; genus Eustoma; species Eustoma russellianum. The sequence continues at coordinate 3,846,228 of AP025048.1, read as the reverse complement.
CAGATCCTGTTTTGTCACTTATGTACTTATTTGGCTATCAGCATAGAGACGTGCACTATGCTTCTATTTCCATGGCTTCCTCTGCTCCAGCCTCTTTTCATTGTTCATGATACTCAGCTGCTCCAGCCTCACCTGTCTAATTGTCTATGTTACTTATGTTGCTGCTACTTTTGATGCTGCATCTGTTACTTCAGTGTTCTTCTGTACTCAATTGGCTTCCAAATCTAGGAAGTGCGTCTTGCTTCTGCTGCCTAAGCATCTTTTGACTCTGCTTTCTTTATTCGGTCGGTACAGACAACAAAATTTTCTGCTGTTTTTTTTGATGAAATGAAGCATTTTTTGTAACTTGGGACACCTCATTTCAATCTTGAACAGTCATAAATTAATTTTGAAAGTTAAATTCTACTGAGATGTATCAAATTAACTTCTTTTTTTTGTGACTTGAAGTCTGTAAATACAAGGTCCAAAAGGTTTTAAAGACATATCATTTTAAAATGGTTTTTGATATATTTAAAATGATCATTGAAAAACTTATTTGAGTATTTTGTGAAAAACTGCAAAATTTCTTTCTTATCTTTCCTTCTTATTCTGGTGCTGAACACTTTAAATAGACAAATTCAATCTTCTTTTTATAGAGCACACGAAAGAAAGAAGTCATTATATCCTGGAAAGCATTTGTACATAGTTTACCTTACTCGTGAAAACAAAATTGCCTTTAAAAATAGTGTAACATTTGTTATGTCTCTGCTATTCTCTTCTCTCTTCTTTTCATTTCAATTTCCAACAATGCAAGGAGTTATGCAATGTGAACACCTTCCCTCTCCTCACCACCTCCTCTGAGGTGCTACCACTGCCAAGACTACGGCTGCCTTCTTCATCAAACTCTCCTCTTCCTTGTCTTTCATCTTCATATCCACCACCTCCAGAGGCTACCATGGGGATGCCACAAGCACTATCAAAAGCAACGCCAAGTGCAACTTTGCCATTTTTCTTGTTCACTTAACTTTGTAACTTTGTTCTTTTCGCTTGCTGAGGGTGAATTTGAAGACACGTGGAGCTGTGTTTATATAGTATACTTAAGCCAGGGGCGTTTAATGGGTGGGGTGGGGGAGTGAAGGACATAGAAAACTTGTACTTAGTTGTCATGCATGCATTTTTAGAAGGGTTTGGTGGCATTTTTTTTTTTAATTTTTTGGTGGAGACGGTTGAGATATGGCGAGAGGTATGCGCTAAAAAGTCACAAGTTGAACGATAGTTTTACGGACCATTACTTTTTTGGTAATGCAAGTGGATGAACTTTGTCTAATTATTACTCTGGACACTGCAAACGTAGAGCCAGCTGCCTCTTACCATTTGATTCCCTAATAAACTCATCCGAGAAATTTCAACATTACAAATATTCATATTCGTCATATAAATACTTGTTTACACATATATACACACCCATTATAAGATAAGAAGGGTGAAAAATTCTGGTCTCAGAAAGATTTTCCATGATGTTCATCCGGTAATCAAATTTTTAACGTGGTGTAACCATGTAGCAAAGACATGAACCAAGATTGAACACGCTTCCAACTCTTGACGAAGAAAAAGAAAGTATGTGTAGAAATTCTGTGTAAATACTAGCACTGTAATATGTAGATATACTGTACATCTTTTTTGTGACCGTTGTACTATGTACTGTGATCATCATCCTCTTGATGACTTCACCCAATATTACCGTTAGAGACAAGGTTAGTTGTAGGAGTATATATAAGAGGTGTTCTCTTCTGTAAATGATAGGATACTGAATGAATAATAAAGAAGTCTTTCTCCAATTCTAACTTTTCTACATGGTATCAGAGCCTCAAGCTCCTTAAGCCTATTCTCAGAGACTCAAGCTTCTTCGCTACTGCATTCCAGAGTAAAGCCATTTAAACCATCAACCTTTCATCTCAAATACTTCAGAAGAGGAAAGAAAGAAAAAACACTTCAACAGGAACGTAAATCACCTTGGCCGAAGAGAATAAGAGGAAGGAAAATTTTTTCCAGCATACAAAAAGATATCTTTTCTTCTGCAAGAACAATCTGAGCTTCGAAGGTACACTTACTCTTCGAAGACGATACATCAAAAAACGTGCCAAGAAAAATCAACGTTTGTGTTTTTTAACGGACGGTAGTAACAAACGATCCGTTAGTGATACTATTCTAGATTTTTTTTTTCCGTCTGAATTAAAATTATTTTTTATTATTTTTCTGATAACGTAAGGGGATGCATGCTGGCCACCTGGCACAGCATTAAATGCACAAGATACATGCAATCTCCCTTGGTCTCTATTGTCACCATCTCACTGCTTAAACATCTTTTCTCTCTACCTCGTGTCTCTATCTGAAGGTACGAACAAATTTGTTCTCTCTGCAGCAAGAGATCTACTTAAGATCTAGATCAAAGTTGGTGTTTCTTTCAAATCATCTTAGCACCACTCGATACTTCCTCCATCACCTTCTCTAGACTAAAATTTCTCAGATTCATTGTTTGCATGGCTGAGCAGGGAAGCGAAATAACTTCTTCTGCAGAAGCGGGAGGTAAGTTACCCACACCTACTTCCGTACAGTCTGGTTCCATTGATGTCACCTCTGTTGCTATCCCAACTCAAAAGCTCCATGGTAACAACTTCCTACCATGGAGCAGAGCAGTTGAGCTGTTTATTATTGCCAGGGGAAAAAAAGAGTACCTGTCCGAAGAAATGAAGGTTCCTGCTCAGACAGATGCAACATATTCTGTCTGGGAAGCAGAGAACTCTATGATTATGTGTTGGCTTCTTGGATCCATGACTCCAGAAGTCAGCAACACATTCATGCTGTATCCAACAGCATCAGCAATATGGAAAGCTGTAAACGAAATGTATTCGAAAAGAGATAATATTTCGGAGTTATACGAGTTGGAAGCTCAAATGAAAGAGATTAAGCAAGGAGATCTGACTGTAAGTCAATATTTCGGTAGTCTCTCTCAGATCTGGCAACAAGTTGATTCACTAGAAGCATATAGTTGGAAATGTAACTCTGACCATCAATTGTTCAAAACCATTAAAGAAACTCAAAGGATCTTTTGCTTCCTATCAGGATTGCACAAAGATCTTGACGCTGTCCGGGGTAGAGTCCTAGGAACTAAACCACTACCTGCTATGAATACTGTCTTTTCTGAGGTAAGACAAGAGGAAAGTAGGCTCAAAGTAATGATGAAATCCCCAGTAATACCATCTGAAACTTCGGCCCTGGTCACCAAAGAGAATACTAAAAATGAGTCTGCATGTCTAGATAAGAATGACAAAAATGAGTCTGCATGTCTAGTGTCTAAAAGGAATGGTTCAAATAGTTCGAGTGATTATAGCAAGAAATACTGCAGATACTGTTATAGAAATGGTCATGTGATTGAGGAATGTTATAGAAGGCCAGGTTCCACGGTGAAGCCTCCACCTTTCTTCAGAAAGAATAACTCTAGACAGGGAAACTATGGCAGATTTGATTCTAACAGGTCTGACTCTGGAAGCTCGTGGAGATCTGATGCAGGGTCATGGAAAGGTCCAAGAGCAGCAGCTGCTGATGGTGACTCTGGGGAGATTCAAGAGCCCAGGTTGACTCCAGCTCAGTTGCATGCTATTCTGAAGGCACTTGAAAGCCAGGGTACCCAGTCTACTCAGAGTCAGATAAGGGCTACCATGGCCAATATAGGTAAAGGAAGTAAGTTCTCCTCTTGGATTATAGATTCCGGAGCCACAAACCATATGACGTTTAATAAGAACTTATTGCATGAATATAAACCATGCATGACCAACCTAAGGAAGGTTAGAGTTGCTAATGGGGATAATATGAATATTGAAGGGACTGGGAGCATAGTTATTACAGATAAACTGACCTTAAGAAATGTGTTGTATGTACCTAATCTTGACTGCAATTTGATATCTGTGAAAAGGCTTATGATGGATAATAATTGTTGGACATTATTTTCCCCATCTAAGTGTTATTTTCTCCCTTCTTCTTCCTTCACCCAGGAGAAGACTTTGAAGGAGAAGGTCCTCAATGGGATGATTGGCAATGCTGATCATCACAATGGACTATTTCTACTAGAGGAGGGACATTCTGGCATTTTTGAAGATTGTCATAGTATCTTTTCTGGCATGAACAAAGTGACTGTTCCCAGAAAAGATCAATCTAGGACAGATCTTATTTTGTTATGGCATAAGAGATTGGGTCATCCAAACTTTCAGTATCTCAGAAGACTGAAGCCTATCTTGTTTAGTAATGTTTCAATTGACAGTCTCAAATGTGAGACTTGTATGTTTGGTAAACAAACCAGAACTCATTATCCTGCTAAGATGTATTCAGAGAGTGCACCTTTCAACTTGGTACACTCTGATATTTGGGGTCCGTCTAGGACATTGAATGTTAATGGGAGTAGATGGTTTGTAATTTTTGTGGATGACCATACTAGAGTCACCTGGATTTATCTAATGAAGCACAAGTCTGAATTATCTCATGTACTGAAGGTCTTTGTCAATCTCATACAGAATCAATTTAATACTGTTATAAAAAACTTTCGGTCTGATAATGGCAGTGAATTCCTAGATCAATCAGTCAAGATTTTTCTTAATGACAAGGGTATTCATCATCAGACATCAAATGTATATACTCCCCAACAGAATGGGGTTGCCGAAAGGAAACATAGGCATATTCTAAGTGTGGCAAGGTCACTTATGTTTTCTATGAATGTTCCTAAGTATTTGTGGGGTGAGGCTGTTTTAACTGCTACTTATTTAATCAACAGGATGCCTTCTAGGATTCTTGGCTTCAAGAGTCCCAAAGACAAGTTGTTGGATATATTTCCTCATTGCTTATTATTGTCTGAATTGCCATTTAAAACTTTTGGCTGTGTAGCTTTTGTTCATCTGCAGTCACATGCCAGAGGAAAGCTGGACAGAAGGTCAATCAAGTGTATGTTTCTGGGGTACTCAGGGACACAAAAAGGTTACAAATGTTTTTGTCCCACCACTAGAAAAATATATATCACTCTGGACGTGGAGTTTGATGAAAATACTGCATATTTCCTGTCTAACAATTGTTTGAGTCCTGCTAGCACAGAACAGACAGATTACTGGAGCATTATAGACATTGCTTCTGTTGGAGACCAGCCTACCCAACAGAACAATCAATTCTCTGGGGCTAATACAGGTGATAGTCCACAGACTCAAAGGGAAGACTGTACAACTCTTACACCAGGAAATAATCAGGAAAGGAGCAACTTGCCTATTACTCAGGTATACACCAGAAGAAGGCTACAGGTACCTTCTTCTGAAACTCACTCCTCAGAAACTAATGTGTTAGACACAAACTCTGGTATGGGTCATACTAGTGAAGACAGGTTAGATATTCCCATTGCGATAAGAAAAGGAACACGTGATTGCACAAAAAGACCATACCATAGACTACTGTTAAGTGATACTGCATGTTCAACCAAGCATCCCTTATGTAATCACATATCATATTATAGTCTTGGTCACAAGTTCAAAACCTTCACTGTAAGTCTTGATACTTTTACTATTCCCTCAAATATTGATGAAGCATTGCAGAATCCAAATTGGAGGGAGGCAGTTAATGATGAGATGGTAGCCTTGATTAAAAACAATACTTGGGAACTTGTTTCTCCTCCTAAAGATGCTAAACCTGTTGGGTGTAAGTGGGTGTTTTCTTTAAATACAACTCTGATGGTTCATTGAATAGGCACAAAGCAAGACTTGTTGCTAAGGGCTTTACACAATCATATGGCATTGATTATAGAGAAACATTTGCTCCTGTGGCTAAATTAAACACGGTCAGGATCATTTTCTCTGTGGCAGTTAACTTAGATTGGAATTTGGTACAACTAGATATTAAAAACGCCTTCCTAAATGGGGAACTCAAAGAAGAGGTATTCATGGATATACCACCAGGATTTAGTTCTAAGAACACTCAGGGAAAGATTTGTAAGCTCAAGAAGTCCATATACGGCCTAAAACAATCACCAAGGGCTTGGTTTAGTAGGTTTTCACATGTTCTTATCAAGTACGGTTTTAAACAAGCTCAATGTGATCATACCCTTTTTATTCTCACAACTGGTAGTGTTATTACAGTTCTCATTGTGTACGTCGATGATATGATTTTGACTGGCAATTGTAATAAGAGTATTTCCTGTGTCAAACAGTACCTAGCCAAAGTGTTTGAAGTTAAAGATTTGGGTTCTTTAAGATACTTCCTTGGAATGGAAGTTGCAAGGAGTAAAAAGGGACTGTGTATCTCTCAACGAAAGTATGTGTTGGATTTATTAATTGAAACTGGAATGAGTGGGTGTAAACCTTCCTCAACACCACTTGAACCAGGTTTGTCTAAAATCTCTAACACTGGACAGTTCTGTCAGATATAAACCATTATCAAAGACTTGTAGGAAAACTTATATATCTATCCCATACACGTCCGGATATCTGTTATGCGGTTAGCTACGTTAGCCAATTCATGCACTCTCCTACTAACATTCATATGCAGGCAGTAATGAGGATATTAAGGTACCTCAAAGGCTCCCCGGGTCAAGGACTGTTTTTTGGAAAAAATGAAGACAGGAATGTCAATGTCTTTACTGATGCCGATTGGGGAGGTTCAAAGACGGACATGAGATCCACATCTGGCTACTGTACCTTTCTTTGGGGGAACTTAGTTACGTGGAGGAGCAAAAAACAACCCGTGGTTGCCAGAAGCAGCGCAGAGGCTGAACTGAGAGCATTGGCACTGGGATTATGTGAAGGCTTGTGGATCAAGAGAGTTTTGCAAGAACTGGGCATCGGGAACAACAAGTCTTTAATACAAGCTTATTGTGACAATATTTCAGCAATACACATGGCAGAGAATCCAATTCATCATGACAAAACAAAGCATGTTGAAATTGATAGGCACTTCATTAGAGAAAAACTTGACGACATGTCACTTCAACTTCAACATGTTTCTTCAGGTGATCAGTGTGCAGACATCCTAACGAAATCATTATCTCCAGGGATTTTCCAAAAACTATTGTCCAAGCTTGGATGTTTAAATATGTACATCAAGCTTGAGGGGGAGTGTAGAAATTCTGTGTAAATACTAGCACTGTAATATGTAGATATACTGTACATCTTTTTTGTGACCGTTGTACTATGTACTGTGATCATCATCCTCTTGATGACTTCACCCAATATTACCGTTAGAGACAAGGTTAGTTGTAGGAGTATATATAAGAGGTGTTCTCTTCTGTAAATGATAGGATACTGAATGAATAATAAAGAAGTCTTTCTCCAATTCTAACTTTTCTACAGTATGTAATGGTGAAATTTGTTGGTTGAGTGAATTTCTTTCATGAGTTTTACTGTGTATCGGAAATAGCAAACTCCATTCATCTAGATCTCCAACTATTTAATTCACCCAAAATGATAGCATGGTAAAGTATGGCGCTCATGAACCATTTTAAAGTTTGTCATTTACTTTTATTCTCTTCTGGTAACAAACACTTTTAGAGGCAATTCGCTCAGCATTTGCAGTTTCCAGAGTATTAATTAGAAAGAGTTCATGGGTTTTCTCAAACCCTTGAGTTCATCAATTGCATAGTCAAAGAAGAATTGGTCCAAAACTATCGTTCAATTTAATGACCTTTTAACGCATAGCTTTCGCCGCATCTCAACTGTCTCCACCCAAAAAATGCCACCAACAAATGCATGCATGACAACTAAGCATGAGCCTTCCCCCAACACCCAGTGGCACCCCAACCCCATCACTATAGTATTTAAACACAGCTCCTGCCTTCAAATTCATCCTCAGCAAGCTAAAGCAAAAAAAAAAAAAAAAAAAGAGCTGGTCTTAATTACAAAGTTGATAGAACAAGAAAAAATGATAAAATTGCACTTGGCATTTCTTTTGCTAGTGCTGGTGGCTTCCCATGCATTGGTAGCCACTGGGCGTGGTGGTTATGAAGATGAAAGACAAGGTGGAGGAGAGTTTGATAAAGGAGGTGATATGGAAAAAGGCAGCCGTGGCCGTGGTGGCGCTTCAGAGGAGGTGGTAAGGGAAGGGAAGGAGATGTTCATATTGCATGACTCCTTGCATTTGGTGAAGACTGAAGCTGGACGTGTGAGGATAGTAAAGGGTGTTGGAAGGCAAATACGTCAGAGTCCAATGCACATTGGTTTCGTTACAATGGAACCTAATAGTCTTTTCATTCCTCAGTATCTTGATTGCAGTATTATCCTCTTCATCCGCAGTGGTAAGCATTCCCCTCATCCTTAACGTGTCACTTTGCTATAATTTTATAGCTCAATATATTAGTAAAGATTTTCCAAAACGTCTCATGCAATAGTCTAATAAATATATAGATAAACATACAACCTCTGTGTTTCTAGGATGAAATCCCTCACCCCGGGAGCTTCCACCGCCCAACCCAAGGAGCATCGTGGAGGATGTTAATCAGGAGCCCAGCGGCCTCCTAGGTTGGGTGAGGACGTACGCACTGACTCACAAAAGGTGTGCCCCGCAAACTAGGCTATCGGCCTAGCAACAGTGGAGCACCCACACTGTGCGTATCTCCGTATTCGAACTCTTAACCTCTTATACCCTGGGGGCACCTCTGTGTGTTTCTAACACATAGGTATGGTTGCGTACATCCGACCTCTCTATCCCTTCATAGGCGCTCTAAGGCAATTGGGTAATGTTGTCGTCGTCGTCATATCATATATACTTTTAAGGTAAATATGCAACATGATGGAGAGAAAACTCTGATAGTTACACTTCTATTCGTATGACTCTAAATACGAACTACTAAGTTTTTCAGATATATTTTTCTTGGGTAAATCTCGAACTAATTTAATCAATGACATTGCCTACTTAAAAGGGTACGTTTTCAAATGTAAATTGTCTCACTGAGTGAACCCTGATTGATAACTGAGTGCAGGGGAAGCAAGAGTTGGACATATTTACAAAGATAATTTGGTAGAAAGGCAATTGAAGAGTGGAGATATTTACAGAATTGAAGCAGGCTCTGCTTTCTATATCGTAAATACTGCAGAAGACCAAAGGCTTCACATAATCAGCAGCATTGATACATCTGAGAGCTTGAGAGTAGGATGGCATGGCTTACAGGTTAAATCTAATTTGAGCACATAATTATCTTACAATGTATATTGAAATAATAAGAGAATGTACGTCTTCATTATGATATTTATTCATTCTTGAACCAATAAAATAATAAAAACGCACACCTCAATTATGATTAGTCATACTCATTTGGATATATCTATATGTCAGTCGTTCTATGTTGGTGGTGGATCATATCCAACATCCGTACTCTCTGGATTCCCTCCCTCAACGTTGTCAAAGGCTTTTAATGTGAGTGCACAACAATGCATATTTCTTGAAACTGTGTTCCTCCATTAGTTGCATCAGGGATTGATAGATTCATCCGTATATGTGCTATTTTGCAGGTTTTCAATGGAAGGGTTAAAGGAACTGGAAACTACGCAACAATCAGGACCAATTGTGTATATGTCAAGCTCCAAGGGAAACCGAACACCAAATGTTTGGTCGAAATTCATGGACTTGGAGGAACATGAGAGACTAGCTCACATGAGGAGGGTTGTGCAACAAGAAGAAGACACCACAGAGGATGAGGAGGAGCCAACAACATGGTCATTGAGAAAGCTCTTGATTTCTATTTTAGACAACAGACAAGAAGACAAGGCAAACAAGGGACCACAGGTTGCCAATATCTATAATAGAGAACCAAACTACAAGAACAACTACGGATGGACCAAGTCTCTGGCTGAGTCTGACTACCATCCCCTTGGCCAGTCTAATGTTGGCATCTACCTTGTCAATCTTACCGCGGTAATGTCTCCTATGTTTCACCTTCACATCACATATTGACTGCAATATGTCCAAGTAGTCACATAGACTGATTATTCTATCACCCCAAAACTTGCTAACACGACACTGAGTTACAACCACAGCTTGTCATGTACTTGAACATGTGTAAAATTTCAAAAGTATGTGATTTTGTAGTTATCTGCAATAACCTTTAATGTCTTTTTGGTTGTACATAATGTAGGGATCAATGTTAGCGCCACATGTGAATCCCACTGCAACAGAGTATGGAATAGTGTTGAGAGGAAGGGGTACAATCAGATAGTGTTACCTAATGGAACTTTGGCAATGAATGCCAATGTCAGAGAAGGAGATGTGTTTTGGGTCCCAAGATACTTTCCCTTCTGCCAAATTGCATCAGGAAGTGAATCTTTCGAGTTATTTGGATTCACGACGTCGTCACGCAAGAACCATCCACAGTTCTTGGTGGGAGCAAACTCGTTGCTTCACGCACTTAAAGGACCAGAGATTGCCACTGCATTTGGAGTAATGAAGAGAGATTCAAAGAGATCATTAATGCTCAACATGAAGGTGTTATTCTTCCCTCTTCAAATGGTGCACCATCAGAAGTAACAAAGAAGCAGCCGCAGGAGAACGCTGATATGAAGATTCCAGAGTTTGTGAAGAGCTTTGGCACTGAAATGATCATGGGTTTTGACTAGCAAGTTTTGGCTGTCATTGGAAGAGAATGCAAGTTTTAGGCTTCTGCCTTCTTTTATCTTTTCCTTTGTTTACTTTTTAAACTTGTGTGGTCTATGAGGCTGAGTTGTAACCAAAATTTTGCAAATAAGAGTTTGAGGTTTTCTTTATTACCATCTGAGTTTCGTTAACTTTAGTGTCTTATTACAGATACAAGAAAGAAAGAAAAGAAAAAACTCCAGTTTTCAGTAACTAAGGTCTTGTCAATTCAGATAAAAGTTAAAAGCAATTGAAGCATTGAGGCCAAGTAAAACTAAAAGCAAATAATGTACATATGTTTCATTGGTATACAGTAAAGAGAGCAAAAAGGGGCGAGGGCGTATGTTTGGCTTTAAGATTTAAGCCCTTCACTGAAACAACAACAACAATTATACCCAGTATATACCAACGACATCAAAAACTATCGGAGGAGGGTGAGACGCAGGCAAACAATACCTCCATCCCTAGAGATATAGAGTTTTGATTCCAGTGAGGCTCTCGGCTCTATATTTAAGCCCTTCACTACTACAGTGATATTCACTTGCACAATTCGTGTAGTATATTCACCAGAAAATAACAGGACATCAGATGTAAAAGGGATGTAAGATGAGATTGCACATTAGCATAATAGGTATGCGGCCGAGCTAGTTATCACATGACAAAATGTCTTATAATAATTGAAAAGAAATAGGGAGTTTAGAGTCTGTTCCGTTCGTTCAATAAGTTGCATAATTTACTAACATCAGGCAAAGCAATGGACTTAAATTTTCAGTTACATGGTATAATTATCGTCAAAGGTGTAATTTTGTATGCCATTGTAATTTATAGAGAGCCCTGTTTTTTTTGAGAACATATTCCATATTAGGAACAATGATAAGGTTAGTTGCTTTGTGACGTTGATGTTACGAGTTCGAGTTGTGGAAAACACCCTCTTGCATAAAGTGTATGGTAAGACATCGTATATCAGATCGCGAAACGATTCGAACTCCTTCGGACCCTGAGTAAACATGAGGGAAAACCTAGTGCACCGTTAACGCCCTTATATTCCATCTTAGGCAAAACACGGAGTGTGAGATCAAAAATTTGCTAAAGTTACATTTTCTAAATTATTATGTACTCCATCTTATAAATTACAGAAAACAATGCTAAATTCGGTGTCAGTTAAATTACAGCGAGAAAAACAGGAGGGCATTGATAAATTGGAAACTGGGGAGATAGATGTCAATCCCCGTATTGGTTTACCTTCAGTAATATGCGTGATTTGGGCTGCCTGGCTCCCACGAATTTCCCTAAGGTTTTCTGGAGTTGAATTGCTCCAGATTCTGCATCAACGGTGCTGCATTAGAAGGCCAAAGGAAAGTCTTTCTAGTTTTTTTTTTCTCCGAAAGGGTGGAAAATATCATCTTTTTTTTTTTGCCTCAGCAAACGAAAGAGAAAGAAGGTGGAATAAGAGCAATCACTCATATACCTTGAATATTCTTTCAGGTAGGAGAAATTGGATATATGTTGGCCTCTTATCTTGCCGGTACCCTCTTTTTCGGGCGTCGCAGGTAGGAAATCGGCTGCGCTTAAGCGGACTCTGTCAACAATTCCAAAGGAACATCTCGGAAAGAGGTTTCTTGGTGTTTCACGGAATAAAGACCCAATTTTGCAGTAAAAGCAGTTTACCTCCAACCCATGTTATGATTTTTAGGAAATTAAATTATGTTGCGTTGTGGCAAAAGCCCTTATGGGTTTTTATGTATTCTTCAAATGCATTTAGGGGCATTAAAGGACCCCCTTCAAGATCTTTAAGAAGGAGGATACGTAAAGGGAAAAAACTGCTGCTAAACCTGTACTGAATGAATTTCTATTTGAAAGGGAAATCTCTAAGCTTCCCCCTAGATTTTCTCCTGAAGAGCTTCATGATCTTATTACTTTGCAAGAAGATCCTTTTGTTTGTTTTGAGTTGTTCAATTGGGCCACCAAACAGCATAGGTTTCGGCATGATGTCTCTACCTACCATATTACTATCAAGAAGCTTGTGTGCCGCCAAAATGTATGAAGAAATGGACACTATCGTAAATCAGGTGCTTGCTCTTCCTTCAATTGGTTCTGAGGCTATGTTTAACAGCATGATTTATTATTTTACTGAAGCTCGAAAATTGATTAGAGCGGTTAATATTTACAAGCACATGAGGAATATGCGGAAGTTAGATTGTAGGCCATCAATTACGACATACAATATCCTTTTTGCTGCTCTGCTGAGTCGAAGAAAGAATTCGTACATAAATCACATATACATGGAGGACTATTCGTTGCCTATTTAAACAAATGGTGGATGATGGGACTGAACCTGATATTTTCTCTTTGAACTCTATGATAAAAGGATACGTGCTCTCGCTTCATCTCAATGACGCCCTCAGAGTATTTCATCAGATGGGTGTGGTTTATAGGTGCCAGCCTAATTCATTTCGTACGATTATTTGATCCATGGGTTGTGCGTCCAAGGAAGAACAAGAAATGCTAGGGAGCTTTGTGATGAAATGAAGGACAAGGGATTCATCCTAGCTGCAAGTCATACAATGCGTTGGTTAATTCTTTGTGTCTGGGTGGAGAGATTGATGCTGCAGTAAAGTGCTTGAGAGAGATGATTGGAAACCAAAGGCCAGCTGATTTTATAACTTACAGGACTTTACTTGAAGAGATGTATCGCCAAAGAAGCACCAGAGATGCTGTGCGTTTATTGGAGGAATTGCATGACGAGGATCTGGTTGATGAGCATACTTATAGTCAACTTTCATGTGAGCTTAGAAGGTGATTGGGTAATCCTAGTGTCAGAAACCAGATTCAGGTACTTGTGGCTTCTATTGTCGGATAAGTCACCACCCTAATCAGATGTAGAATGCTTTATTTTTTGCTTCCCCCCACCCCCCACCCCCTCAAAACCCCGTGAAGACAATTTAAATACAGGGAGTTACATGAATCCACTTTATCCGTGCAATTCGTTCTTCTGACGCCTTTTATCTTCTTCGATGTGGAGTTCCTCAATTCTAGGAGATGAATTGTGATGTCTTTTCCTTGTTAACTCTAAAGATAATTGGTTTTGGAAAACAGGAGTCAGGTATAACATTGTGGGTGGTGGTATAAATTAATTCTCTGTCATTACTCATATATGCATTCATGTCAATGAATGTTTGGTTGTCTAGCAATTGTTCTCATAGACATCTACAGAATATATATAGCTTAATTTATAATAAGCAAGTACTTTAGGGTCTCCCTGACTGACATCTCTTGTTGTGCTGCTTTTTCTTGTTCTTTATTCTTTTTAAAATTTATTTTACATCCCTCTTTGATTCTCTCAGTTAAGCAAGCTAGCAAGGGGTCCTTTGAACATGGAGATCTTTCGGGTGACGAGTCTATTGTCCTCTCCTGCAAGCTGATTGCCTTTCTCTGATGATGGATGGAGGTATGCTCTATCTACTCTTTATGCATGACTGACCTTTATTATACAAATGGCATGTGTAAATTACCAGAGATTGATGAAACGTGGACCAGTCTTATTCATTGGTATCACGAGTCTTTAAATCTTTTTTTTTTTTTTGGGGAAATACGAGTCTTAAATCTTAAAGTGCCACATATCAGGTATTAACCTATAAATACTTGAAACTGAGAACTGTTTCTAAAATAGGGCTGAAAGTGGAAGGAACTTCCCTTTGGCTAAGATGGCCTCGTTAAAGTTTACCTCTTTGCTTACGCTATTTCAATTCCTTTCCAGCCAAATTAGAATACATGACATATGCAGTCTGAGAAATGGGAATAGTATATTCATCAAGTTAATTTAAATGTACAATGTTTTGTCTTTTATGGAGGCAGCTTACAAGGGTCCAAGTCTCTAACGGCTAGAAAACCAACTAGCCTAACGGCTATATTTTGCCCAACAACAGTATTACTCAAACCACTGAACCACTGAAATAGTGGGCGTATGCAAGTGTATATACTATATGTATTTGTAACCCATAAAAAAGTGTATACGGTATGTATTTGTATGTATATAAGTATGTATCCTATATGTATTTGTAACGTGTGTACATTATATACGTATATATGTATTTACAAGTGTGTGTTACAGTTTATTTCAAACACTCTTCTTCAAGATTGGTATATATGTTTCTACAGCCAAGCTTGACAGCTAATGTCTGGAATATTCTTGTAGAGATAGGCTGGTGAATATGTCTGTTATCTGATTGGGTGTTTCCTAATCTCCTGACAGAAATAGCAAATGTTTGAGCATCAAAATGGGTAGTTGTCTGAATTCCTATATTGTCAGCTAGAAGTTTAGTTAGAAGAGCCAGTCTTTCAATTGGGAGAATAGGTAAAGTTCTCATCATGAGTCCTATTTTGCTCTCTTCATTTCTAATATGAGAACATGCCGATTTCAAACTAGGTAAAGGTTTTGTTTCAAGGAGTTTGCTTCTTACCGCATCGAAGCCCTTATGTAGTCCATTAAAAAAATCTGAAGACCCGTCTAGTCTCTGTTATGTTTTTATAACAGAGATCATCGTTTTGACAAAGTCCAATGATGTATTTCAAATACATCAATCTGCTGTCAATTCTCGTCAGCTGTGTATAATATTTTACTGACAAGCATATCATCTTGTTTTATTTCTTCAAGTTGTGTTTCAAGTTCGTATAGTTCAAACATATTATCTTTTTTGGAATACATCTTTCTTTGCAGCTGACCATATTTCAGCTGCACTTGCATACATCATAAAATTGTCACTCATGTCTTGTAACATTGATCCAATCAGTCAAGATATTATCATACTATTTTCAAACTTCCAGACCCCGAATTTTGGTATGTAGTGACAAACATCTCCAAAGAGATAGTCCATTCACTAATTAGGATAAGTAGCCATGATTTAAAAAATACGAATTTATATCAAGATGGGCTCTGATACCATATAAAGAATTGAGAATAGTATATTCATCAAGTTAATTTAAATGTACAATGAATTTTCTTTTATAGAGGCATCTTACAAAAGCTTCAAGTGGCTACAAGTCTCTAATGGTTAGAAAGCCAACTAGCCTGACGATTATATTATGTCTAACTGCAGTATTGCTCAAACTACTAAAACACTGAAATAGTGGCTTATACAAGTGTGTATACTATATGTAGTATGTATGTGAGTGTGCATCCTTTATGTATTTGTATGTGTATACATTATATACATATGTGTATTTATAGGTATATTTTACTGTTTATTTCTACACTGTCTAATTGCTACTGTGGATATGGTTCATAATAACCTGTAGTTTCACATAGTGCCGCTCTTTTCTTCAAAGGAGAACAAGTTGCACTTTGAAATAGAGATCCAATCCCTATTCCCCAAGGTGGCATTAAATTGAGCATCCTTGTTTAAAAGAGGCCTCTGCATACCAGAAATTGGGAATCGTAAATAAGGTTTGGAGTTCTGTTCAGCTTGCCTTTGCCCTAAACTGTAACCTTTCTATGGTTTGCTTTTGTTTCATGCATTTATGCTGCTGCTGACTTTCAGTAGTGTAAAGGGTGATTATAAGATATGATACGTCTGGTGATCTTAAGGTTTCCAATCCGTTGTTGGTGATTGAAGGTTTGGACCTTTAGTTGTGCAATGTTGCCTCCTGCTTCTGGTTTAATTGAAAAAAAGGCTGTGCCTCTCTCTCTCATCTCTCTCCTCTCTCTCTCCTCGCTCTCTCTCCTCTCTCTCCTCTCCTCTTCTCTCTCTCTCTCTCTCTCTCTCTCATCTCTCCTCTCTCTCTCCTCCTCGTCTCTCTCGCTTCTCTCGTGCATTGGCTTGTATTTTGATGCATGCGGAGGTCTTTCCTAGTTTAGTCCAACTGATCTCTTTTGTAATAATTGTTATAACGCATCTAATGAAGAGAATGAATCATACTTGGTCTTCTGGATCCTCCCTGTAATTTATAATCTCTTTTGGAAGATGAAAGGAATGATTGTTAACTGACTATACTAACTTGTCAACCAGCTTGTTTAATTCTCTCATGATTTTCAAATTTCATTTTCCAGGTATTTGACTTGTACAAGGTGCATGAATCATTCTGAGGGGGTGTGTCATTGAGAAGAAAGTCAGCCCAGCTTCTGTATCCGATTCTTGTAGATGGACAGACCAAATGATAGGGCAACAGGGCAGCGGTTGTACTTACTGCGAAGAATATGCATTTTATCTTCAGTTCCTTTTGGGAGTAATAAGCGTATTCTTGTTCAATGACACAAAACAAGATAAAAGACCACATCCCACTACCCATAAGGCCTTAAGGTGGTGGTTTCTCACCAAATGTAGATTTTATTTTTTCTGTTGCAATAGTATTATGTACACATCGTGACGTTGTATGGTTTACACATGTAATTGTACCCCATCTATAATGATATATTCTAATCTATGTATACAAGGAAACAAAATAATGTCATTAAATCAGTACCAGTATTGCCGAGGAATGGCTCAGATATAGGATTCTGACTTCCTTTCTTGCATCCACCAAAACTGGAAAAGTCATGAACATTTTGCACCCATAACTTCTGGTCGGTCGCTACAGTACAAGCGCTATTGTGTTCTTGAAAATGTGGTATGCATGATTAGACGGCAGATACCTCTAAGCTTATTCAGCTACTGAAGTGTGGATCTAAGGGTGGTTGCAGAAGTGAACGTGAAAAAAGAGGTTCAAATTTGTAATAAGATCTACTCAAAAGTTTGTTTACCCCTATGAAGTAATTTACTGTACCTCACTTTATTTACAAGGATTCCGCCGAAAATCTCTCAAGATAGACACCGAGAAACGAACCAACTTCAGAAAAATTCTAGGATGCCTGTCACAGTGATTGGTGGATTGATCTCGATACGCCTAGCCTTTCCTTCTGAATACAATTGGGGCAAAGTGTTTGCTTCTTTGGCGGGCACTCCCTCTGCAGTCCATAGTGTCACATGTGGCCACTCGTTCTTCGAATTTACTTTCTCACCCTCCACAGAGCCAGGATGAGCCTCCAAGGCCGCCAATTTATCGGAGAAAAGCAGAGCAGTCATGTCCACCGGAACCTTTTGATGAAGAAAGGAACCGTAATTTGCAACAGCTGCGACCCCATGGCTCCTTTTGTGTGCAAGGGTCACATGGGCCTTTGTCAAACTGCTCTTCATGTTCTTATCCTTCAAGAAATCTTTTACTGCTGAATCATTGTTGGCCAACTGCAATGCAGTAAGGAAATGGAATGACAAATAGGAGTTGCAAAAAAAAAAAAAAAAAAAAAAAAAAAAAAA
>AP025048.1:3817858-3828303 GCA_036186865.1 Eustoma russellianum | reverse complement strand
AAAAAAAAAAAAAAAAAAAAAAAAAACTAAAAATTCAAAATGATGAACCGAATCATCCACCGGCTTTTATAGGAAAACCAGGAACAAGGGATAAGTTCTGCATCCATAGCCCCAGCTAGTGGTCTATCGACAAAGACATTGGAGAAATGAGGAATTGGAGAAGACATGCAACGCACAAGAAAAAAACAATTTGTAAGCAATAAACCCTAAATTTGTCTCTAAGCTTCATATATCAAGATGCACAACATAGCAACGTTTAAGCTAAGAGCAAAAAAGTGAACATAGGGTCGAAAAGAACAATCTTCCCAACCTTCTACAACAGCGAAGATCGATTAAAAATTTAGACCTTGTTTCTAACATATGAGTATGGTTGTGTACATACCCCCATACCTCGCCATAGGCGGGAGCCTCTAAGGCAACGGTAATGTTGTTGTTGTTGTATTTGTGCATATACATGGTTATGACTATTTTAATATCGGAAGCTTTCTATTTGTGCTTACTAAATCCCTTCACTAGTACACTAGCACACCATATTTCTATTATTGTGTCATCTATGCATGTACATATAGAGCCGAGGGTCTCACTGAAAGCAAACTCTATATCCCTTGTGATGGAGGTATTGTTTGTATGTATCTCACCTTTCCCAGACTCTAGCAATAACTTTTGCTATCGTTGGGATATACTGAGTATGATTGTTGTTGTTGTATCCACGCAATCTAACATACAAATCCGAAATATTACTTCCAACTCAATGTTACCAACAGAAGCTTATAAGAGATTAGTGAAATAACGGAAGACAGGTCACTCTTTGACTAATCAAAAGCAACAAAAAGAAAAAAGAAAAATGAAAGAAAGGAAAAAAAAAAGAAGGGTAGTATTAGCTTACATCATCGAGAAGCTGGTGGATTTCCGCAACAGATAGGCTCACAGCAGCAAAAACAATAGTCCCAAGCTTTCTCCTTTCTGTCAGTGGTCTTACATACTCGCCCTTTGCAACAGCTCTCAGTTGTTTCAGGACTTGCTCAACAGCATATTCAAATGGAACCTGATATTAACAGCAGAAGTAGATTAAAAAGTTGAAACAGCAGAATCTTACTGGAAAAGATCAAAGAAACACCATAATACAGATGTTCATGAGCATAACCATGTCCTTCCTTCCACTTTGCATGATTGTGGGGGGGGGGGGGGGGGGGGGATTTTTCTACGGGAGAGATGTTGAACAAAGGGAACCTCAAACCCAGTACGGTTCTGGGAAGTCCAGTATATTCTGTATAATGGAGCTAGCCCAGCCAGGTTTTGTTGACTAGAACCACACAATAATGGCACCCAATTAACTCATGGAACTAATGAATATACTGTAACCATTAGATGTAAGGTCCAGAAAAATACAAAATATTAGACGATTATATTCCATGCATAGTACAATGTCAATACTCAACATAAGCATAAAAATATAAAATAAGAGCAACTTGTGTATTAGGATGACCTGAATTGAATTCAGATACTCGGTATTTTCAAGCAAAACGTCCCGCAGTTTCTTCTCCCAGTTAGCCCACTCCTTCACATATGCTCCTTTAGTTGACTCTAATCTGATAAAGAGTGAAGAAAAACCAAAAAAAATGCCTCAAAAAAGCGAAGAAAATGTAACCATGAAAACAAACGCAAATATCAACAAAAAGAAGCCAAGCCTAGTTGAGTAAAAAATTTCATGAATCATCAATCGGGATGATTTAAAATCTAACTAAAAAAAAGGTTGGGGCGGGGGGAGGGGGGGCGGCGGTTGTCCCGAACGAAATCCCTCTTTCATGATGTTCCATACTTCGGAATTTGGACCTATCATGAGCATATGTAAAAGTACGTGGACTAAGTCAATCTGATAGAAGTTGGAGGTTAAGCATATAAAGGCAATAACAAGTTTGCTTATACACACACACATATATATGTATGTATGTGTATATATATATGTATATATATATATATATATATATATATATATATATATATATATATATATATATAAGCAGACTTGTTATTGCGTTTACCTCGTCTCCCCTGGCATATGAAAAGTGCATGTGACTTTGTAAAAAGTTAATTTTACACACACACACACACACATATATATATATGCAAACTATTATACAAGGGTCCCTATGACATTTTCCGTGCGTGTGCGCAAGTCTGTGTGTGTGTGTGTGTTTGGCTCATCCTGCTTTGTGCTGAAGACCCCAAAGCCAAAAACTCATTAGGATAACAACATATTTACTGAGAAGATGCATACATTTCCTGACAATTCCTAGTTGCTTTTGTCAATTAACTTTCAAATAATTACAGGTGCTCATCAAGAAAAACTTCAAAGTGATCAAGTGAAACTACCATAAGTGAAACATAATATTCGCTGGAACCAGTTCAACTAAACCAAGAGATGTTCTATTAAACAACTCAAAAAAGAGGAATTCAGGAAGTTCATCAAGCTAAACACCTCAAAGGACTTTAGAAAGATCAAAAATATTATTACCAACCTTCCAAACCGTCTCGTATGAAGCTGATATAGATCAATACCCTCCTCCAAAACAGACTTCACTGGATCAGGCAAAGGAGACCTACAACGATAGTAACCAACAACAAAAAGAAAAAGAGAGAATTAAAAAAAAAAAAAGACTATTGAAAAGCACTAGCACAAATATTCATGGCAGAAACTCTGGCTCGCGCCTTGAGGTGGTGCTAAAGCACCTTTGCTATAGAACTGTCAACCAAAGTGATCTCAACCATGACGCACCTCCTACCCAAAATTGACGTAAGACATTAAACATCACAGTTGAGGAAAGCTTAATCAAGGAAGAAAAGACGACCTATCAGACTTCAGTAGAGGCATCTTCACAAGTGCACCAAAGCGTTCAATCAACTCACTTTCAAATTCTTTACGACTCTGCCAAATATCACCAAATACAGCTGAATATCTACCAAAAGTGAGAGGCATAAAAAATTGTTGCAACAGCTGGAAAGAACATTACCTTTCCATCATAAAGGTGATAAAACATTAGCAATACATAACCAGCATTTGGTGAGGATTTATCAAGATTACCCTGCAGTTTTAAAACGACTTACAAACCGTCAGCAATGCTGGAATAAGATGGAGAAAGGAAAAAAGACAACATGGCAAAAGAAAGTCACCGGGTGATTATCACGATGAAGCACTCGAAATATGAAAACAGCAAGCGCATCAAGAGAGAATGGATTTGTGTCAGAGCCTATAGATACAAGTCCAAGATAGCATCAATAAGGCTATAAAACCCGACAGCCATGTCAGACAAACAGTGTCAAACAGGATATCTATTGGCCTCTGATTTCTGAGACAACCCAGGATAATTGGCAAATAAGGTTGAATTCAACCATACTGAAATAAACGCTCTAGAAGCAGACAATGGCAAAAGTCTGAACATAAAAACATTGAATACATAAGTGGGATTCAGGATATTGTACAGCGCTGAACACATAACAAATACGGTAACTTAAGTCTCACCAAGTGGGGTCAGCTAGCGAAAATATCAAGAGACAAAATATGACAGATATCTGCATCTGTCCCCAGTTTGTCATTAAAAAATTAATTGAACAAAAAGGTAAAGGGAGCTCAATTTCAAGGTCCCCCCCCCCCAAGCCCCCACCTCTCAAAAGGGGAGGGGGGGGGGGCTAAAGCTCTTTAATGCTATTTCAGTCAGAACTCGGCAGGCAGAACATCATAATGGCAGCAACGAGCCAAGAGGCACCTTTTAGATGCTGACAACAAAAGTATGTTGGTTAGCAATTCCAAAATCTAAACGTTTCATACTGTTAGTGAAGTCCAGGTAAAGAATCATAATCAGAGAAAATTGGTGGCACAACGTGTCAAGATTTTTTTTTGGTAACTCAAATTTCATAGACATTAAAATACGTAAACAAGATAACCATTATTATGGGTGGTACCACAAGAAATTTCCCAATGTGAATTCAGTCCATGAGTAGGCAGTACTACTAGGGAGCAATTCAAAATCTTATCAAGGTGGAGCCCAAAAGCTATTACTTTAGCCTCCTTCTTCTACTCCTACGTCTACTACATTTCTTAACTGACTTAGCACCAGTGTCCTCCATCAAGTCGACTACTGGTTCAACCTATTGGATTTGTTCTTTGACCTCAGTCTCCCTAGCACGGGGGAAATTGACTTAGAGGGATTCGTAACATCATGAACATCCAGTTCATGATCATTTTCCTCCATATAATCATCCTTCGCAGTTTCCAGTTCCTAGTTTATGAGTTTTTTTCACTTTGCCTCTTTGATTTTTCTTTTTTGACTTGTCTTTAGTGAATTCAAAAACTTCTTTTCTTTCAGTTCGCCTCCACCTTCCTCTGTCCTAGAGTTATGAGAGTATTCTCTCATTTTATTTGTGTGGTTCTTTGTTGGTTTCCCTCCAAAAGTATCAGTTGCTTTAGATTTCACTTCCATTTGTTAGTTGTGCTTCTTCACTTTCTCAGTTTTCTTTGTTCCAGCGTTATCATTTTTCCTTTTCAACCTCATCATTTTTCCTTTTCAACCTCAGACTTCATTTTCTGAAGCAGAAAAGACTTCATGATCTGTATCCAACTCAAAATTTGAGTCTGGGTTATATCCGTATGAGGTATTTCCTACTTCACGGTCTTTCTCATTTTGATGTTAAGTGTCTTCTTCATAAGCAACAACTGCTTCTTGCTTATTTTCTTTTTCAAACTCAACATCCTTGTTGATTTGGGGGTTGAATTCGTTTTGAGAGGCTAGTTTCCTTATTGGTTACAATGCACCTGCTTTCAAGGTTCCAGCTTCTTTCCCAGATTCAACTTCCATGATTACCAGTGAATTGAATTTGTTTTGTGTCACTATTTTTTCAGCAGGTTCTGATGACCTTGCTTCCTGTCTCCTTCGCTTAGGCTTTGGTGAGGCCAGCTGCAAGCTCTTTTGTGTTTCCATTTTCTCCTTTATTTCATTTTTCATTCTCCTAAAACTTTCTTCTAGTGGTAGCTGCACTTCTTTTTGCTGCACATCCTTTGAAGGATCATCATCCTTTATCTTCAAATTGTTACTCCTCAAAGCAGTTCATTTTCAGTCTTCTCTTCTACCCACTTTGTAGGATATTCCTTACAAGAGCGACCAAATGTCTTGCACTGAAGTAGAAGCCATTCATAAACGAATTCTTGGGAGACAACCAATCCATACTCTTTTTTTGTAAGTTAAAATTTCATAAATAAGCCTAACTAGGCGAAATTAAAAAAGAGATTGCTTGGGTTGGCAACATCAAGCATAACTTGCTCAAAATATGCTAGCACAATAGTTGACTTTCATACCTAAAACAAAGGCTGGGTGCCCTAAAGTTCCTAACCTCTGATTGCAGATAAGATAAATCCAAAAACACCCCAATAACGGAACTAGGGCTCCAAAAGTAGCAGAGAAAGAAGATCAACCTTTGCTGAGGATATATACAAGCAACAATAAACATAATAGTAGTAACATCTCATACGTAAGTTGCAGCGCTCAAGTGTCCAACAGTTATATCTATAACAAAATGAACCAGATTGAGCCAATAGCGATGATGCGTTGAGAAGGTACAAAGAGTTCGGCGATAAGAGCTATCTGGAAAGAGAAGTACAGGGAAGTTGGGAATTGCAGGTCTTGACACCAAAACAGTTTAAACTCCACAGAACCTTCCTTACTTGATACCAAAATGCTATAATCCTCAATCATATCTGGAGTACAATATTCTGTAATCACAAGCATAAGGCTTGACCCAAGGTGGAAGAATGACATATAAAAGTAAAGAATTGAAGCTCTTCATAGGGAGTGCCATGCTAATAACAATCTCCCGATTAACTTTTGTCAATCTTTATGCCCTGTTAAGACGTATCAAAAAACCTTATTGTCTGTAACACTTTTCTCATGTCACTATTTTCATCCCTATGAATAGCATAGTGAATTCTTGTATTTCTCCCTCCAGATTGAGTAAACAGACGCAACTAAGGCAAAGAAGACTATATCCTTATGGAAGCTTGAGAGCCAATAATTAGTGAGCAACCAATGTCGCAGGCTGTCCCAGGAGAAAATGAAATCCTTGCATATTAGTTGCCTCACGACTCTTTTTTACGCCTCTTTGGAATAGGAACATAGGAAGAAAAGGTGCTCCTAATCTTCAGCATTCCTGCCCAAAGCTTACAAACATCAGTATAAAGAAAACCCCATTGAGCAAACTTGTCTATCATTAGCATCTTCTTTCAAAATGCAAGTCAAAGAATGATCCAATATATAGAAAGATGGACAATCTTGGCCTAAAGGCCAGAATGTAAAGCAGTAGATCTAGCAATAGTGGCACTATGAATAATAAACTTTTGTGAAGGTAACCATTTCCAATAGTCCTCACCATGAGAAATGTGAATGTCTCTACAATCATTGTATTTATGACTTGGTTGTCCCATCCTTTACCATACAACAATCTCCATTGGTTCCTCATAATAACCCCTGCAACTTTAGCATTCAATCTGATTTTCAGCTTATGTCTTAGTTCTGGATGATTTTTCATCAAGACTCCCCAAAGGTGCCAGGATCATGCCAGAAGGAAGTGGTAAATCCATTTCCAACCACTTCCTTTAAAAATTGGTTATACAAACCTCTTATCTAAAGCAGCCTTTCCAGATCCAAGAGTGCAATTTCTTTAGTTTGATTTCCCAAAAAGAGATTTACCTTTTAGAATGACTGAGTCAACCCACTTCACCCAGAAGCTTTCCTTCTCTTCACATATGTGCTAGATAATTTTTTATTAGGTAACCATTATTTACTTGAACTAGGTCAGAATGGCATATGCCTCCAACTTCTTTAGGCTTGCACATAGACGACCATTTAAACTTTGTCTTCTTTCTCCCGCCCCCCAAAGCAAAGTTCTGAGGATACTCTCAATTTGCCTAATCACTATTATGGTAAGAAGAAAGCAACCGCCCAGTATCTGACAACATCAATTAAGACTGAGTTGATGATTTACAGTCTACCCCATAAGAGAGTTCGGAGGATATGCAAATGGATATTATACTATCAAGTCTACCAAGTAATGGGGCACATTTAGAGTAAGATAGCTTCCTGTTTAGAAGGGAAATGCCCAATTATTTAATAGGCAAATTCCCTAAAGAGATCCCAAGTATGTCAGATAAAGTTGCTTCTTAACACTAGTAATGTCATATATGAAGATTTCACATTTTTGGAGATTTAGTTTCAGTCCAGAAAGCCCTTCAAACTCTTCAAGAGTGGCTTTAATGGTTTTCACATAAGGCTCATCAGTAATAGCCAAAATGAACAGGTAATCTACAAAGGCTAAAGAACTAAGTTTTGTATCGTCACATCTAGGATGATATCTAAAAGGTGAGACATTAATGTTCGCTTTAAGCAGTTAAGTAAACTCCATCATGACCAGTATAAACAAGGAGGGGGAGAGGATCTCCCTGTCTCAGACCCTTAGATGCTTTGAAGTTGTCAATCAATGAGCCATTAACGTTAATTGAAAATGAAAACATATAGATACAAAGATAGATCCAGTTTCTAAATCTCTCTAAGAAATTCATCAACAAGGATACTCATCGAGTATTCCCATTTTACAGTATCAAAGGCCTTCACAATTTTCGCCTTAATAGCACAACTAGGGGTGTTAACGAACCGAGCCGAACCGAATATTAAGTTTTTGAACTCGAATTCGTTTAGCTAAACGAATATTTCGGCTCGGTTCGTTTAGCTAAACGAACTTTAAAATTGGTTCGAGTTCGGCTCGATAACCTTATAACTGTTTAAATGAGCCGAACTGTTCGCGAACAGTTCGGCTCGTTTAACTAAACGAACTCGAATACCTATTCGAATTCGGCTCGTTAACAAATAATTAGCGAACGAATACGAACCGAACACGAACCGAACTCGAATAGTTTGCGAACGGCTCGGTTTGTTTAACACCCCTAAGCACAACTGCTAGGGCCGCCAATCCTTTGATGCCTTTTAACCAAGTCATGCATTAAAATAATATTATCCTGGATATTCCCACCTTGGTTAAAGGCTGATTGGTTCTCATCAACCGGCAATTCAAGAGACTTCATTCTATTATCCAGGACCTTTGAGATAATTTTGTAACACACATTACAACATGAAATGGGTCTGAAGCCTTTCATCCTAATTGGGACATCCATTTCTGGGATAAGAGAAATAGTCGTTGAGTTATTGGAGCATAAATGAAGTCATTAGAGAATAAGCCTACAACATCTAGGAACTCATGTCCTATTTAAGTCTCAGTTGTAGCCATTAGAGCCTGCATCACTAACATTCTTCATATTGTGTCCTTGATCTCTTTGTGGATTATTTGAGCATCTAGGGATGAGGCTTGATTTGCATAAAGGGATATGCTTGTCCAAGGCTGGGTAGTGTTATGTTCTGAGAAGAGGGATTCAAAGAAATCTACAACCATATTCTTAACAATATCATAATCCTCAATTAAAGTAACATTTTCATCTTGGAGTCTCAAGATCTCATTTCGAGCTATATGGCAATTGACTTATTAATGAAAAGGCTGGGTGTTTCTATCTCCGTTCATCCATTTAACACTAACTTTCTCTTTAAAGAAGGTTTCTTCAAATGCTATTAGTCTAATGTAATTTCTAATATCATTCTTTTCCGCCAGCTATTTTTGTGAATTATAGCAGTCCTCCTTAGTATTTAGTTGGGAAACTCAAGCTCTTGTCTAACATTAGTCACCCTTTCAGATATATTTCCAGAGTACTTCTTGTTCAGTTTCCTTAGTGGACCTTTTAACCTTTTCAGTTTTTAACTAGCTTAACAATGGGGTTTCCCTGTTTTGGTTCATTCCAGTTCATATCAAGATTCTCTTTGAGTTTTGGGTGTTTAACTACCCCTTTATGAATTTAGGAGGCTCAGGGCCAAGGCTTTTACATGTCTTGATAGATAGTATGTCTGGATAATGGTCTGAAAGGGTTGGCTTCATAATCAAGTTGGAAGTTAGAAAACTTGCTATTTCGCTCATCATTACAGAATATATATTCTATCCTAGTGTATACCCTCTTGTTTTTGACCCTTTTGTTTGTCCATGTAAACTCAAATCCCTTACAAGGAATATTAGGAATATCCATTTTATTGATCCAATCATTGAACTCTTTGATGGCATTTCTATCAACTCTCTCATTACCTGTTTTCCCTCTACTATCCAATATAATATAGAAGCCTCCCATTATGATACAAGGTTGCTACCCTATAAAGTATTCTGGTATCTCAAAATTTGTCATAGGCCTCTTCTCCTACTTCTTTTATTAAAGCCATAATTTGGTGACATGGAAGAGTAAAAAAAAGCTAGTGGTATGAAAAAAATACTGCAGAGGCAGCGTTAAAAGCGTTGACACTGGGACCATATGAAGGATTATGGATAAAGAGGCCATTGGAGGATCAGGCAGACACTTGACATGCCAATTCAGTTATTCTGTGACAATGTCTCTGTAATTAGCATGACAAAGAATCAAGTCCAAGATGACAAGTCTAAACATGTTGAAATTGATAGATATTTCATAAGAGAAAAGATTCAAGACAGAGTTATAAGGATGAGCATGTGTTATCAAAAGTTGTGATTTGTTCACTAAACCAATTTCTACACAAGTGCTTTAGGTTTTAGCAGTCATACTTGGTTGTATATACATACACACGAAATTTGAGAGAAAGTATAAAAATATGTCATAGAAATATACATTGTACATACACTGTTCACTTACACACATACTACAGTCTACATACTCAGAAACATACTAAAATAGTATACATATGTATCGGTAAACACTGGTATATGAGTGGTATATCAGTTAAACAACAATAGAGTTGTTATACTGAATACTAAAATAGTATACATATGTATCGGTAAACACTGGTATATGAGTGGTATATCAGTTAAACAACAATAGAGTTGTTATACTGAATATAGCCGTTAGGATCCTGTCAACAGCTTTTGACTGACATAACCTTTATAATAAAAAAACTCATCTTGAACATTTATTACGTAGATTGAATGAATACTAATTTTTCTAACTTCCATAGAAAAGAACCTACTCAAAATACTGGGTTCGAAAGTCCTAGCTTTGAAGAAAGAGCACAAAATACCTTCTGAGTCGGGTATAACAGGAACAGCAGATGCTTTGGTGCTTCGGCACATGTCCTCAATCTGCAGGAGTTCATATCAAACTCATCAATTAGATTAGCGGAACACTAAGAGGACGCTGGGCAGAAAAAGGAAAAAAGAAAAATAAAGCAGGAAAAGCAAAAACGCCAAAGAAAAAAGAAGAAAAAAAGAGGAATAAAGCTTCCAAATATTTGATACAAGGGCCTCTATAGTGGGAGTAGACTGAGCGGGGGGGGGGGGGGGGG
>AP025048.1:3701191-3817848 GCA_036186865.1 Eustoma russellianum | reverse complement strand
GGGGGGGGTGGAGGATCTACTGAAAAAGGAGAAAGAACAAACAAACAAATAAATAAATAAATAAATAAGGTTTCTAAATGAACTCTGCACGGTACACCTCAACAAAGACGAACCGGATATACTGATCATGGCCAGAAGAGCGTGAAAAGAACCAATAATCAAACTCATATGCATCCTCTCTGAATTCGAGGGATAAGATTCATTCGACAAAGTACAACAAACAAGGTCTGGCACACAAATGCATTCTGCTTCCTCTTTTCCTTTAAGACCTAGGTATGACTCCTATTGCATTTCATAATTCATCTCCTGTTGCGACTGTTATTTGATTGCAAAGCGTGATTTTAGTTTCATTGCCTTACATTACATTTCAAATAAAACATGTGATTCAGTTAATACATGAAACAAGAAATACGAAACAATGCAGAAAAGCGAATAGGTGAACAAAAGGTCACCTGTTTCCAGACTTCTTCATTCGGAGCATTCTTGTCAGCAAGCAGTATAGAATATGGTTTTCTTCGACGTTCATCGGCAACCTTCTGCCAATATCTACCTGTTAATATGGACAAACCAGAATTAGCAATTCCAAAGCTCAACCAGTTTAACTGGAACCTGCTTACAAGAAAAGGGAAAAAAAATATTTTAGAAGGGACCATATAATTGTTCTGGACGAAAAGATAATTGAAAACCAACAGTAGATCCGTCCTCAGTATTTAACAAAGCAGAACGTTGAGGTAATCAAAATGATTCCACTGAATGAAAACCGAACCTTTTCTTGTCACTTTCGCCTTTCATTTCCCTCCTTCCCTAGTGAATAAAACCAGCCACTAGCCTATGAAGTTGCAGACTTGTTTTGAGCAAAGGCAAAACAAATTTGGGTTATCTGAACCCAATATGTTCTGTCTCGTGGGCAATTACTTACAACCATCAATAGTAAATTATCTGGCTAACACTATTCCAGTGTCCAGCAATAAGAGGGCAAAGAAAAATACTAAAGCCCAACATGTCCCGTATGAAGCTTGCAAGTGAAGCTAACTGAATGACGACACAACTTATCCACCAAAAATTGTGATATCAAAATAGGCAGGACCCCATGAGGAAATTCTTAAATAAACAGTACTTCTTGACCAGAAACGATAGTAAGGTCGAACCATGTAATTCTGAATTCTGATATGAATGGAGAGTGTACCTTTAATGAGATCACCCATCAAAGAATGAACTGGTCGGTCGTCCTCTAAGGCTCCTCTGGCACTCAATATTTCTTTGCAAAGTGCAGACTTGGCACAACCGGGAATTCCTGGAAAATCATAAAGATTAGAGCATCTAGAAATGAGTGAAAGCAAAGAACTCAGATTCCAAGGTCATGTATCCCAATTCACATATTCTGGGAAGTAATTCCAAAATTTTAAACGCTATTGCGCATCTTACAACATCCAACTAATAGTTATCCTAGCATAAAAACCAGACCCTCGCTCTAACAATATGCTCAAAATAATTATATCTTATCACTTTCTCTTCAGATTGTATGTGCTCTCCAACAAACAACTACCTTGCACTAAGACACACAAACAAACAGCTGAACAGAGAGAAACAGTAGGGCGGGGGGGGGGGGGGGGAGAAGAGCAATGAAAGAAAAAAAAACAGCTTTGATAGCGTAACATAATGATTTTCCAGCATTCGTTGAAGATAAATTTCAGTTAGTTGAAACCCAGGCATTGACTTCTTAAGAATAAATACAGATCAGAGGCTCAACCCAACGTTGATCGTAGGATCAACTAGGATCTATTTGACTAAGCTTCACCTTGTGGTAATAGAAGACCAGAAGGTCTTAGGTTTTGAAAGGTAATTTTTCTGTTTCTGGGTAAAAGGGATCTCTAAACTATTAGTTCTGCGCACGTAGATTTTCTGGTTTGAGTGCAACTTATTTTTCCTGGCTTAAGATAAAAAATACAAGTAAATTGGTTTTTAAGGACCTGTGACCAATAAATAAGCTTTTAACAAATAGAGTCATGTAGATTGCTTGGTTAACATGCAAATTATATGGCATGGTCATTCCGCCCAAATAAACCTATATATATGCTCTTGATTGCTAGATCACTACCAGATTTGTTTGATGGAGTCAGCAGCAAAGGAAAAGAAAAGATTTAAAGGGATTATGCCTTTAAGTATTTGGATTTATTTCTTTAAGAAGCAGAGGAAATAAGAATGAAAGAAAGGGATAAGGTCCTTAAAGTGAGTGTGTGCCCCGTCCCATTTTGGGATGGAAAGAAAATGAAGGAACGGTGATGAAGAGGAAGGAAACAGAGGGAGGTTTAAAAGGAAAAAAAATTACGAAGTGCCAAAAGGAATTAAACATTAAACAGTCCATTTCTTTCTTTTACTTTGTTTATGTCAAACAGCACCTTTAGTCTTCTCTCTCTTTCTATGGTTGACTATAGTTCTTTCCTTCCCTCTCTTTTCCTTTTTCCTAAAACCTTTTCATTTCCTTGCCTCATTCTCCCTTAATCCAATCAAGGCCTCATTCTGATACTAAAGGCAAGTATTCATTTACGTATTAGGTGAGTTATATATTTCTGAAGCTGCTAAAATTTACCACGGGCATAGAGACCCTCAGGACCAGTGCTAATGGTCGGCAAAACCTCCTCAAAAACTAGTTATTATTTATTGAGGTCTCTAAGATGGGAAAAACATAACTAAAGAGAGAAGACAGTCGGCTGCAGGTTGCAGACAGAAACACAAGAGGTTGCAGGTCAGGACATAATTTAGGATAGGCCAAACGAGGCACCACTGTCAGGTGCCTGTTTAATGCAAAACACAGATTTCTCATGGACCTCAAGCATCTGGCCACTAAATATGCTCGACGGTAATATCAGCCTACATGAAATGCAGTCATTTGACTTCAAAACACGAGAGCTAATGTACTAGTGTCATTCAGAAATAAGGTTCAAATGTTGACCCTAGTGTATCCAAATAGCAATACGGATAACATCATCTGATGCTAATGTTGACTTTTGATTCCAAGATTGGGTGAGCGGCAGGCCATCCTTCTGGTTGTTTTCTTCCAGCATGACCATTAAAATTACTGAAACTAAGGAGCTGAAGCAAGATTAATGAAGCATTTCTACATAAACCAATATTACAGCAAAGGTATGCTGTTATATCACATATATCCAGTAAAAGCTGCAGAATAGTGCTAAACTGACCAGGGAAGAAGACAATCAGGCCTTCATCCTTAGTAACACTGTCCCTAACAGGTGTACTAGGGCTTATGGATTGAACATCCCTCTCTGGTTGAAGGTCACCTTCTTCATCCTGTCCACCCTCAATTATGGCCAAGAAATCCTCGGCCTGAATGAAGTTCCCTGCGGCTCCTATCAAAGCTTGATTTTGTGGACTGCGCTTAGCATACTGTTCAAGGAATGGCTCAGCTTCAGAAAGGTATATAGAAGAAGACAACTGTTTATGTCCACACTTCCTGCGTATATACACTGCCCTGGAAAAGATGCAGTATCTTCAAATTTCAAAAGCATCAGAGCATAAACCCATAAATTCAAGTAAATTGTACGTGTAGTGACTACTACCATTCATCGAGCAACTTGCTCATTTCCCTTTGCTTTGCTGGTGAGGTGTTCCATATCTTCATCTGCCTACAAAAATAGCAAATCAAAGGAATAGCCAAAGAAAGCATATCTGCAGCGAAAGATCACAATCTCCAGGAAAGGAAAAGCAAGTCAGTAACAGACTTCAATGCGTAACAGAACATTCAGCCAGCCTTGGTGTTTATCATATAGTATTCCCCGTGAAATTTTTAATCAAGTTTACTCATCATTCATGTTCATAAGGATTCTACTGCTTGTTTCTTAGCCAGCTAAGTGGGTACAATGTACCGTCCCTCTCTCACCCACCCCACCCCCTCCTCTCTCTCCTTCCCATGAAAATTTGGCCTGTAGTGTAATTTTTTGAATTCAAAACTTGAGCTTTAAAAGCAGAACCCAAAGGTCACACACCAATTTATCCAATTACCTCTTCAAAAATTTTGAACGTTTTGCTCCCGACTGGTCTTGAAGTCCCTGCTTATATGAGCAATTCCCAAGTTTGGCAATGTGCCAAGGGCAGTACTAGTAGATAGACTCTAAAAACTAAGAATAAAAGGTGATAAGTCTCACAGGTATTTGAAAAAGATTCGGACTCAGTGAGCTCAGTCATCAATATAACGGCCAAAGAAAATCCAGAAAAACAGTCTAAACGGGCTGGTGAAGAAGTTTCACTACCAAGCAATTATAGATTAAGTCCAGCAGATATAGAAAACTTTAGGGCCAAATTCTGAAAAACGGAACACTGGTGCAGGGAAGCATATCGTATGCAGCCTTAGGCTGTTTCCACGACTGACTACCCTTCAGCCCGCATACCAGAAATTAGAACTCCAAGAATTTATAGGCGGAACAACAGGGCAAACCATGATAGTCAAATTTTCACCCAAATATTTATTTTTAAGAAGAGTCGTCGGCAACAAACAGGAAAAGCTTAAGTGAATTTTGCACGGAAAACAAAAAAAAGCCGAGGATATCCAAAAATGCAATACTAAAAGGATTGCAGATGAAAAGATCTGTTAAATTCTATTTACATCTTACAGCTATAAAGATTGATTTTTCACCACCAAGAATGAAAAGGCAAATGTACCTCAAATAGTAGGCCCTGTATGCAGATGGACCCTCTTTAAAAAGAATTGACAGACCATTCCTGATTAGAAATGTTCGCAACTGCATGGAAGAAATCAAAAGAGTTGGAAACTACAAACCGACTTCCTTGCATGTTTCCTTCGCATAAACCATTCAAACTCCTAATTAAGTCACAATCAGAATTATTTACCTGAAAGAAAGAACAATGAATGAAAGACTGAAGGAACTCTATGCACAAAACCCTACAAGTTCACACGACATCAGATACAACTCACGCTTCCATGTGGATGTTTGTGTGCGTCTTTTTTTCTTGTTTCTTTTTCTTTCCAATTATGATGTCTTCTGCTTTCATTTAGAAAGAATCGAAATACACCCCCCCACTCCACCCCCCCCCCCCCCCACAAAACATCCTCCACCCTCATCTCTCTTTCCTCTGTGGGCGGGTGGAAGTAAGCCAGCAGAAATCAATTTTGGGAACTGGTATCGAGAAAGGTGTATGGAAAAGAACAGATTGCATTTCTCCAGATAAAGACTGAACAACTAATTGTAAACGAACGGAATGCGCATAAGGAACACCAATAAACAGGCTAAAAGAAATATTATCCTCAAATAGCACCTCCAGGTAGAAGAGGAATCAAAATGAGGTCGAAAATTTTCATTAAACCACCTAGTGATGGCTTACTAAAAATATACTTAAGTACCACTGAGATAAGGAAAATGCATTATCTGAAGAAGCATAAGATGCAAAAAGAAACTTGTAAGAGCAACAGCAATTCCTACTACATTCTACATTGAAAAATGTTTTGCCAGGAAGAGTGAAACAAGCTCCATTTAAGACACAACACCGAATATTCTTACTCATGGAAAGATGCCAAAATCACTTCCCAAAACTCATATGGACATGACAATCGAAGTATGTTTTGGTAATAAGGATATCCGTAATTATATTCAGTTTCTATTTCGAAAACAATCAGGATTCAAATGTCCTTGGGAAAAATATGTGCATTACCTTGTACGTAAGAAATTTCAACTTGATCATCAGATTAGCATCTTCATCAGCTAGGTCATCTTTTGTTACTGTACCATTGCTGTCAAAAGCTTTTACATGCTTGACATCGTCAGAAATTTTGTCAGCCTGTTGCTTATTTGCCTTGAATAAGTTTAGGTCCACAAAGAAACCTGCATAAGGAGCAGCATTGCATAAAGAAACACCAATTGGGCGGATATCTTCATTAGTAACCTAATGCATATGGTGAAATGCGGAATTGATCATTTTTATTTTCAGGGTGTGGACGGGCTGTTACTAACAGGAGAAACTTTTAAGAGGCAGGAGAAGGTTTCGTATATTCTTCAACAAATCAAAGCATTCTCCACCTATGAGGCCTTTCACGCAAACCATAACAGAGATGGAATTCATATGAAAGGAAATTTCTATACTCTTGGCAAAGATTCAGTATAGAGGCACCCTCATCCACCAAAACCCCCAAATCTATATACTGGCCAACAGAAACAAGAGACACTACCTCGATATAGAGGCCATAATCCTGGTTTGTACCTGGGATTTGAAGATTAGGGGTATTAGAATCAGGGCAGTATTCGTAAACCTCCACCACCAAAAGAAAAAGAAAAGAAAAGAAAAAAAAAAGGAAAACTCTCTCAAGAAACAGAGGAAGACCTCATCTCCTTTTGGTATCGCCGAAAGGCTGAATCACTGTGAACATGGATTACCATCTTGAAATGGAGATTGTTGCTGGAAATGCTCTCTACTTTGTGGAAGTTATGGTAACATTTGAAGGCAGCAGGAAACCTTTTCTCCCTCATCAAACGTATCATTTCCTGGTCAAATTTGAGATTGCAGGAGCCAATGTTATCAATTAAAAAGAAGAGGATTACGTGGTCTACAACAGATAATTTCGAGATTTTAGATGCCAAAACCAAAGAAATTCCAGAGGAACGATAAACATTAGCAGCATAACTACAATGCTGATCTCATCAAGGGCCCAAGCATCTTTTTTTATAAAGAGTAAATAAAGATATCAAAAAGCAAATGCAATATCAAGCAGCCAAAATAAAGGATTAAAAGGTAAAAAAAGCACCTGCAGTTTTGTAGTTGAGAAATCACTAGGATGTGCTTGCAAAAACTTTGAGAGAACAGATCGATCAGCATTTTTTGAATGTGAATCAGAATCTTCAATCCCAAACCAATCCACATAATTTGGACAGAACGAGGTACCAACGGTCTGAAGAAGAGCCTTGATTTGCTGCACGAACACTAAATCAAACACTTGAACATAATACCTACACATTTTTCAAACCACAACATAAGAATCTTACTTAGTGACATTACCTGCTTCTCATCTGACCTATTAGCAGCACAAATTTCTCGAAGGCTTGGCACAGGGTCAGTATTACCTGCCACGCTCACAGTATTTGATAAAAGTTAGAGTTCGTTATGATATGACACAACAGTTATATATGAAGCATATTTAATAGCAAAATCAAGCAACAAAAAAAAGACATTCTATGATGAATCCTACTCACACTGTGCTTTACTTTCATGTCATAAGGTGCTCAATTGACCGAAACAACATACACGCTTTGCCTTAAAACCACATGCTTATTTAAGTGTGAGCATGTGATTATTAAAACGACACCTTAGCCATAGCACAATAGCACGTGCATTTCAGGAGCTCTCAACTAACCTGGCAATTTTTATAATAACACATTAGCTGTAACATTCACCTTCCAATACATTTCCTGGCACAAGTACAGCAATACTGCAACACAATTTCTTCCAGTACCAAGACAAAAGACAAACTTATTAATAGGTTCTACAAAGTTTGAATTGATAACTAAGGAAGCCTGATTCTGGTTCCTCAGACTATAGCAGTGGTAAAGCCTGAGAAACAAAAATATGTTCTTGAAAATGCCAATTCAAGCCATTCCTCTGACTCTCATCAACAAATCCAAAAGCAAAATCCTCAAAAGATGGAAGCTGAATCCCCCCACCCACCCACCCCCAAAAAAAAAGAAAGGTGTAATTCTATTATGAGCATGATAATACAATACAGTAAACATTTCGTGAATTTAAGCAAACTTTTCGCTGGGAAGTGACGTAAAACAGTGCACAATTTGTAAATGTGGCAGACACACAATTAATTCAGTTGACATGTAAAGAATAAGTAGTGCTCAATGCTGTTCAAAATTTGTGAACCTTATCAAACCTTTTGTAAAATTTTCAAGGTGAAAAAACCAATCTCTAAAGGAAAGAACAGAAATATATACCTTCCTCGGACGTTCGCAGAGGAAAATCTTTCAAAACTTGTTCCATATGTTTTGGGCTCTCACTACTAACAATCCGAGCCACCAGACCCTCCAGAATTTCACCCTGAGCCTTGATATGATCTTTTGAGCCTGTGCTCATGGAAAAGCTTGAAATCATGATTTGGAGAAACACAAATCAAGCATCCAACAGAAAATTTCCCAGTGTTCAAAATCCATAGACATAACATAAAATCTAAGACCACAGTGCATAGCAAAGTCGCAAATGTAAAATACCAGAAAGGAAAAGTCCATATATAGAATAAATATAGAATAATGGCCCCACCCCCACCCCTCAATCCCTCCATCGCTCAAGAGAGAGAAGAAAAAGAAAAAAAGCAAAAGAACCTCAAACTAATGTTGCTAAATAACACACAACCTCTAGGAAAAGGGAAAGAACCAATAGCTTATGAAAAGATGGTGAATGCACTACATGGAGCAGGTGCCTTTGATCCCCAAGAGATGGGTGCAATCATAATACTATACAAGCTACAAGAACATGCATGTAAGAGACAATTGCTCATGAATGTCGTTTCTAAATTAAAAGTACAAGACCCTGCATGCAAGACACAAGCAGAAGAGACATGCACTAGGACACATCTCAAAAAGCATATCTGCATACATTTGTATAACTACCGTAACAAGAGATAGCGTAAAGCTCAACCCCAAAACTGTCCTATCTATATAACTTCTTATATAGAAAGGCACATCAATAGGAAGTAGGTAAAAGAGTTTTTGCAGAAGTAGAGATATGGTGGCTGCTAGAGGATGCAGCAATGCAAATGGTTGCATGTTTTAAAGGATGCAATAGAATGGCCTACAATCAAGTAACTGGCTACTGAAAAGATGACATTAAATACAATAGCTACCCTGCATCTGGAAAGATTAAAAAAAAGGCAGACGATATTAAAAATGTTGCTCAGCAAGTAACAGACCGGGTATTGATATATCTGCTACTTCATCAAGGGCCTTGCACACTGAGGTTGCTGTTCCTTCCTCGCAGAGAGCATCATAGGCAGCAAAAAAGGATGTCACTGACTTCCTTGATGTATCATGGCAACCAAAAGAGTAAAATCACTACAAGGTTAAAGCATCACTCGCTTGAAAAGGAAGAAAGAAAAAAAAATAACCAAGACTACAGGGAGTAACACAGAAGGCTTGCTAGAAAACAGATGGATAGACACAACAACGCAGCCACTATAGCAACATATTTCATAACAAAAAGGGAATCACAGAGGAACCAACAATTCATGGTCAATAGCGAATCTCAGAGTATCTGCTCATACTCATAGAAGAAATGACCACAAGTATACATAAGCTACGAGGGAAAACAGGCATAGGCTGATTATAAAACAAGCTAACGCATTTTTCTGGCAAGCCACAAAGAGAAAATTTATCATACTAAACCATTTCTAGTGGTCTTACAAAAAAGGCATGAAAATAAAGAAATATCCATCATCTCTGGTTCTTTGGATCTCTCCCCTAGCCAGCATCAAGGAACATATACTCCACTAGTATCACTACTCAGCATAAGAGAAGAAGAAACAGTTACCTGGTAGAAAACAACCAAACATGATTAGTTGGCAGGCGCCACGTGCGGCAAAATGCTATTATCTCCGGAGTTGAATAAAATTGCGGCTTTCCATTGCCCAAGTTTGTGACTGCAGTCACCACCACTACAAACAAGGAAGATTGCAAAGCTCAGGGGAAAGCATGTAAACAAGACATCCCTTGATGAGACAAGCATATTTCCTTGTGCTTCAATAATTTCTCAACTTTGCTCCAAAGAATAAAACTGATGCTTGTTGCCTAAACAGAAGCTAATCTGAAGGACATGGTCTAGGATGCTGCTTGATTGCATGAACTTACACGCTTCTACCCACTTACCATAGTCCTCTCGTGGACGTTGTCCATGATCACCCAGTACAGCAGTTACCAGTTCCATTGATATGCATACGCGGTTTCTCTGCAAAAATTCCAAATAAAAGTGTAATTTTCACTCTACAAGAATGCCATCCATTTAAGCATCACGATGTAAAAAAAAAACGAATAAACAGAATATATATCCAAAATAGGAGCTGCTAAAAAGAAGATTCTCGCCATATATAGACTAGAACAAATCCACAAACGGTATCATATGCATTCTTCTAATAGCATGGATTCAAGAAGTAAATTTATGTCTCTCATCATTAATCCCTTTGAAACTACATTCACAAAATGACACCCAAGCCATGTTAAATTCATATCAACATAACTAGGTGCATAAATTAATCTGAAGAAGCGTGTGAATATACAGTCAAAAATACTAGAAAACCAGAACCATACTTTTCTATACATGACAATTGAATTACAAGATATCATCCTTTTTTTTATGTTCCATCTCAGAAGTGCATAACTTCACCATACATTTAATGTCAATTATGATCAAAATGCACTACGCATTATTACCTTTTGAAGGTTATTCTTAATTGTAAAAAAGGTCAACATAAAGACTTAGAGCTTACAGCATATGTGATCAGAAAAATAATATACATCACATCTTCTAAAGGTTTTAAGTGTCTAAAAATTTAGCCATAAAAACTTAAAAACTAAAAATCGTAAATTTAAAAGGCAAAAATAATTGTGAAGTACCTCAAGATACTCATTGAACTCTAATTGCTTCTTGGTTGCTTGAGCACCCCATGATTCATGAAATGTCCTCCCAAGAACAAAAACGCCAACAGCAGTGTAACTGCAACATAGTTATTTCAAGAGACATTAAATACTTTCCTTTTCTTCGCAATTAAAGACATTAAATACTTATTTTGTAACTGAAATTTTACACACACACACAAGATAACCATTATAATAGGCAGTACTATAGTACATTCAGATTCCAGTAGGCATGACCTACCACCATTTGACAGCCCTGATACTAAGTAGTAATTTTAGAAATGCAAAAGGCCCTAGTGGGATACAGTGGAAATATTACTAACAAAATAGAACCAGCAAGAACAAACTTCCTGCACAAAAAAAAAAATTTATGAACTAGCTTTTCTGCGAAGTCAGCTTGCTATTTGAATTAGCAAGTATTAAATTTTGAGTTTTATTGACATCTGAAATAAATTCAGTACCATCCTAGGAATGGCTAGTAGAGTTATCTAGTGGCCATCAGCTGCAATCAAGTCAACTAACTGAACTGGCGGAATTCATAAAGCTGTGTACTGAAATATCTTTAAACTAACTGACGTTAAAAATATTGTTTAACAACCTCTCTACCGACATAACTAATTAATTAAGCCTATCTGGTCATCAATTGTGCTAATAAGTGATATAAGTAGAAAGCCGAAGTTCATGACCAACAAATACACAACTCACCTTATGACAAATGAGCACAGTCATTTCCTAGCAAATAGTTGGTTACAACTATAATCAGACCATAGGACAATTTGATGAAGAGCAGTCGTTCCTTCACAGAACTGGTTTAAGGATTTATAGTTGCAAATTTCACCTCACTCCATCAGCCTAAACTTTTCATTGGTAATTTAATAAAGTATCACAAAAAAAGGAGGTCTCCTATTTCAGATCTTCCAACTTACAGTCCAAGAATATCTTGGAACTTTGGGCCATGAGACAGTGTCTTTACTCCATGTTTGAATGAACAATTTCAGCAGTGATGCAAAAAAAGAGTGACAACTTCAGCACATAATTAAAGACGTAAATAATCAAATATATTAAAGAGAAAAAGTTTCAAGAACAATGGATGAAGCAAAAAAAAAAAAGTAATGTGAGGGAAAGGGGTTTGGAGAGAGAGATAGAGAGAGAGAGGGAGGGAGAGAGAAAGGGAGGGAGGGCGTACACATTTCCGAAACTGTTTTTAGCATATGCTCCTCCCTCATGCCCGGCATACATAAAAAGCGAGCCAGAATGCTTCAGGGACACCTGTTGACACATCAATTTCATGACAAAAGTACCAAACAGCTAATCGAGTAATTACCCAAAGAAAGAATATGAAAAGAATCGCCTCAGGGAAACAACAATCTCAAATGAAAGTCGAAAAATAATCTACAAAAGCATACCTCCAGAGTAGCCAAACCTTTTGACACCATCTCTGTCATCCTAGTTCTGATCTGAATGCGTGCATACAAGTAAATAAATTGCTGGGTGAGAGAGAGAGAGAACATGAACATGAACATGCGCACTATTGGCAAAATATGAAGAGGAAATACCTAAACATTGATCTTACATATTGGCTCAATAGGAAGAAGAGAGAAATACCAAAACATCTTAGGAAAAACAAGAGCGAAGATACCTCATGGTCAGACTTTTCATTTTCAAATTTGGGATAAAATGTAGCTCTTATCTGTGCCTGCGAATAAGTTGTGTTGTCCACTGTAAAGCCTTCCACCAAGTTGCCACTGAACAATTTGCTTAATGCAGCAGTACTGGTTTTGCTTGAAGCTTTTTGGCCTCCATCCTCCAGCCTTTGACCTGATGTTTCAACTCTGCCTTCTTTATCGACCCGCTGTGATGTGTCCCCACTTTTTGTTCCATACGACTTGGGTTTCCAAACTGCCATCTGACCTTGAGCAGGGGCATGGCTCACCAATCCAACGCTTCGAAACTGCAAACCTGGTGCACAATCACTAGAACTTTCAGATATATTCATCCTAGCAACACCATTCGTCAAAGCTTCAGAAGCTTCCGTTGAAATGCCACTGGCTCCAGCAGATGAACTCGGTTGGTTCGAA
Organism: Eustoma russellianum; assembly: GCA_036186865.1. Classification (NCBI taxonomy): domain Eukaryota; kingdom Viridiplantae; phylum Streptophyta; class Magnoliopsida; order Gentianales; family Gentianaceae; genus Eustoma; species Eustoma russellianum. The sequence goes on along the minus strand of AP025048.1, from coordinate 3,805,121 downwards.
TTTGACCTCTGGATCCATCTTTGATCCCTAGAACCACCCCTTTTCTGCAATCAGAATTATTAGCATCACAGTAGCAATCTCCTCAATGAACCATCATGAACGCAGGGGAAAAGGACAAACAAACCTAAGAGCAAAATGCCACAGATCACTAAGGGAAAAAGGAAATATATATCAACAATACTTCATAAAACAATCACGGGGAGTACCAGTCTGAACTGAACACCGAAAATAGATGTAGAAGGCAGCAACTTTTACCGCATACAGCAGCCCAAAAAAAGTACAATCAATCTAAACAGAACGCCAAGAATGGATGTGAAAACATCAATTATACCCCCCCCCCCAAAAAAAAAAAAAATAACAAATGAAGAAAAACGATTGTAAAAGCACGACAAAGGGGGAAAAAAGTGTGCAATCATCAATATATCACCCAAATGCCCAAAAACCATAGCATACGCGCAAAAGAGAATGTACGAGAAATCCTCGAGCTCTATCCAAAAAGTCCATAACAACGGCAAAAAAGAAAAAAGAAAAAAAAAAGAAGAAGAAGAAGAAGAAAGAAAGACAAATATGGATGTCCAACCCCAAATCTTGACGCCACCTGGTCCTTGACCCCTTGTTAATGAAAATTTACAAAGGCAGTAAATTGCACATGACGAAGGAATTAGAAGGAATAAAATGCAAATACTCCCAAGAATTACAACGTCTAGGACTATAAGAAAAAAAGATTACAAGTCAGATAAATAACCAAAAGGGCAGACCACAAAAATTATAAGACGATTACGAACAGTAAAATATTAAAATCACGGCATCAGCAACAATTTCTTGAATCAAGAGCACGATCAAGGAGATAAGATACTGAAAGTTACCTGATTACGAGGCATGATTAAACGGAAAAGAGAGCCAGAGTACGAGCGAGAAGGAAGAAGCAAGAAGTTTCGGGAAGTTAGAGAAGGAGTAAAGATGGAGCAGGGAGTAAGAGTGGAAAGTGCTCTGAAGAGAAGGGACATCTATATAAGGAAAGGCGAAAGAGGGGGGAATGGGTTGAATGCGTAAAGGCCGCTGACACAAGAGGCAGCAGCGCCGCCCTTTGAATCAGTAGAAGCCGTTGGTGAATCGGCAACTATGCAGCAATTCAAACAAATTACTCTGCTCTTTCACCGTCTGCTATTTTCCGGGTCCCCATTTCTCACGAATTCAATGTGTCCCGTTCCTATTACATGAGATAAAAACCCATAAACCCTGAATGGACGATTGGGCCTGCTATACAAATATAGAAAGTCAATATACAATTTCTTTCATTTCAAAGGTATGTAAAAATTCTTTTTTAAAAGTGGAAAAAACAAGGTCAAGATAAGCTGTCCTTATTTAGAACGCCTTAAAAATCGGTCCAAACCGGTTGGTTCGAAGGGTAAACCGGAAAACCGCCAGTTTTACTGTATCCGGATTAACACAGAAAACGAAACATGCTAGAACCAGGTGATGCGGACGTTTATTTGCATATAAGAAAAAACAAGTTATCTTCTTTTATGCTTCTACAGTGTTTCACAGGTTTGCGTATTTTAGACTGCAATTAGGCTCACAATACTGGAACCTCCTAGAGTCGTAGTCAGCCCACTATCCTCAAAGACCGACGCCTGTTGTATCTTTTATAAGGGATGGTGATCTCTTGCTACTCATTCCCTTCATCATATGCGTCATCGTACGACACGTGACAGCATGTGTGAGTGGTGAGGCTAGATGAAGATCAGTCTTCATCTAGCTTCACCACTCACACATGCTGTCACGTGTCGCACGATGATGTCCTGTTGACACGTGTCGCGCGGTAATGCGTAGTGTGAAAGGTTTGAGGATATCCAATCTCCTTTTATAGATGATTGCTTTACAGCGATGTGGTTCTTGATGCAAATGGATAACCGCAGCTGAGCTATTTCTTGGACTTTAACTTTCTTATTCTGTTTCAGGCTTCCTACTCTATTTTTTTCTTTTTCCTTTTTCGGTAGACTTTTTTTTTTCTTTAATTGACTGCTCTATCATCAGCCTAAAATATTTCGGAAAATTTGAAAAAAAAAATAGTAGCAAACATAAATTAACACATCTAATTATATTTCAGTAGGTAAAAAAGTTCACACTTTGTATATATACACATATTCAAGATACATATTTACATATGACGCAATTATTACACCATGATTCAACAATGTTTTAATAATTGAACAGTAAACCGTAAAATAATAACTTCCTTCATTGCTTATATACAAAGTAAACGACCTCCTTGTCTTTCTTTCATTAATAATTTATATTTCAATATGTTATAATTAACAATTGATACGTCAATTTGCACAGCACATCATAAGCGCACAAAGTATGTAAGTGGACCTAGATTACGCAGGAATTAGTCGATGTTTTGTAATCTTGTTAAACGTATATGAATAAACGTAAAAGTATATTTATCTCTTTTTCTACAGTTCTATCATTAGTACGTTTCTTTATTGAAAGACAATGAAAAATAAAAATAATATATGTAAAATACTTGTACTAACACAATAATTTATGTGAACAAGAAAGGAATTTAACAGATATAATATAAAGGCAATTTGTCTATAAAAAAAGAGGAAAAAACTAACATAGTTTCCTCTAGTTGTAAAATAATCAATAATAGTTAAAAATATATTCTTCCTCTTCTTCTCTTTTTTCCTTCTTCCATATAGTTTTTTTTTTATTATTTTAGAAAAAAGTAATTTATTCATTCAAATGTATAGAATAGCTGATTTTTTTTGCCATAAGTCTCTACTTTATCTAACCATCTCTTGCATTCTTGAATTGCAAATAGATTTCAAGTAGATAGATTTAAGTTATGTATCTCACTGTAGCACTAGTTCATTTATGTGCAACACTTCTAAAATCTTTTCCGGATTATATGTAATTGGATTTCATATCTACTAATAATATAAGAAATTTCCGTCCATATCAAATTCCCCTAGTTATTTTCGTTGCACATCTGCAAAAGTATAATTTTCCCCCTTCAATCATGCGACGCCACATATAAAAATTGCCCACGGTTTACTCTTTTGTTTAAAAAAAAGCCAAGTTTGTACATATGGGGCCGCGTGATTGGAGACTTCATATTTTACATCACTTGAGGCCTCCTCTAATCTCAACCGTTATTTTTCGGGGTTCTTTTAGTGATGTCATTATGAAAAAATTTATGACATAGGGGGGGGGGGAGATGGGGGCTAACTGTACATTTCCCCTATTTCTGGATGCTTTTTATTTTTGTTTGGCCTAGGTCGAAGCATCAAGTGCACAGAGAAATGTCGATAGATGTAATGCAGCTGAGGTACTCGCCTCTGCTAGGAATTGATAACAAAATTTTAGGTTATTCGTCTAACATGACATCAACTTCATGCCACATTGAGCAGATACATATGCCATTGCATTGGAAATTTCAGTCAATACACCTGGGCTACTAGACTAGAATTCAGCAAAGGGCATTCAGAAATCTTACTGAATAGTGAATATATACCACTTATTTGTCTCTTACCGCCTTATTTGGTTGCTTGGATGGTGGATGTTCAAAACCGAACGAACCCTAGTCCTTGATCAAATGCAAGGGTCAGATGATATGATGGTACCCAGGCAGGTGGCGCTTATCATTTCCCTTCAGCAAGAAATCAAAACATTTCATGATACATTGCTAAATATTGAACAGAAAAATACATCCTCGTATATCAGCACAAGGTCCATAAGCTATTGTATTCCCAGTTAACCGGAGATGATCACCCAAAGTAGCCTTGTGAAATCAAGAACCTGAAAAGATATCCAAGCAAAATATGCATCAACACACAATAGTATAAATTAAAGTTGCATTTGCCACGAAGCAAACAAAGCATAAGAAGAGAGGTTCCTAGCAACAGTCGGTGTATATGCAAAAGCATGCTGTGATCAAGAAGACACCAAAGAAAGACGGGGAAAAAGTTGTCCTTGAGTAAATCAGGATGATTACCAGAATTAGTAGAATATATGGACAACATGAAAACCACGGTACATGTAGAAATGTCCAAGAATATCATAAGCGAAACAAAAGCAGATGAAAAATGTTATTCTTTAGTAAAATAGAAGGAGGAGCAAACTGGAGATTTTTGATAGCTTGCTGCCTCCTCACCAACAAAATAATCCTGGAGAGCTGACATCTCGATCTTGCTGGATTTCAAACTTTTGATTGCTTCAGCAGTAGCCAAAGCCCCTGCCACTGTTGTTATGGTTGGAATCTTGTAAGCAAGAGCCATCCTCCTCAGCTTTCTTCCATCAATTCGATCAAGCTTGTCACCTGAACTTGTGATCACCGCCAATTGAATTTGCCCGTTAGCAATCATATCAGCAGCATGTGGCCGTCCTTCATGCATCTTCAATACTCGCTCCACAGGGATGCCTTCGAGCTCAAGAACATGTGCTGTTCCAGAAGTAGCAACTATTCTGAATACGATAGCCAGAAAGGCACGGGCGATTGAGGCAAGATGGGGTTTTGTCAGGTCATTTAAACTAAGAAACAGTGTGCCTGAAAGTGGTAGCTTTTGTCCAGCAACTATCTGTGCCTTGCCAAATGCAATTGAACGCATTTCAGGACCAAGAAGCACATCGCAACCTTGGAACTTCTCAAACGGGAAAACAGCTTCTTTTATTGATACATGCCTTGGAATTATCTCTTTGGTAAATTGCAGATAATGGAGGGATTTTCCTGACATGACAAGAGAAGCATACTTAGCCAAGGGATGACCGATTGCTTTAGAGACAAGGCACGGTCCTGGATGCTTGTGGATTCGCCTCGAGTAGGAAAACATCACCAGAAGCTGTTATGGCATACTGACAATTCATGAGCCCACAAACATTAAGCCTCTTTGCCAATTTTGTAGTCCATGACCTAATTTTCTTCAAGCACGACTGAAAAACAGTTTTTGGGGGAAGCATACACGCTGAATCGCCAGAATGGACTCCAGCTTGCTCAATGTGCTCCATTATTCCACCAATCACCACATTACCATGCAAATCAGCAAGTGCATCCACATCAATTTCTATGACATCGGACAAATATCTGTTTATCAAAACGGGACGCTCAGGGTCCACCTCTACAGCAGTTTCCAGATGGGTGACAAGCTTGTCATCGTTGTACACAATCTCCATTGCTCGGCCACCCAAAACATACAAGGGGCGGACAACAACAGGGTATCCTATGTTTGCAGCAATAGTGAGAGCATCTTGTTCACTTTTAGCAATACCTCCTTTAGGCTGCTCAATTTGAAGTTCCTCAAGGATAGCATTGAACCTTTCCCTATCTTCTGCTGCATCAATAGAGTCAGGTGATGTACCCTAAATGCGCGCGTATCCTGCTTCACTTTTGCCCCTGGGTTTGTGCTCATCCAAGTACTGCTGGATTGGAAGAGCAAGTTTTAGAGGTGTTTGACCACCAAATTGCACAATGATGCCATCAGGGCCTTCCAAGTCAATGACATTAAGAACATCTTCCACACCTGCAATAAATATAAGAAACCAAACAAACAGTTTAATATGTTTAGAAAGAAACAGATGACAAAATGAAATTATCCATCTAAAAAAGAAAAGGGGAAGATGATGTTAGTTATGTGCCCTAGGCCATGATTTGGATGTTTTATGTTATACATTTATTATTTAATAAAGAGGTTTTATTATCATTAATGTTGGTATGTTACACAATTATGATATATGTCCCTGATTATATTGTTATAGAGATAAAATAATTTATAATCAGTATGAATATTGATTTGATAATCATGAGATTATTATGTGTATGGTGATACAAATCAATCTCATAGATACTTGTTAGAGAACAGTGTATTCGATAAACCCATCATGAGATTACTACATGGATTAGCGTCATAAGTAAATCTCATGATAGTCATGTTTTAATCCTTAGACTTGAGATTGTCATAGTTTCCAATATAAGGACTATTATATTTTGACATGATCTAACGTTATCCATAACTGGATAATAATAAAGGTCATGATTGAGTATGATAGAAATTATGTAGAGGATATTGAACAATCAAGATAAAATTTGTCCCTCTCTTTTGAGAGAGCTATCTTTGCGCCCCTCGATTAGTGAGACTGTGAAGTGTTGTGGGAACTATAGGAGGATTAAGTTGCTAAGAACAAAGGAGACGCACAGTGTTGTGGGAACTATAGAGGGATTAAGTTGCTAAGCCATACCATGAAGTTATGGGAGGGAGTAATCGACACTCGAATTAGGAGAGAAACTCAAGTTACGGTGAACCAATTTGGTTTTATGCCAGGAAGGTCAACTACGGAAGCAATACACATTCTGAGGAGATTAATGGGGAAGTATAGAGAGAAGAAGCGCGATTTACATATGGTTTTCATCGATCTTGAAAAAGCGTATGATAGTGTGCCACGTAGCCTGATATGGGATAGTCTGGTTGCAAGAGAGATCCCTATGAAGTATATAGACATAATTAGAGATATGCATGCTAGGACAAAAACAACCGCTTGTACGCCTGTGAGGAATACAGACTTCTTTCCGGTGGAGTTCGGTCTCCATCAAGGGTCTGCGTTGAGCCCATTTCTTTTTGCAGTTGTCCTTGACGAGTTGTCAAAGTCGATACAGGGGGCAGTCCCGTGGTGTATGATTTTTGCTGACGATATTGTATTAGTTGCAGAAAGTAGACATACTCTGAGTATAAGACTAGAGCAGTGGAGATGTGTTTTAGAGAGAAATGGCTTAAAGATTAGCCGTTCTAAGACCGAGTATCTGCATTGCGACTTCAGCGGCGTAGCAGACAGTGAGGATAGTCAGCTCACCATCTATGGTCAAGTGGTACCACAAGTAAGTAAGTTTAAGTACCTATGATCATTTGTGCAGCTGAATGGCGACATAGATAATGATGTAGCACATCGAGTTCAAGCAGGCTGGTGTAGATGGAGGGCGGCCTCAAGGGTGCTGTGTGACAAAAATTTTCTAACTAAATTAAAGGGAAAATTTTATAGGGTGGCAGTGCGACCGGCAATGGTATATGGGACAGACTGCTGGGCCATCAAGAGGTCACAATTACAGAAGATGGAAGTGGCAGAGATGAAGATGTTAAGATGGATGTGTGGGCATACAAGGCTAGATCGGATCAGAAACGAGGTGTTTCGAGAAAGGTTAGGCGTGACTAGTATAGCAGATAAGATAAGGGAAGGCAGAATGAGATGGTTTGGGCATGTCAAGCGGAGGCAGACAACGGCGTCTGTCAGAGTAATTGAAAGTCTCATTGTAGAAAGGAACAGGAGTAAAGGCAGACCCAAACTGACTTGGGATGAGCAGATAAGGCACGACCTACTAGATTTGCACCTCTCTGAGGACATGGTCCAGGATAGGAGTTCATGGAGACATAAGATTAAGGTTAACTAGGTATAGGTCATATATAGGGACACTTTAGAGTATATTTAGGGACATAGATAAGCGTAGACACTATCTACGCTTTAGGTTGACTTTCCACTTGGTTGCGTATATTATACCGTTGTTTTACATTACATGTACATATACACGTGATGTGTATTTTAATATCGAAAGTCATTTCTTTGTATTTCTTGAATTTTCTCACTAACACACTAGCACATCATATCTCTATTATCATATCATTTATGCAGGTACATATAGAGTCGGGGGTCTCACTGGAAGCAGACTCTCTATCCCTTGGAATAGAGGTATTGTCTGCCTACCACTTACCCTCCCCAGACTTTAACGATAGCTTTAGCTGTCGTTGAGATATACTGGGTCCGGATGATGATGATGATGATTAGTGAGACTGTGAAATGCATGGCCGTACTCAAATGAATTGATAGTGTGATCAACATCATTTGTTTTGTCAGTCTACTTAGAGATCGAGTAATCATATGTTTGAACAACATAAGTATGACGCTGACCATGACTTATGTTCAAACTAGATATCGTGTGACAAAAGGGTTAATGCATGTGCTATTATTAGGCTAGTTGGACTGTACTCGTATTAATTGGGTAGTCGTAATGTCTTGCTAGAGACCAATTACGACTTGTTGGTTCAATAGATATTTACCCAACTGCCAATTAATACGGGTCTATAGGGTCACACACAAGAATGCGTATGGACTGATATTGATAATATTAATAATATTAATATTAGATATTAATTATTATTATTATAACTATTTTTGTTTTTTAAATATATACTTATATATGATGTCCGATAATAACAACAAAATCCATATCTGATATGGATTTTGAGTGGTCTTATCTAGTCCTAACAGAATCTATATCTGATATAGATTTTGATTGGCTTTAACCAATCCGGTTTGGAATCGGATTTTGAGGCTTATATATTTGTATATACGCTGCTGTATCTCACACACAACAGAACAAAAAAACGAAACCCAAAATCTTTTTTGAAGAAAAACGAATTTCTCAGCCGCGCCGTTTCAAGAGCTAGCACTCCGGACGGAAGCATTCGTGTGGATACCGGCAGAGGGTGTTCATGTCATCGCACCTCATTCATCTGCGGATTTCGAATCTACAGAGGTAATTCTCGAGTTCCTTTCATCGAATTAAACGAACAACATGGATCATTGGTAGGAAATCGGAGATCAAGTTTTATTTTTCCGCTGCGCGTTTTTGCAGTGATCATGTCGATGCGATTTGGTCCACCACCCAAAATCAATACTTTTTTTTCATGGGTAGGAGCTATTTCACACTCGAAGTCATAAGAAGAATATTCTCCTATCTGATTGTTTTCTGAATGATAGTCCTAGCCCAGGGGAATCTTCAAGTACCTAAGAATCCTCAAAACAGCCTTAAAATGTTCATTAGTAGGATCATGCATAAATTTAGAAACATAGCTAACAGCATAACATATGTCAGGACGAGTATGTGATAAATAATAAAATTTACCTACTAACCGTTGGTACTGTAGTCTATCCGTGGGAGTCTCATCCCACACTTCCTTCGGTCTATATCCAGTTCCATAGGTGTAAGTGCATGTTTACACCCTGACATATCTGTTTCTGTTAATAAATCTAATATATACTTTTGTTGTGAGATATACATTTCATTTTTAGTTCTCGAAACCTCCATTCCTAGGAAGTAACGGAGGGTACCCAGATCTTTTACTTCAAATTCTTTAGACATTTGTTCTTTTATCAACTTAATTCTTATACCATCATTTCCTGTTAGTATAATGTCATCCACATATACAATAAGTATAGTAATTCTAGTATCATTTGAAAACCGAACAAACATGGTATGATCGCTATGAGACTATTGAAATCCATACTTTAGAACTATTGTAGTGAACCTTTTAAACCAAGCCCGTGGTGATTGTTTTAATCCATATAAGGATTTTCTTAATTTACACACCACACCTGTATTAGTGCTGTTTTGGAAGTCAAGAGGTATATTATAGAGAAATACACTTACATATACTACACATATATAGATACTGAGAATAATATGTATACAATACATCAGTATACGAGTACAATACATATCGTGTACATACATAATATAAACAATATACATACATATATCATATACTACTATATAAAATAAATGATAAAAACAAATGCAACGTATATTATAGCCGTTAGGCTTTTCTTATTATAGCCGTTAGAATTGTGCAGAAGTTTCTTTCTAGCCGTTTGTTTTACATGAGGAGGAAGAGATAGTTCTTCCTATATATTAGATACTTTGTACATACTTTACCTTTTTTTGTAATTAAAAAAATAGATTAATAATACTTTACCTTTTAAGTGTGAAGAGATTAATAATACTTTGTCTTCACCTTCACTTCTTCTCTGCTCTAATTGATCTTCATTGTTATGTTCATACTTTGTTCTTTATTGTTGAGTGTTAAAATTCCACATGGTATCAGAATCATTAAAGGAAGAGAAGAATAAATCTGAAATATTTCAAAAGCCACTGTTCTGAGGAAAAGAAACTGATAAATTTCATAGTGCCATGTTTCTCGGCTCAAACAAACCTGTTATGTTCTTCGATGGCCATAAGCAGAAATCTTCTCAAGACCATTATGTCTAAAAATTTCTATGAGGCTATGAAGAGCCTTGGTCATAATCCAAAATCTTCTCATTTGAGAGGCTATGAAGAGCCTTGACATAAAGCCGTAATCTTTTTCAATAAGCTATGAAGAGCTTTGGCTATATACAGCTGAAATCTTTTTGATCTATTCGACTATCAGAGCTGAGTTCTTTACTCTTGCTTTGCTGTATTTCCAATATCAACAAGAACTTTTTTGAATCTTCTATAGTACACTGTTGAATTCTTATCTACGCCTAAAAAAAAGAATAAGTTGTTATCCACTGTTTCAGTCTCACTGTAAAGCAACTTGATTCCTCTCTTATTTTTCTATTAGCATAGCTAATAGATATTCAGTATTGTCTCTGCCATATTAATGGTATTTACTGTAACTCAACTATTCTAAAGAAGAAGACGAAGTTTAGGAAGAAAGAGGAAATACTCGGAAGTGAAATTCTCCCACTTATTTCTGTCTCTTTCTAAACGTTTTTTTTACTTCTCCACTACCACCATCCTTCTCCATTATTGTTGCACTCAACCAGTGAGAAGTGGACAAGCGTTCCAGTTTAGGTTCTTTTCTTTCCTTCATCGGGAAGCCTTCCTTGTAATTAGGGGGAGGCTTATCTGCAACCCTTCTGGATCTTCTCACAGCCGAGAAATCCACTGGAACCCTTGGCTTAACCTTCTTCATTGGAGAGGTCATACGGTTTGTGGGATTGCGGAGAGATTGAGAGATCTTTTTGATCTTGAGCTCATCTATCTTTTTTCTGTTCTCTTCCAATCTCTCCAATCGTTCTTCATAATATGCTAATGCTTTCTCTGAAACCAACATTTTCCCCTGCTTTCTTTTCACTTATTTCTCAATGTTTTTTCTAATTTTATCGTGTCTAAGAAGAAGATAGACGAAGAGCAGGATGAAGAAAGATTCCAACTTTTCTTGTCCTCGATTTCGTTATTCCTTTCATTTTCATATATTGTGTTATGTACCTTGTGTGACAGGTGTCATTAACAGAATTTGACACCGCTATACTCTACATACAAGTTGTCCCATATACTACATGCAACTTGCCACGTTTCTAATTATATTTTAATCGGTTAAACTCTGTTTAAACATTTTTTTCTCTTTTGCGTCTTTAACCTTTACAATTTCTTATTTTTTCCTGTCTTCATCTGAAGTACAGGAATCTTATCACAGCACAAAGTAAGTTTCCTTTCTGTCATTCTCGTGCCTAACTTGTCTCTTTGAGTGCGCGTGCTAGAGAGCATTGTGGGGAGAGATTTTTCTTCCTCGAGGATCCAGAATCGTTACGAGGCGGCCGCTAGTGTTACAGCTGCAAAAGACTGAGGATGGACAACAAGAAAATGATGAGTTTGGACATATGCAACGCAGGAAATCTACAGATTTTGCAATGATTTACCTGGTTTAACCAAAGTTGCCGTTGAGGGGCAGGCAGATTCTGGAGTTTAAGGCTCCTGAGGAGATGAGAATAATTCATCAAAAGAAAAATGTTCCATCACAGCCTTATCTAACATGGAAGAATCACAAGGTGGGGGTGGGGTTCCTGGATATTTTCTAATATCAGATTCTGGACAAGGACCATTCACCCCTTCGCCTGGTGCTTCGGTAAAAACTCCACTAAGGTGTTGTCGTTCCTCAATTATCTTCTTCAAATACTTCCCTTGGGCTTCTATCCGCAACTGCAGTTGTTTCTGGACCTCTAATTGTTCATGCAACCGCTTCTGGACCTCCATCTGCAACTTTAGTACTTCAGTAATTTGCATCCCTGATGAACTATCCAGACTGGGAAGCATATCATCAGATTCCTTTTTATCCATTTTCTTGCCATCTGGTGAGGATTCTGGAAGCACACCCTTTGGAGTAGCCCTACCAGGGCCACCAAGCTGAGCCACTGCATCAACAAATCGCTCGTGGAGCTCATTGGTCCATCAAAGTCGTCGTTTGTTAGCATTGTTATTGTTGCTGCCCTCTTCACCCATGAAATCCGGGTTTTATCTTTCCTTCTTACTTCCTTATAAATACATCTTGATAATTCAAATGGGTAAAGTCTCTATAAGTTCTCCATATTGTTGGCAGATTTTTAAGTATGTATATCAATGGTGCATTCTATTGTTATCCTTAAAGGGGAGCTTATGGTATAGTGTTCCCTTAAAATATTTAGTGTTAAATGCATCAGGATGTGTCCGGTCAATACTGTATCTTGTCTCTGATTTGTAAACAAGACTGTCTTCTAAATGGCCTATGGATATGTAATCTCTTTTATCATGTGATGTTGCTCTTCTTGATGTACCTGGTCTTGACTAAATCTGGATATGTTATTTGCATTAATGCGGAGCCTTGCTCACCAATATACGGTCTATATGTCAGTAACTATTTAATCATTTCTGTTCTCCATGGCCCTAAGATGTATATATCTCTGCAGTTCTTGCTAACTGTCTTGGAAGCTTTAAGTTGTATGCTTCATCATGAACTTGTTCCGATTCAATTGGGATGGTCTTTGTCAAAACTGAGTGCATACCTTCTTCAACAGTAGACTTTCTCTTCTTCTTCGTCGTGCTTATCTGCTGTAAGGAAAAACAATTTCTTGTTGCAGATGAAGAACATCTGACATGTGTAAGCTCGAATATAATTTTCTTATATCAACCTTGTATCTAGATAAGGTCCTCGTATGCAGTATAAGTCAGAGATGACCAATTGCTTCCGGTAACAACAAATGCACAGGCACAGAATTGATGATCAGAACTCGAGAGTATATGTAGTTGATCTGAACTTTTGAGCACCAGGCTCTGATACCATATAGGAATTATAAATCTTGATATCAATCAGACATGAATACAACCTTAAAGGTTAAACAGAGAACTGGAAGTGAAGAGATAATTTCATTGAGCCACAAAAATGAATTACGACCTTACATAGCTTCTTCTAATCTTAGATATATATACACTACACTTTTACAACGGTACAATAACGGCTAGAAACTGAGGAGAGAGATTTTCCCCAACTATATTATACTATTTTAAACTTCTAGAATTCCTACAATAAGATTCATTCGACAAAGTACAACAAACAAGGTCTGGCACACAAATGCATTCTGCTTCCTCTTTTCCGTTAAGACCTAGTTATGACTCCTATTGCATTTCATATTTCATCTCCTGTTGCGACTGTTATTTGATTGCAAAGCGTGATTTAATTTCATTGCCTTACATTACATTTCAAATTAAACCATGTCATTCAGTTAATACATGAAACAGGAAATATGAAACAATGCAGAACAGCGAATAGGTGAACAAAAGGTCACCTGTTTCCAGAATTCTTCATTCGGAGCATTCTTGTCAGCAAGGAGTATAGAATATGGTTTTCTTCGACGTTCATCAGCAACCTTCTGCCAATATCTACCTGTTAATATGGATAAACCAGAATTGGCAATTCCAAAGCTCAACCAGTTTAACTGGAAGCTGCTTACAAGAAAAAATATATATATATTTTAGAAGGGACCATATAATTGTTCTGGACGAAAAGACGATTGAAAACCAACAGTAGATCCATCCTCAGTATTTAACAAAGCAGAACGTTGAGGTAATCAAAAATGATTCCACCGAATGAAAACCAAACCTTTTCTTGTCACTTTCGCCTTTCATTTCCCTCCTTCCCTAGTGAATAAAACCAGCCACTAGCCTATGAAGTTGCAGACTTATTTTGAGCAAATGGCAAACAAATTTGGTTTATCTGAACCCAATATGTTCTGTCTCGTGGGCAATTACTTACAACCATCAATAGTAAATTATCTGGCTAACACTATTCCAGTGTCCAACAATAAGAGTGCAAAGAAAAATACTAAAGCCCAACATGTCCCGTATGAAGCCTGCAAGTGAAGCTAACTGAATGACGACACAACTTATCCACCAAAAATTGTGATATCAAAATAGGCAGGACCCCATGAGGACATTCTTAAATAAACAGTACTTCTTGATCAGAAAGGATAGTAAGGTCCAACCATGTTATTCTGAATTCTGATATCAATGGAGAGTGTGCCTTTAATGAGATCACCCATCAAAGAATGAACTGGTCGGTCGTCCTCTAAGGCTCCTCTGGCACTCTATTTCTTTGCAAAGTGCAGACTTGGCACAACCGGGAATCCCTGGAAAATCATAAAAGATTAGAGCATCTAGAAATGAGTGAAAGCAAAGAGCTCAGACTCCAAGATCATGTATCCCAATCCACATATTTTGGGGAAGTAATTCCAAAATTTTAAACGCTATTGCGCATCTTATAACATCCAATTAATAGTTATCCTAGCATAAAAACCAGACCCTCGCTCTAACAATATGCTCAAAATAATTATATCTTATCACTTTCTCTTGAGATTGTATGTGCTCTCCAACAAACAACTACCTTGCACTCAGACACACAAACAAACAGCTGAACAGAGAGAAACAGCAGAGAGAGGGGGGGGGGGGGGGGGGGGAGCAATGAAAGGAACAAAAACAGCTTTGATAGCCTAACATAATGATTTTTCCCAAACAAGAAACGGAATCCATTCACAATACGTTATGCATTCATTAAAGATAAATTTCAGTCAGTTGAAACCCAGGCATTGACTTCTTAAGAATGAATACAGATCAGTGGCTCAACCTCAAGAAATATTGTAAGACAAACTTGAGCATTGAGAAGAATAATTTCTTATTCACTTGTAAGCTGCTGGACTTCTAGTCTTTCCTTTTATACATACAAAGCAACGGTAATAAAAGAGTAAGTCGCATAGATGGTGACTTCCTGTCAACTAAAAACTAAAGCCTATAATTTACACGATCCTAACGGTCACAACAACAGTGAATTTACACTTTTATATACATAATTCCTACACGATTTTCTACACTCCCCTTCAAGCTTGGTGTATAGATTTAGACAACCAAGCTTGGATAGTAACTTGTGAAATAGTACTGGGGGAATAGATTTAGTCAGTAAATCAGCAACTTGATCCCTAGATGAAACATGTTGAAGTTGAAGAGAGAGATCTTCTAGTTTTCCTTTAATAAATTGCCTATCAATTTCCACATGCTTTGTTTTATCATGATGAACCGGGTTTTCTGCCATGTGGATGGCTGAAATATTATCACAGTAGGCTCTTATCAGTGAGCTCTTTCGTACCAAGCCCATTTCTTGTTGTACTCGTTTGATCCACAAACCTTCACACAAGCCAAGGGCTAGTGCCCTCAATTCTGCTTCCGCACTACTCTTTGCCACCACTGATTGCTTTTTACTCCTCCATGTAACAAAATTTTCCGATAAAAAGGTACAATAGCCTGAGGTCGACTTTATATCCGCTTTTGATCCTCCCCAGTCTGCATCAGTGAAAACTTGTATAGTCCTATCTTCACGTTTTCCAAAGAATAATCCTTGTCCAGGAGCATTCTTGAGATACATTAAAATTCTCATTACAGCTTGCAAATGAATGTTAGTAGGAGAGTGCATAAATTGACTAACATAACTTACTGCATAACAGATTTTAGGACGAGTATAAGACAAGTAAATAAACTTTCCAACAAGTTTATGATAGGGCTATATATTAGGCAGAACTGTTCCTAATATATTAGATCTAAGGATAAACAACGTATGATCACTCCGTGCTTGTTTGAAACCGTACTGAGTCATCACTAGAGAAAATTTACTAAACCATGCTCTTGAGGATTGCTTTAGTCCATAGATAGACTTCTTTAATTTGCACACTCCCTACTATTTTATTGGAATTAAATCCTGGAGGAATGTCCATAAATACTTGTTCCTTCAAATCCCCATTAAGAAAGGCATTTTTAATATCTAATTGTGTCAATTCTCAATCTAAGTTAACAGCCAAAGAGAAAATAATTCTTACCGTATTTAGTTTGGCTACTAGAGCAAAAGTCTCTAAGTAGTCTATTACATAAGATTAAGAGAAACCTTTTGCAACAAGTCTTGCTTTATGTCTATTAAGAGACCCGTCTGAGTTGTACTTCAAAGAGAACACCCATGTACAACCAACTGGCTTGACATCCTTAGGCCTAGAAACTAGTTCCCAAGTTTTATTTTGAATAAGAGATGTCATTTCATCATCAACAGCCTTTTTCCAGTTGTTGTCCATCATGGCCTCCTCTATACTGACTGGGATACTTAATGAATCAAGATTGACATTAAAGGTCTTAAAATGAGGTCCTAATTTGCAATAAGACACATAGTTACCTAAAGGATGCCTTGATGAGCACTCAATGCTGCTTAATAACTTATGTAATGGACGTTTAGTACATTCCCGAGTCCCCTTACGTATATCAATAGGTGCCTCAAGATTTAGATCATTACTGAAGTAATGATATTGACTGAAGTTATACTCGGGGGTAGACTCCATATTTACTCCACTATTACCTGGAACAAAAATAGACTGAGTTTCAGAAGAAGATACATGTGGCAATACCTGTTGTTTCCTCCTAGAATATACCTTAATAATAGGTAATCTGACATGTTCCTGGTCCTCCAGTTGATGTTCCAGTTGATGTTGTTCTGTATGTGTTTCTGGTGCATCTGAAATTTCACTTTCTCCTTTACCTTTGGCACCTGAACTCTCACCAGTAGTGATAATATCTATAAAGCTCCAGTAGTGATCATGTTCAGATCTCATGGGACAAACCGTATCATTAGATGCAAAGTATGCAATTTGTTCATCAAATACCACATCTAGAGTAGTGTAAATTCTTTTAGTTTTTGGACAAAAACATTTATACCCCTTTTGAGAACCTGAATAACCAAGAAACATACACTTGATAGACCTTCTATCAAGTTTACCTCTTCCATGTGACTGGAGATACACATAGGCCACACACCCAAACGTTTTGAATGATAATTCAAAGAGAAAATCTCACTTATTAGACTAAGGTTTGGCCCATTACTCAGTTAGCAGCCTAACGTTGATGAAACACACTTAACAACAACTCTTTTGCCGAAATGTCTCACTTGTAGCCAGTCACCGGAAGGTGAATTGCTACAGCAGGTTTCCTCTTTTTTTTAAAAAAAAAAATCATTTCTAAAAAATGTTATTATTTGTAAAAATTCTAAAAAATTGTAAAAATTAATTAAAAAACATTTTAAAAATCGAAAAATTAGGAAAAAAGATAAAAATAATAAAAAAATTACCCACAACTCTCCAGCACTCCAACCACCTACCCCCCACGCCACACCACTCCCCCCTCCCCCGCACCCCCTGGGCCAAAATTTTTTTTCTAACTCACTCAGAACGCTCCGACCACCCCCGCGTCCCCTCCCCTACCCCCTCCTCTCGCGAAATTTTTTCTAAAAATTTTTTCTAACTCATCCATAACATCCTAACCACCCCTGCGTCCTCTCTCCCACCACCGCGCACACCCCAAAAAAAATTTTAAAATTTTTTCAACTCACCCACAAAGCTCCGACCATACCCCAAAACCCGAAACAATCCAACCCCCCAGTCCAAAAAGAAAATGACAATGTTTTGGGCTGGGGGTTGGATTGTTTGGGGTGCCGGGGGATGATCGGAGCTTTGTGGGTGAGTCGAAAAAATTTTTAAATTTTTTTGGGGTGGGAGAGGGGGTGGGGGAGGGGACGCGGGGGTGGTTGGGACGTTATGGGTGAGTTAGAAAAAAAATTTAAAAAAAAAATTCGCGAGAGGGGGTGGAGGAGGGGACGCGGGGGTGGACCGGGTGGTCAGAGCGTTATGAGTGAGTAAGAAAAAAATTTTTAAAAAAAATTTTTGGCGGGGTGGGGGGTTGGGGGGTGGTGTGGCGTGGGCGGTAGGTGGGTGGAGTGCTGGGGCGTTGTGGGTAATTTTTTATTATTTATATCTTTTTTTCTTAATTTTTCGATTTTTAAAATATTTTTTAATTAATTTTTAGAATTTTTAAATTCCTTTTAAATCACTTTATTCAAGAATACAATTTTATTTTTTTTAATTAAAAAAGAGTCGCCACGTGTCAACTTCTGGTTGGTCTGAGAAAGTCAACGGCTGGTCAACGGTTGGTCAACGATCACCTGGCTACAAGTGAGACATTTCGGCAAAAGAGTTGTTGTTAAGTGAGTTTCATCAATGTTAGGCTGCTAACTGAGTAATGGGCCAAACCTTAGGCTAATAAGTGAGATTTTCTTATAATTCAAATAATAACAAACAGTGAGAAAAACATTCAAAAGTTTTGCTTTAGGACTCTTAAACCCAAGGACCCGGGATGACATTTTGTTGATCAAATAGGTTGCAGTCAAAACTGCTTCTCCCCACAAGTATTTGGGAACATTAATAGAAAACATAATTGACCTAGCTACACTTAATATATGCCTATGTTTCCTCTCAGCAACTCCATTTTGCTAAGGTCTGATACTTGATGCTTGATGATGGATCCCCTTCTCATTTAAGAATGACTTTACAGTTTGATCTAAGAATTCACTGCCATTATCAGATCAGAAATTTTTAATGACAGTATTAAAGTGATTCTGGATAAGATTTACAAATCCCTTGAACACAGTTGAAAGCTCAGACTTATGTTTCATTAAAAAAATCCAGGTAACTCTAATATGATCATCCACAAAAATCACAAACCATCGACTACCATTAATATTTAGAGTCCTAGAAAGACCCCAGATATCTGAGTGCACTAAGATTAAAAGGTTTACTTTCAGAATAAAGCTTGACATGATAATGAGTTCTAGTCTGCTTGGCAACACGTTTAAGATAGTCAAGAGAAATATTTCCAAACAAGTCAGGTTTTAACTTCCTCAGATACACAAAGTTGGGGTGTCTCAACAGTTGATGCCATAACAAAATAAGGTCCATTCTAGATTGATCTATTCTAGGAACAGTTTCCTTGTTCATATAAGAATAAATACTAAGACAACCTTCAAAATATTCAGATTTTGCTTCCTCAAGTAAGAACAATCCATTGCGCTGATTAGCACTGCCAATCATCTCCTTGAGGACTCCCTCCTTCAAAGTCTGCTCCTGGAAGAAGGAATAAAATAACATTTAGAAGGTGAAAACAATGTCCAGCAACAATTATGAAACATGATTCCTTTTACGAATATAAGATTGCAGTCTAGATTTGGAACATACAGTACTTGTTTTAGTGTTAATTTATTTGTGAGTACTATATCTCCACAACCTACAATATCCATCTTATCTCCATTAGCAATTCTGACTCTTCTAGGATGATCAGTGTAGATTTTATATGACTTTAGTAAGGTTTTGTCAAATGTTATATGGTTAGTGGCACCTGAATCAACAATCCATAAAGGTGACTTACCACCTGTACCTGTGTTGGCCATTGTGGCCTTGATCTGGTTGTTTGTGACCTGTGCCCGTTGATTATCTAGTACCCTTAAAACAGCATCCAACTGAGCCTATGTGAAAGTTGGTTCAGATGTGTTACTGGAGTCAACCTCTGTCAGAGCAGCTCTAGAAGTTCTCCACGAAGATGCATCAGATCTCCAAGAGTTGCCAGAATCTGACCTTCCTGACTCATATCTCCCTGAGTCAAACCTACCAAAGGAACCTTGTCTAGAATGTTCTGCCTAAAGAAGGGTGGCCTGTTTGTAGCACCAGGTCTCCTGTAGCACTCCTCTACCACATGACCATCCCTATGATAATATCTACAGTTTTTCTTAGTAAACCCGCTGGAGTTGTTGGTACTTTTCCTAGAAAAAAGACATGCATTGTCTGATTTGGATACTTCTTTCATGGTGAGAGCAGAGGACTCAGATGGAACAATAGATGGTCTCATCATTACCTTTAGTCTGCTTTCTTCCTATCTTATTTCTGAGAAAACAGTGTTCATAGCAGGGAGAGGCTTAGTACCTAGGATGCGGCTTCTAACTGCGTCCAGATCCTTAAGTAATCCTGACATAAAACCAAATACTCTTCGAGTTTCTTTGATAGTCCTGAACAGTTGGTTATCTGCTGTACAGTTCCATTGGTAGCCTTCTAGAGAATCGATCTGTTGCCAGATCTGAGTAATATTACTGAAGAATTTACTAACCGTTTGATCCCCTTGCTTAATCTCCCTCAGCTGTGCCTCCAACTCATATAGTTCAGAAATGTTATCCCGTTTTGAGTACATCTCCTTAGTGGCTTTCCAAATAGCAGAAGCTGTAGAGTATAACATGAAAGTATTGCTTACTTCAAAGGTCATTGAACCAAGGAGCCAACTCATTATCATTGAGTTCTCTGCCTCCCATGTTGAATATTTATCATCAGTTTCAGCAAGAATCTCCATTTTCTCAGATAGATACTCTTTCTTTCCTCTTCCAACAATGAACAGTTCAACTGCTCTGCTCCAAGGAAGAAAGTTATTTCCATTTAGTTTTTGGTTTGTGATGGTAACCGGGGTAGTATCAACAATAGATCCAGATCCTGCAGATTTACTTCCCCCTATTCCAGAGGAAATGACTTCACTTCCTTGTTCTGCCATTCAAGCTGAAGGAATGGTGATACGAAGAAGATGGATGAGAAATTTAGAGAGAGATCTGGAAGAAGAGAAGAGGGACGAAAAATTTAGAAAGTTGAATTTTTGGTGAATTTTTGGCTGAGAGGATATTTGAAATGAAAGAAAGGACAACAAATGAAGTATGCAGAGGCAAGTTGTAGGAAGCCTCCTGAATACAATTTGTTGTTGCTACGTGTTGTACATGCAACACTCCACGTGAATGCCTTTTCAAAAAGAAAGAGATATTAAATGCGATGGGCTTCCATGACGCCACCTTTCTTTACGCGGAGCCAATGCCTGACCGCCACGTGGCATTCAGGACAAAAGCTTTTTTTTAATTAAAATTTCGCTTGTTTTTTTAAAATTAATCAAAACTCCTTCCTCCTCTTCCTCCGTCGACTGCGTCTATCGACTCCTTAAACCTGAACATCCATCCTATCCACGGCGCATTTTCGAAGCATAAATCAGAACAGGGCCCTTAGATCTAACTACACTTCCTGTTTCTGCATCTCCAACCTAATCCCAGAAATGGCTCTTACCATTCAATCCCTCATCCTTCTTCTACTCAATTTCCACTTCAGTTTAACCCTCCAAGAATAACCCTTTTCCCCAAATGCTCTGCTACCTCATGTTTCTAAAGATCCATCAACACTTCAGTATGTTACCCAATTGTCTGTTGATTCTCCATTCTCCACCCCTGTTAATCTTGCTATTGATCTTTCTGGTTCTTTTTTATGGGTGGACTGCTCTGTCATTTCCCTGCTCTGTCATTTCCTCTCAACAAGCTTACATAAAATGCACCTCACTTCAATGCTTAATGGCAAGTCAAACCGTTGGTGGTAGCACTAAGCCTTGTGAAGATAAATTCAGGAACTGCAATGTTTATATACAAAATCTCATCACAGATGTAGCTGCAAAAGGCGAAGGAGTCGATATGACTCAGTCCACGGAGGAAGGGAAGGAGTCTTTCACTGGAGGAAGGAACGTGTGAGGAAGAAATGAAAGAATTTAGGGTTGATATTGATTTTAGGTAAGGAGTTTTGATTAATTTTAAAAAAACTAGCGAAATGTTAAAAAAAAAAGCTTCTGGCCTGAATGCCATGTGGCGGCAAGACATTGGCCGCGTCAGATCCGCGTAAAGAAAGGTAGCGTCATGGAATCCCAACCCATATTAAATTGTGCAAAGCACAACTTTTGAGGTAGTGGGTCGGTTCTAGAATAAACAAAAACATACTTCACACGTGTTTAGTTTCACGTGATTGCCACTTCCACTATCTTCTATGTCCATTTTCTTCTCCTTTTGCTTTCGTCTCCTTTCTTCTTCCTTTTACTTTCGTCTCCCCTGTGCTCTCTTCTCTTTCTTTATTTTACAGTCGTCTGCAATTGATTTCGACTGTATTCATGTCCCGCTAGAGGGAGTTATTCAATCAGAAAAAAATATAGAATAGGAGAAGAGTCAGCAGGGATCTGAGGTATTGCTGAGCTTTTGAACTTTCAGAATCATGAAATGCAGAGGGACGTTTATTGAGTAAATTCCAAGTATAAACAAATAGATGAAGATTTCTGTACACAGCTTAAGAAGCTCTGATACCATCAAGAAATATTGTAAGATAAACTTGAGCATTGAGAAGAATAATTTCTTATTCACTTGTAAGCTGCTGGACTTCTAGTCTTTCCTTTCATACATACAAAGCAACGATAATAAAAGAGTGAGTCACATAGATATAGATGGTGACTTCCTGTCAACTAAAAACTAACGCCTATAATTTACAGGATCCTAACGGTCACAAGAACAGTGAGTTTACACTTTTATATACATAATTACTACACTATTTTCCACAACCCAACAATGATGAACGTATGGATCAACTAGGATCTATTTGACTAAGCTTCGCCTTGTGGTAATAGAAGACCAGAAGGTCTGAGGTTTTGAAAAGTAATTTTTCTGTTTCTGGGTAAAAGGGATCTCTAAACTATCAGTTCTGCGCACGTAGATTTTCTTGTTTGAGTGCAACTTATTTTCCTGGCTTAAGATAAAAAATACAAGTAAATTGGTTTTTTAGGACTTTCGACCAATAAATAAGCTTTTAACAAATAGAGTCATGTAGATTGCTTGTTAACATGCAAATTATATGACACTGCCATTCCGTCCAAATAAACCTATATATATGCTCTTGATGGCTAGATCACTACCAGATTTGATTGACGGAGTCAGCAGCAAAGGAAAAGAAAATATTTGAAGGGATTATGCCTTTAAGTATTTGGATTTATTTTTTTAGAAGCAGAGGAAATAAGAGTGAAAGAAAGGTATAAGGTCCTTAAAGTGAGTGTGTGGCCCGTCCCATGTTGGGATGGAAAGAAAATGAAGGAAAGGCGATGAAGAGGAAGGAAACAGAGGGAGGTTTAAAAGGGGAAAAAAATTACGAAGTGCCAAACGGAATTAAACATTAAACAGTCCATTTCTTTCTTTTACTTTGTTTATGCCAAACAGCACCTTTAGTCTTCTCTCTCTTTCTATGGTTGACTATAGTCCTTTCCTTCCCTCTCTTTTCCTTTTTCCTAGAACGTTTTCATTTCCTTGCCTCATTCTCCCTTAATCCAATTAAGGCATCATTCTGATACTAAAGGCAAGTAGTCATCTATGTATAAGGTGAGTTACATATTTCTGAAACTGCTAAAATTTTCCACGGGCATAGAGACCCTCGGGATCAGTGCTAATGGTCGGCAAAACCTCCTCAAAAACTAGTAATTATTTATTGAGATCTCTAAGATGGGAAAAACATAACTAAAGAGAGAAGACAGTCAGCTGCAGGTTGCAGAAGGTCATGACATAAGGCCAAATGAGGCACCACTGTCAGGTGCCTGTTTAATGCAAAGCACAGATTTCTCATGGACCTCAAGCATCTGGCCACTAAATATGCTTGACGGTAATACCAGCCTACATGAAATGCGTCATTTGACTTCAAAACACGAGAGCTAATGTACTAGTGTCATTCAGAAATAAGGTTCAAATGTTGACCCTAGTGTATCCAAATAGCAATCCGGATAACATTCATCTGATGCTAATGTTGACTTTTGATTCCAAGATTGGGTGAGCGGCAAACTGTCCTTCTGGCTGTTTTCTTCCAGCATGACCATTAAAATTACTGAAAGTATGGAGCTGAAGCAAGATTAATGAAGCATTTTTACATAAACCAATATTACAGCAAAGATATCCTGTTATATCACATATATCAAGTAAAAGCTGCAGAATAGTGCTAAACTAACCAGGAAAGAAGACAATCAGGCCTTCATCCTTAGTAACACTGTCCCTAACAGGTGTACTAGGGCTTATGGATTGAACATACCTCTCTGGTTGAAGGTCACCTTCTTCATCCTGTCCTCCCTCAATTATGGCCAAGAAATCCTCGGCCTGAATGAAGTTCTCTGCGGCTCCTATCCAAGCTTGATTCTGTGGACTGCGCTTGGCATACTGTTCAAGGAATGGCTCAGCTTCAGAAAGGTATACAGAAGAAGACAACTGTTTATGTCCACACTTCCTGCTTATATACACTGCCCTGGAAAAGATGCAGTATCTTCAAATTTCAAATGCATCAGAGCATAAACCCATAAATTCAAGTAAATTGTACGTGTAGTGACCACTACCATTCATCGAGCAACTTGCTCATTTCCCTTTGCTTTGATGGTGAGGTGTTCCATATCTTCATCTGCCTACAAAAATAGCAAATCAAAGGAATATTCAAAGAAAGCATATCTGCAGTGAAAGATCACAATCTCCAAGAAAGGAAAAAGAAGTCAGTAACAGACTTCAATGCGTAACAGAACATTCAGCCAGCCTTGGTGTTTATCATATAGTATTCCCCGTGAAATTTTTACTCAAGTTTAATCATCATTCATGTTCATAAGGATTCTACTGCTTGTTTCTTGGCCAGCTAAGTGCACACAATGTACTCGTCCTCTCGCCCACCCCACCCCCTCCTCTCTCTCCTTCCCATGAAAATTTGGCCTGTAGTGCAATTTTTTGAATTCAAAACTTGAGCTTTAAAAGCAGAACCCAAAGGTCACACACCATTTTTTCCAATTACTATTTCAAAATTTTTGAACGTTTTGCTCCAGACTGGTCTTGAAGTCCCTGCTTATATGATCATTTCCCAAGTTTGCCAATGTACAAAGGGTAGCCTAGTAGATAGACTCTAAAAACTAAGAATACTGGAAAATGATCAACCCTAGAATAAAAGATGATAAGTCTCACAGGTATTTGAAAAAGATTCGGATTTAGTGAACTCAGTCATCAATATAACGGCCAAAGAAAATCCAGAAAAACAGTCTAAACGGGCTGGTGAAGAAGTTTCACTACCAAGCAATTATAGATTAAGTCCTGCAGATATAGAAAACTTTAGGGCCAAATTCTGAAAAATGGAACACTGGTGCAGGGAAGCATATCGCATGCAGCCTTAGGCTGTTTCCACAACCTGACTCCCCTTCAGCCCGCATACCAGAAATTAGAACTCCAAGAATTTATAGGCAGAATAACAGGTGCAAACCATGATAGTCAAATTTTCACACAAATATTTATTTTTAAGAAAAGTCGCATCAGGGCTTAAGTGAATTTTGCACGGAAACCAAAAAAGACGAGGATATCCAAAAATGCAATACTAAAAGGACTGCAGATGAAAAGATCTGTTAAATTCTAATTACATCTTACAGCTATAAAGATTGATTTTCACCACCAAGAATGAAAAGGCAAAGGTACCTCAAATAGTAGGCCCTGTATGCAGATGGACCCTCTTTAAAAAGAACTGACAGAGCATTCCTGATTAGAAATGTTCGCAACTGCATGGATGAAATCAAAAGAGTTGGAAACTACAAACCGACTTCCTTGCACGTTTCCTATGCGTAAACCATTAAAACTCCTAATTAAGTCACAATCAGAATTATTTACCTGAAAGAAAGAACAATGAATGAAAGACTGAAGGAACTCTATGCACAAAACCCTACAAGTTCACACGGCATCAGATACAACTCACGCTTCCATGTGGATGTGTGTGTGCCTCTTTTTTCTTGTTTCTTTTTCTTTGCAATTATGATGTCTTCTGCTTTCATTTAGAAAGAATCAAAATAACACCCCCACCCCCCACCCCCCAAAACATCCTCCACCCTCATCTCTCTTTCTTATGTGGGTGGGTGGAAGTAAGCCAGCAGAAATCAATTTTGGGATCCGGTATCAAGAAATGTGTACGGAAAAGAACAGATTGTATTTCTCCAGTGAACAACTAATTGCAAACGAACGGAATACGCAAAAGGAACACCAATAAACAGGCTAACAGAAATATTATCCTCAAATAGCACCTCCAGGTAGAAGAGGAATCAAAATGAGGTCAAAAATTTTCATTAAACCACCTAGTGATGGCTTACTAAAGATATACTTAAGTAGCACTGAGATAAGGAAAATGCATTATCGATGCAAAAAGAAACTTCTAAGAGCAACAGCAATTCCAACTACATTCTACATTGAAAAATGTTTTGCAAGGAAGAGTGAAACAAGCTCCATTTAAGACACAAAACCGAATATTCTTACTCATTGAAAGATGCAAGAATCACTTCCCAAAACTCATATGGACATGACAATGGAAGTATGTTTTTGGGAAAAATATTTGCATTTTACCTTATACGTAAGAAATTTCAACTTGATCATCAGATTAGCATCTTCATCAGCTAGGTCATCTTTTGTTACTGTATCATTGCTGTCAAAAGCTTTTATATGCTTGACATCGTCAGAAATTTTGTCAGCCTGTAGCTTATTTTCCTTGAATAAGTTTAGGTCCACAAAGAAACCTGCGTAAGGAGCAGCATTGCATAAAGACACACCAATTAGGCGGATATCTTCATTAGTAACCTAATGCATATAGTGCAATGCGGAATTGATCATTTTTATTTTCAGGGTGTGGACGGGCTCTTACTAACAGGAGAAACTTTTAAGAGGCAGGAGAAGGTTTCGTATATTCTTCAACAAATCAAAGCATTCTCCACCTATGAGGCCTTTCACGCAAACCATAACAGAGATGGAATTCATATGAAAGGAAATTTCTATACTCTTGGCAAAGATTCAGTATAGAGGAACCCGCATCCACCAAAACCCCCAAATCAATATAATGGCCAATAGAAACAAGAGACACTACCTCGACATAGAGGCCATAATCCTGGTTTGTACCTGGGATTTGAAGATTAGGGGTATTAGAATCAGGGCAGTATTCGTAAACCACCACCACCAAAAGAAAAAGGAAAGAAAAGAAGGAAAAAAAAAAGGAAACTCTCTCAAGAAACAGAGGAAGACCTCATCTCCTTTTGATATCGCCGAAAGGCTGAATCACTGTGAACATGGATTACCATCTTGAAATGGAGATTGTTGCTGGAAATGCTCCCTATTTTGTGGAAGTTATGGTAACATTTGAAGGCAGCAGGAAACCGTTTCTCCCTCGTATCATTTCCTGGTCAAATTTGAGATTGCAGGAGCCAATGTTATCAATTAAAAAGAAGAGGATTACGTGGTCTACAACAGATAATTTCGAGATTTTAGATACCAAAACCAAAGAAATTCCAGAGGAACGATAAACATTAGCAGCATAACTACAATGCTGATCTCATCAAGGGCCCAAGCATCTTTTTTGATAAAGAGTAAATAAAGATATCAAAAAGCAAATGCAATATCAAGCAGTCAAAATAAAGGATTTAAAAGATAAAAAAAGCACCTGCAGTTTTGTAGTTGAGAAATCACTAGGATGTGCTTGCAAAAACTTTGAGAGAACAGATCGATCAGCATTTTTTGAATGTGAATCAAAATCTTCAATCCCAAACCAATCCACATAATTTGGACAAAACGAGGTACCAATGGTCTGAAGAAGAGCCTTGATTTGCTGCACGAACACTAAATCAAAACACTTGAACATAATGCCTACACATTTTTCAAACCACAAAATAAGAATCTTACTTAGTGACATACCTGCTTCTCATCTGACCTATTAGCAGCACAAATTTCTCGAAGGCTTGGCACAGGGTCAGTATTACCTGCCACGCTCACAGTATTTGATAAAAGTTAGAGTTCGTTATGATATGACACAACAGTTATATATGAAGCATATTTAATAGCGAAATCAAGCAACAAAAAAAAAGACATTCTATGATGAATCCTACTCACACTGTGCTTTACTTTCATGCCATAAGGTGCTCAATTGACCGAAACAACATACACGCTTTGCCTTAAAACCACATGCTTATTTAAGTGTGAGCATGTGATTATTAAAACGACACCTTAGCCATAGCACAATAGCACGTGCATTTCAGGAGCTCTCATCTAACCTGGCAATTTTTATAATAACACATTAGCTGTAACATTCACCTTCCAATACATTTCCTGGCACAAGTACAGCAATACTGCAACACAATTTCTTCCAGTACCAAGAAAAAAGACAAACTTATTAATAGGTTCTACAAAGTTTGAATTGATAACTGAAGAAGCCTGATTCTGATTCCTCAGACTATAGCAGTGGTAAAGCCTGAGAGACAAAAATATGTTCTTGAAAATGCCAATTCAAGCCATTCCTCTTTGACTTTCATCAACAAATCCAAAAGCAAAATCCTCAAACCCAAAAAGGAAAAAAAAAGAGGTGTAATTCCATTATAAGCATGATAATACAATACAGTAAATATTTCATGAATTTAAGCAAACTTTTCCACTGGGAAGTGACGTAAAACAGTGCACAATTTGTAAATGTGGCAGACACACAATTAATTCAGTTGACACGTAAAGAATAAGTAGTGCTCACTGCTGTTCAAAATTTGTGACCCTGATCAAACCTTTTGTAAAATTTTCAGTTACAGGATAACAAACTTTTTTAACAAACCAAGGTGAAAAAACCAATCTTTAAAGGAAAAAATAGAAAAATATACCTTCCTCGGACGTTGGCAGAGGAAAATCTTTCAAAACTTGTTCCATATGTTTTGGGCTCTCACTACTAACAATCCGAGCAACCAGACCCTCCAGAATTTCACCCTGAGCCTTGATATGATCTTTTGAGCCTGTGCTCATGGAAAAGCTTGAAATCATGATTTGGGGAAACACAAATCAAGCATCCAACAGAAATTTCCCAGTGTTCAAAATCCATAGACACAACATATGATCTAAGATCACAGCGCATAGCAAATTAGCAAATGTATAATACCAGAAAGGAAAAGTCCATATATAGAATAAATATAGAATAATGGCCCCACCCTCCAATCCCTCCATCGCTCAAAAGAGAAAAGAAAAAGAAAAAAGAAAAAGAACCTGAAACTAATGTTGCAAAATAACACACAACCTCTAGGAAAAGGGAAAGAACCAATAGCTTATGAAAAGGTGGTGAATGCACCACATGGAGCAGGTGCCTTTGATCCCCAAGAGATGGGTGCAATCATAATACCATACAAGCTACAAGAACCTGCGTGTAAGAGACAATTGCTCATGAATGTCGTTTCTAAATTAAAAGTACAAGACCCTGCATGCAAGACACTAGCAGAAGAGACATGCACTAGGACACATCTCAAAAAGCATATCTGCATACATTTGTATAACTACCGTAACAAGAGATACCGTAAAGCTCAACCCCAAAACTGTGCTATCTATATAACTTCTTATATAGAAAGGCACATCAATAGGAAGTAGGTAAAAGAGTTTTTGCAGAAGTAGAGATATGGT
Source organism: Eustoma russellianum (assembly GCA_036186865.1). NCBI lineage: Eukaryota > Viridiplantae > Streptophyta > Magnoliopsida > Gentianales > Gentianaceae > Eustoma > Eustoma russellianum. The sequence continues at coordinate 3,775,809 of AP025048.1, read as the reverse complement.
GGCTGCTAGAGGATGCAGCAATGCATATGGTTGCATGTTTTAAAGGATGCAATAGAATGGCCTACAATCAAGTAACTCGCTACTGAAAAGATGACATTAAATATAATAGCTATCCTGCATCTGGAAAGATTAAAAAAAAAGGCAGACGATGTTAAAAATGTTGCTCAGCAAGTAACTGACCGGGTATTGATATATCTGCTACTTCATCAAGGGCCTTACACACTGAGGTTGCTGTTCCTTCCTCGCACAGAGCATCATAGGCAGCAAAAAAGGATGTCACTGACTTCCTTGATGTATCATGGCAACCAAAAGAGTAAAATCACTACAAGGTTAAAGCATCACTCGCTTGAAAAGGAAGAAAGAAAAAAAATAACCAGGACTACAGGGAGTAACACAGAAGGCTTGCTAGAAAACAGATGGATAGCCACAACAATGCAGCCACTATAGCAACATATTTCATAACAAAAAGGAAATCATAGAGGAACCAACAATTCATGATTCATGGCCAATAGCGAATCCCAGAGTATCTGCTCATACTCATATAGAAGAAATGACCACAAGTATACATAAGCTATGAGGGAAAACAGACCTAGGCTGATTATAAAACAAGCCAACGCATTTCTCTGGCAAGCCACAAAGAGAAAATTTCTCATACTAAACCATTTCTAGTGGTCTTACAAAAAAGGCATGCATTTATCACTCTATCCATCATCTCTGGTTCTTTGGATCCCTCTCCTAGCCAGCATTGAGGAACATATACTCCACTAGTATCACTACTCAGCATAGGAGAAGAACAAACAGTTACCTGGTAGAAAACAACCAAACATGATTAGTTGGAAGGCCCCGCGTGCGGCAAAATGCTATTATCTCCGGAGTCGAATAAAATTGCGGTTTTCCATTGCCCAAGTTTGTGACTGCAGTCACAACCACTACAAACAAGGAAGATTGCAAAGCTCAGGGGAAAGCATGTAAACAAGACATCCCTTGATGAGACAAGCATATTTCCTTGTGCTTCAATAATTTCTCAACTTCACTCCACAGAATAAAACTGATGCTTGTTGCCTAAACAGAAGCTGATATGCATCACCTTAAGTTCTAACCTTTTCTATTCTAGAGATGATTAATGAAATCCTGAGGCTGTAGATACTTGCTTCTAAGGAAAAAGGGTATAAAAGAGGTGCTTACGTTTGAAACTAAATTGATGATTATGAGCCACATTTCCTTTTACATAATCCTAAGTACCATCATATGAAACACAAGGAAGCTAGAGTCAGAAAGCAGTTCAACAGGTATAGGCATTCGATGCATATTAAACCGGTAAGAAATTATCACAAAATTCATCAAGCCCTCTAACTCATTGTTTTCAAAATTTTGATAATGAAGGACATTTCAAACTTCAAAAGAATTTTTAATTTTGCAATATCTATGGTTTCCTCAAAATAATCTACGATTATGCCTTGTCGTCCACCAAAGAAAGACGGTACAGGACACCTGAATGTTTTTTAGTAGAAACATCAACTCTGGTCAGAACTGCATGTTTCAGAGGAAAAAAGAAAATATATATATATATATATATGTATATGTGTGTATGTATGTATGTATAGATGTGTGTGTGTGTGTATGTATACGTATATATCAGAACTGGAAGATATGCAGGACATGGTCTAGGATGCTGCTTGATTGCATGGACTTACACGCTTTTACCCACTTACCATAATCCTCTCATGGACGTTGTCCATGATCACCCAGTACAGCAGTTACCAGTTCCATTGATATGCATACACGGTTTTTCTGCAAGAATTCCAAATAAAAATGTAATTTTCACTCTACAAGAATGCCATCCATTTAAGCACCATGAACTTTGGCAATCTACGCTTGTAAAAAAACGTATAACCAGAATATATATCAAAAATAGGAGCCGCTAAAAAGAAGGTTCTCACCATATATAGATTAGAAAAAATCCACAAACTGTATTATAGGCATTCTTCTAATAGCATGGATTCAAGAAGTAAATTTATGTCTCTCATCATTAATCCCTTTGAAACTACATTCACAAAATGACACCCAAGCCATGTTAAATTCATAGCAACATAGCTAGGTGCATAATTAATCCGAAGAAGCGTGTGAATATACAGTCAAAAATACTAGAAAACCAGAACCATACTTTTCTATACATGACAATTGAATTACAAGATATCATCCATTTTTTTTATATTCCATCTCAGAAGCGCATAACTTCACCATACATTTAATGTCAATTATGACCAAAATGCACTGGCGCATTATTACCTTTTGAAGGTTATTCTTAATTGTAAAAAAGGTCAACATAAAGACGTAGAGATCAGAAAAATAATATACATCACATCTTCTAAAGGTTTTAACTGTCTAGAAATCCAGCTATAAAAAATTAAAAACTAAAAATCGTAAATTAAAAGGAAAAAATAATTGCGAAGTACCTCAAGATACTCATTGAACTCTAATTGCTTCTTGGCTGTTTGAGCACCCCATGATTCATGAAATGTCCTCCCAAGAACAAAAACGCCAACAGTAGTGTAACTGCATCATAGTTATTTCAAGAGACATTAAATACTTTCCTTTTCTTCGCAATTAAAGACATTAAATACTTATTTTGTAACTGAAATTTCACACACGCACACACACAAAGTAACCATTATAATAGGCAGTACCATAGTACATTCAGATTCCTGTAGGCATGACCTACCACCATTTGACAGCCCTGATACTAAGTAGTAATTTTAGAAATGCAAAAGGCCCCAGTGGGATACCGTGGAAATATTACTAAGAAAATAGAACAAGCAAGAACAGACTTCCTTCAAAAAAAAATTGACCAACTAGCTTTTCTGAAGTCAGCTTGCTATTTGAATTAGCAAGTATTAAATTTTGAGTTTTACTGACATCTCGAATAAATTCAGTAGCATCTAAGTTCTGGTAATGGCTAGTAGAGTTAGCTAGTGGCCATCAGCTGCAATCAAGTCAACTAACTGAACTGGCGGAATTCATAAATCTGTGTACTGAAATATCTTTACACCGACTGACGTTAAAAATATTGTTTAACAACCTCTTTACCGACATACCTAATGAACTAAGCCTATCTGGTCATCAATTGTGCTAATAAGTGATATAAGTAGAAAGCCAAAGTCCATGACCAACAAATACACAACTCACATTATGACAAATGAGCAGTCATTTCCTAGCAAATAGTTGGTTACAACTATAATCAGACCATAGGACAATTTGATGAAGAGCAGTTGTTCCTTCACATCTTTTAAGTGGTTACCTTTAACCACATTTTGCTAAAGGTTGGCATTTCATCATTGAGCTTATGTAAGCCACCTTTATATATTTTGTAAATCTGTCGGTTTGGCTTTATATATAAAAGTTAAATTACAAAAAAAAAAAAGTTGTTCCTTCACATAACTGGTTTAAGCATTTATAGTTGCACTCATCAGCCTAAACTTTTCATTGGTAATTTAATAAAGTATCACAAAAAAGGGGGTCTCCTATTTCAGATCTTCCAACTTACAGTCCAAGAATATCTTGGAACTTTGGGCCATGAGACAGTGTCTTTACTCCATGTTTGAATGAACAATTTCAGCAGTGATGAAAAAAAGAATGACAACTTCAGCACATAATTAAAGACATACGTAATCAAATATATTAAAGAGAAAAAGTTTCAAGAACAATGGATGAAGCACCAAAAAAAAAAGGTAATGTGCGGGACAGGGGTGTGGAGAGAGAGGGGGGGCATACACATTTCCAAAACTGTTTTTAGCATATGCTCCTCCCTCATGCCCGGCGTACATAAAAAGCGAGCCAGAATGCTTCAGGGACACCTGTTGACACATCAATTTCATGACAAAAGTACCAAACAGCTAATCGAGTAATTACCCAAAGAGAGAATATGAAAAGAATGGCCTCAAGGAAACAGCAATCTCAAATGAAAGTCGAAAAATAATCTACAAATGCATACCTCCAGAGTAGTCAAGCCTTTTGACACCATCTCTGTCATCCTAGTTCTGATCTGAATGTGTGCATACAAGTAAATAAATTGCTGGTGTGAAAGAGAGAGAGAACATGAACATGAACATATGCACTATTGGCTAAATATGAAGAGGAAATACCTAAACATTGATCTTACATAGTGGCTAAATAGGAAGAAGAGGGAAATACCAAAACATCTTAGGAAAAGCAAGAGCGAAGATACCTCATGGCCAGACTTCTCATTTTCATATTTGGGATAAAATGTAGCTCTTATCTGTGCCCGCGAATAAGTTGTGTTGTCCACTGTAAAGCTTTCCACCAAGTAGCCACTGAACAATTTGCTCAATGCAGCAGTACTGGTTTTGCTTGAAGCTTTTTGGCCTCCATCCACCAGCCTTTAACCTGATGTTTTAACTCTGCCTTCTTTATCGACCCGCTGTGATGTGTCCCCACTTTTTGTTCCATACAACTTGGGTTTCCAAACTGCCATCTGACCTTGAGCAGGGGCATAGCTCACCAATCCAACGCTTCGAAACTGCAAACCTGGCGTAGAATCACTAGATTGGCTGCTACTTTCATAAATATTCATCGTAGCAACACCATTCGTCAAAGCTTCAGAAGCTTCCATTGAAATGCCACTAGCTCCAGCAGATGAACTCGGTTGGTTCGCATTTGACCTCTGGATCCATCTTTGATCCCTAAAACCACCCCTTTTCTGCAATTAGAATTATTAGCATCACAGTAGCAATCTCCTCAATGAACCATCATGAACGCAGGGGAAAAGGACAGAACAAACCTAAGAGCAAAATGCCAAAGATCACTAAGGGAAAAAAGGAAATATATATTAACAACACTTCATAAATCAATCATGGGGAGTACCAGTCTGAATTGAATAACGAAAATAGATGTAGAAGCAACAACTTTTACCGTATACAGCAGCCAAAAAAAGTACAATCAATCTAAACAGAATGCCAACAATGGATGTGAAATCATCAATTGTACCCCCCCCCCCCCCCCCCAAAACAACAAATGAAGAAAAACGATTATAAAAGCGCGCCAAAGGGGGAAAAAAGTGTGCAATCATCAATATATCACCCAAATGCCCAAAAACCATAGCACACGTGCAAAAGAGAATGTAAGAGAAATCCTCAACCTCAATCCAAAAAGGCCATAACCACCGCAAGAAAGACAAATATTGATGTCCAACCCCAAATCTTGACGCCACCTAGTCCTTGACTCCTTGTTAATGAAAATTTACAAAGGCAATAAATTTCACATGACAAAGGAATTAGAAGGAATAACATGCAAATACTCCAAAGAATTACAACGGCTAGGACTATAAGCAAAATAGATTACAAGTCAGTAGATAAATAACCAAAAGGGCAGAACACAAAACTTAAGAACAGTACAATATTAAAATCACGGCATCAGCAACAATTTCTTGAATCAAAAGCACGATCAAGGAAGGAGATAAGATACTGAAAGTTACCTGGTTAACAGGCATGATTGAACGGAGAAGAGAGTCAGAGTAAGAGCGAGAAGGAAGAAGTAAGAAGTTTTGGGAAGGAAGTGGAGGAAAGATAGAGAAGGGAGTAAAAGTGAAAAGTGCTCTGAAGAGAAGGGACATTTATATAAGGAAAGGCGAAAGAAAGAGGGGGGGGGGGGGGGAGGAATGGATTGAATGCGTAAATAGGCCGGTGACACAAGGGCAACAGCGCCGCCCTTTGAATCAGTACAAGCCGTTATTGAATCGGCAATTATGCAGCAATTCAAACAAATTACTCTGCTCTTTCACCGTCGGCTATCTTCCAGGTCCCCGTTTCTCACGAATTCAATGTGTGCCAAAGGAAAAAAAAAAGTGTGCAGTCATGAATGTATCACCCAAATGCCCAAAAACCATAGCACATGCGAAAAAAGAGAGAGAATGTACAAGAATCCTCAAACCTCTATCCAAAAAGGCCATAACAACCGCAAGAAAGACAAATATTGATGTCCAACCAGAAATCTTGACGCCACCTAGTCCTTTCATTAACAAGGGCAATAAATTTCACATGACAAAGGAATTAGAAGGAATAAAATGCAAATACTCCCAAGAATTACAACGGCTAGGACTATAAGCAAAACAGATTACGAGTCAGTAGATAAATAACCAAAAGGCCAGACCACAAAAATTATGATACGATTACGAACAGTACAACATTAAAATCACGGCATCAGCAACAATTTCTTGAACCAAAAGCACGATCAAGGAGATAAGATACTGAAAGTTACCCGGTTACGAGGCATGATTGAACGGAAAAGAGAGCCAGAGTACGAGCGAGAAGGAAGAAGTATGAAGTTTCGGGAAGGAAGTGGAGAAGGAAAGATGGAGCAGGGAGTAAAAGTGTAAAGTGCTCTTAAGAGAAGGGACATTTATATAAAGAAAGGCAGAGGAGGAGGGGAATGGGTTGAATGCGTAAATAGGCCGCTGAGTCAGCAGCGCCGCCCTTTGAATCAGTAGAAGCCGTTGGTGATGTAAAAATTCCTTTTTTAACATTTTTTTTTGAGTAATTTAATTCAAGACAGTGGAAAAAAAAAAGGGTAAAGATAAGCTTTCCTTATTTACAACGTTTTAAAAAGGGGACCAAACCAGCCGGTTCGACGGGTAAACCGGGAAACCGCCAGTTTTACTGCTCCGGTTTAACACAGAAAACGAAACATGCTAGAAACCGCCTTATAATGCCAGTTGAAACGTAAGCCGGTGATGTGGACGTTTATTTGCATGTAAGAAAAAATAAATTATCTTTTTTATGCTTCTACAGTATTTCACATGTTTTGCATTTTCTAGACTAAAACTGGAATTAGGACTGTTCAACGAACCGAACAGTTATTAATGGTAGGTAAACGAGCCGAATTCAAACAGTTATTCGGGTTGTTTACTAAAACGAGCCAAACTATTCGCGAACTATTCTACTTGTTTAAACAGTTAAAGACTTATCGAGCCGAACTCGAACCAATTTTAGAGTTCGTTTAACTAAACGAATCTGAATTCGAAAACTTTATATTAGGTTAGGTTCGGTTCGTTAACACTCATAACTGAAACCTAGTCGTATTCTGCTTCAGCCTGCTCTATTTTTTGTTTTTTTGAAAAATTGTAAAATTAGTAGCAAAAATAAATTAACACATCCAATTATATTTCAGTAGGTAAAAAAAATTCACACTTTGTATATATATACACGTATTCAAGATACACATTTACATATGACATAATATTATGATTCAACAACGTTATAATAACGATGAAAACTGATGAGATCCAAATCCACCTGCTAAATAAGACAAAAGACTCCTCCATTGGTCAAACAGACGGTCAACGGAAGCTGGGTCCAGTTCGACCCTATCCCTAGAGGTTGGCAGGTTGCACCTCTGCCCAGCAAGGTTTCCTACCTCTAGTCGGCCTTGGCTGATGTTTGCCCGATGACCCATAAGAATTCTCTAAGTCCCCAGAGGGGCAAAATTCTGCCTCATCTTGGGATCGGCCTCGGCCTCACAAGGGTTTACCCCCTAACAAACTTGGCCAGGTCAAGCAGGATTTTTACTGTGTGCCATTTGGGCCCAACATGGACACCTCGGCAGGCTCCTGCCAGGTGTCAAGCAGAGCCTTGTACAACGAAGGATAATGTTGCTTGGCAAACATGCAGAGTCATGAGTCACCATTGCTGGCTCACTGCGTGTCGTATGCTTAGCGTCCAACACATGCATTGGCCCGCTCAGACACATAAAAACAATGAAAACAAGAGAGAGAAGGACAAGTTAAATCCAACAACGCATTTCACTTTCTTCCCCACTGTAAAATAGAAAAGTTCAGGTTTTTTTAACAGAAACTTACAAAACTCTTCAAATACATAAATACTTATCATAAATGGCACAAACTGACTTGAACGTTAGAGAGTTTTACCCAGGGCAATAATCCCCAGGTCTTCTAACGTCGTTTCCTGCACAGGTCGGTTTACCAGGTTCTAACCCGCAAGTTAACGGAAGACTAACGGCGTAACCTCTCTGGATCATCTCTGATCCTTAGTGAATATCCGACTTTATAAAAAAGGTTACCTTTTAGGTCTGTGCATCCTTCATTGTATATATACAAAGTATACGACCTCCTTGTCTTTCTTTTATTAGTAATTTATATTTCAATTGTACATAAGCGCACAAAGTATGTAAGTGGACCTAGATTACGCATGAATTAGTCGATGTTTTGTAATCTTGTTAAACGTATATAATTAAACGTAAACGTATATTTATCTCTCTAAAATAATTAATAATAGTTAGAAAATATATTCTTCCTCTTCTTCTCTTTTTTCCTTCTTCCAACTAGTTTTTTTAATTTTTAGAAAAAAGTATTTTATTCATTCAAATGTATAGATTAGTTGATTTTTTACCATAAGTCTCTACTCTGTCTAACCCTCTCTTGCATTCTTGAATTGCAAATAAATTTCAAGTAGATAGATTTATATTATGTATCTCATTGTACCACTAGTTCATTTGTGTAAATTTCCTATACTCTTTTCCGGATAATACGAATTGGATTTCGTCCCTAGTAATAATATAAGAAATTTCCGTCCATATAAAATTCCCCTAGTTATTTTCGTTGCACATCTGCAAAAGCATAATTTTTCCCCTTCTTTTTCGGGTTTTTTTCGGGTTGAGATCAAAGGAGGTCTCAAATGAGACAAAATATAAGGTCTTCAATCACGCGACGTCATGTGTACAAACTGACCCACTGTTTACTTTTTGGTTTAAAAAAACCAAGTTTATACACGTAGCGCCACGTGATTGAAAGCCTCATATTTTACCTCACTTGAAGCCTCCTCTGATCTCAACCGTTCTTTTTCGGGTTCTTTAAGTGATGTCATTATGAAAAAATTTATGACTTTGGGGGGGGGGGGGAGGTGGGGGTCTAACTGTACATTTCCCCTATTTCTGGATGCTTTTTATTTTTGTTGGGGCTTGGTCCAAGCTTCAAGTGCACATAGAAATGTCGATAGATGCAGTGCAGCTCAGGTACTCGCCTCTGCTAGGAATTGATAACAAAATTTTAGATTATTCGTCTAACATGACATCAACTTCATGCCACATTGAGCAGATACATATGCTATTGCATTGGAAATTTCAGTCAATACACCTGGGCTACTAGACTAGAATTCAGCAAAGGGCATTCAGAAATCTTACTGAATAGTGAATATATACCACTTATTTGTCTCTTACCGCCTTATTTGGTTGCTTGGATGGTGGATGTTCAAAACCGAACGAACCCTAGTCCTTGATCAAATGCAAGGGTCAGATGATATGATGGTACCCAGGCAGGTGGCGCTTATCATTTCCCTTCAGCAAGAAATCAAAACATTTCATGATACATTGCTAAATATTGAACAGAAAAATACATCCTCGTATATCAGCACAAGGTCCTTAAGCTATTGTATTTCCAGTTAACCGGAGATGATCACCCAAAGTAGCCTTGTGAAATCAAGACCCTGAAAAGATATCCAAGCAAAATATGCATCAACACACAATAGTATAAATTAAAGTTGCATTTACAAAGCATAAGAAGAGAGGTTCCTAGCAACAGTCGGTGTATATGCACAAGCATGCTGTGATCAAGAAGACACCAAAGAAAGACGGGGAAAAAGGAAAAAGTTGTCCTTGAGTTAATCAGGATGATTACCAGGATTAGTAGAATATATGGACTACATGAAAACCACGGTGCATGTAGAAATGTCCAAGAATATCATAAGCGAAACAAAAGCAGATGAAAAATGTTATTCTTTACTAAAATAGAAGAAGGAGCAAACTGGAGATTTTTGATAGCTTGCTGCCTCCTCACCAACAAAATAATCCTGGAGAGCTGACATCTCGATCTTGCTGGATTTCAAACTTTTGATTGCTTCAGCAGTAGCCAAAGCCCCTGCCACTGTTGTTATGGTTGGAATCTTGTAAGCAAGAGCCATCCTCCTCAGCTTTCTTCCATCAATTCGATCAAGCTTGTCACCTGAACTTGTGATCACCGCCAATTGAATTTGCCCGTTAGCAATCATATCAGCAGCATGTGGCCGTCCTTCATGCATCTTCAATACTCGCTCCACAGGGATGCCTTCGAGCTCAAGAACCTGTGCTGTTCCAGAAGTAGCAACTATTCTGAATACGATAGCCAGAAAGGCACGGGCGATTGAGGCAAGATGGGGTTTTGTCAGGTCATTTAAACTAAGAAACAGTGTGCCTGAAAGTGGTAGCTTTTGTCCAGCAACTATCTGTGCCTTGCCAAATGCAATTGAACGCATTTCAGGACCAAGAAGCACATCGCAACCTTGGAACTTCTCAAACGGGAAAACAGCTTCTTTTATTGATACATGCCTTGGAATTACCTCTTTGGTAAATTGCAGATCATGGAGGGATTTTCCTGACATGACAAGAGAAGCATACTTAGCCAAGGGATGACCGATTGCTTTGGAGACAAGGCACGGTCCTGGATGCTTGTGGATTCGCCTCGAGTAGGAAAACATCACCAGAAGCTGTTATGGCATACTGACAATTCATGAGCCCACAAACATTAAGCCTCTTTGCCAATTTTGTAGTCCATGACCTAATTTTCTTCAAGCACGACTGAAAAACAGTATTTGGGGGAAGCATACACGCTGAATCGCCAGAATGGACTGCAGCTTGCTCAATGTGCTCCATTATTCCACCAATCACCACATTACCATGCAAATCAGCAAGTGCATCCACATCAATTTCTATGGCATCGGACAAATATCTGTTTATCAAAACGGGACGCTCAGGGTCCACCTCTACAGCAGTTTCCAGATAGGTGACAAGCTTGTCATCGTTGTACACAATCTCCATTGCTCGGCCACCCAAAACATACAAGGGGCGGACAACAACAGGGTATCCTATGTTTGCAGCAATAGTGAGAGCATCTTGTTCACTTTTAGCAATACCTCCTTTAGGCTGCTCAATTTGAAGTTCCTCAAGGATAGCATTGAACCTTTCCCTATCTTCTGCTGCATCAATAGAGTCAGGTGATGTACCCTAAATGCGCGCATATCCTGCTTCACTTTTGCACCTGGGTTTGTGCTCATCCAAGTACTGCTGGATTGGAAGAGCAAATTTTAGAGGTGTTTGACCACCAAATTGCACAATGATGCCATCAGGGCCTTCCAAGTCAATGACATTAAGAACATCTTCCACAGTCAGCGGCTCGAAATAAAGCCGGTCACTTGTTTCAGGATTAGAATTCATCATGATTGTTTCATAGCCTACATCCTGCAATAAATATAAGAAACCAACCAAACAAACAGTTTAATATGTTTAGAAAGAAACAGATGACAAAATGAAATTATCCATCTAAAAAAGAAAAGGGGAAGACGATGTTATTTATGTGCCCTAGGCCATGATTTGGATGTTTTATATTATACATTTATTATTTAATAAAGAGGTTTTATTATCATTATTGTTGGTATGTTACACAATTATGATATATGTCTCTGATTATATTGTTATAGAGATAAAATAATTTATAACCAGTATGAGTATTGATTTGATAATCATGAGATGATTATGTGTATGGTGATACAAATCAATCTCATAGATACTTGTTAGAGAACAGTGTATTCGATAAACCCATCATGAGATTACTACATGGATTAGCGTCATAAGTAAATCTCATGATAGTCATGTTTTAATCCTTACACTTGAGATTATCATAGTTTCCAACATAAGGACTATTATATTTTGACATGATCTAACGTTATCCATAACTGGATAATAATAAAGGTCATGATTGAGTATGATAGAAATTATGCAGAGGATATTGAACAATCAAGATAGAATTTGTCCCTCTCTTTTGAGAGAGCTATCTTTGGGCCCCTCGATTAGTGAGACTGTGAAATGCATGGTCGTACTCAAATGAATTGATAGTGTGATCAACATCATTTGTTTTGTCAGTCTACTTAGAGATCGAGTAATCATATGCTTGAACAATATAAGTATGACGCTGACCATGACTTATGTTCAAACTAGATATCGTGTGACAAAAGGATTAATGCATGTGCTATTATTAGGCTAGTTGGACTGTACTCGTATTAATTGGGTAGTCGTAATGTCTTGCTAGAGACCAATTACGACTTGTTGGTTCAATAGATATTCACCCAACTGCCAATTAATACGGGCCTATCGGGTCCTATCGGGTCACACACAAGAATGCGTATGGACTGATATTGATAATATTAATAATATTAGATATTAATATTATTATTATTATTATTATTATAACTATTTTCGTTTTTTAAATATATACTTATATATGCTGTCCGATAATAACAACAAAATCCATATCTGATATGGATTTTGAGTGGTCTTATCTAGTCCTAACAGAATCCATATCTGATATAGATTTTGATTGGCCTTAACTAATCCGGTTTGGAATCGGATTTTGAGGCTTATATATTTGTATATACGCTGCTGTATCTCACACACAACTAAACAAAAAAACGAAACCCAAAATCGTTTTTGGAGAAAAACAAATTTCTCAGTCGCGCCGTTTCAAGAGCTAGCACTCCGGACGGAAGCATTTGTGTGGATACCGGCAGAGGGTGTTCGTGTCATCGCACCTCATTCATCTGCGGATTTCGAATCTACTGAGGTAATTCTCGAGTTCCTTTCATCGAATTAGACGAACAACATGGATCATTGGTAGGAAATCAGAGATCAAGTTTTAATCTGCTGCGCGTTTTTGCAGTGATCATGTCGATGCGATTTGGTCCACCACCCAAAATCAATACTTTTTTCTCATGGGTAGGAGCTTATTCACACTCGAAGTCATAAGACGAATATTCTCCTATCTGATTGTTTTATGAATGATAGTCCTAGCCCAGGGGGAACTCTTCAAGTACCTAAGAATCCTCAAAACAGCCTTAAAATGTTCATTAGTAGGATCATGCATAAATTTAGAAACATAGCTAACAGCATAACATATGTCAGGACGAGTATGTGATAAATAAATTAATTTACCTACTAACCGTTGGTACTGTAGTCTATCCGTGGGAGTCTCATCCCACACTTCCTTCAGTTTATATCCAGTTCCATAGGTGCAAGTGCAGGTTTACACCCTGACATACCTGTTTCTGTTAATAAATCTAATATATACTTTTGTTGAAGATACACATTTCATTTTTAGTCCTCGAAACCTCCATTCCTAGGAAGTAACGGAGGGTACCCAGATCTTTTACTTCAAATTCTTTAGACATTTGTTCTTTTATCAACTTAATTCCTATACCATCATTTCCTGTTAGTATAATGTCATCCACATATACAATAAGTATAGTAATTCTAGTATCATTCGAAAACCGAACAAACATGGTATGATCACTATGAGACTATTGAAATCCATACTTTAGAACTACTGTAGTGAACCTTTTAAACCAAGCCCGTGGTGATTGTTTTAATCCATACAAGGATTTTCTTAATTTACACACCACACCTGTATTAGTGATGTTTTGGAAGTCAAGAGGTATATTATAGAGAAATACACTTACATATACTACACATATATAGATACTGAGAATAATATGTATACAACACATTAGTATACGAGTACAATACATATCGTGTACATACATAACATAAACAATACACATACATATATCATATACTACTATATAGAATAAATGATAAAAACAAATGCAACTTATATTATAGCCGTTAGGCTTTTCTTATTATAGCCGTTAGAATTGTGTAGAAGTTTCTTTCTAGCCGTTTGTTTTACATGAGGAGGAAGAGATAGTTCTTCCTATATATTAGATACTTTGTACATACTTTACCTTTTAAGTGCGAAGAGATTAATAATACTTTGCCTTCACCTTCACTTCTTCTCTGCTCCAATCGATCTTCATTGTTATGTTCATACTTTGTTCTTTATTGTTGAGTGTTAAAATTCCACATGGTATCAGAGCCATTAGAGGAGGAGAAGAATAAATCTGAAATATTTCAAAAGCCACTGTTCTGAGGAAAAGAAACTGAGAAATTTCATAGTGCCATGTTTCTCGGCTCAAACAAACCTGTATTGTTCTTCGATGGCCATAAGCAGAAATCTTCTTAAGACCATCATGTCCAAAAATTTCTATGAGGCTATGAAGAGCCTTGGTCATAATCAAAATCTTCTCATTTGAGAGGCTATGAAGAGCCTTGACATAAAGCCGGAATCTTTTTCAATAAGCTATGAAGAGCCTTGGCTATATACAGCTAAAATCTTTTTGATCTACTCGACTATCAGAGCTGAGTTCTTTACTCTTGCTTTGCTGTATTTCCAATATCAACAAGAACTTTTTTGAATCTTCTCTAGTACACTGTTGAATTCTTATCTACGCCTGGAAAAAAAAGAATAAGTTGTTATCCACTGTTTCAGTCTCATTGCCTCTCTTATTTTTCTATTAGCATAGCTAATAGATATTCAGTATTGTCTCTGCCATATTAATGGTATTTACTGTAACTCAACTATTCTAAAGAAGAAGACGAAGTTTAGGAAGAAAGAGGAAATACTCAGAAGTGAAATTCTCCCAGTTATTTCTGTCTATTTCTAAACGTTTTTTTTTACTTCTCCACTACCACCATCCTTCTCCATTATTGTTGCACTCAACCAGTGAAGTGGACAAGTGTCCCAGCTTAGGTTCTTTTCTTTCCTTCATCGGGAAGCCTTCCTTGTAATTAGGGGGAGACTTATCTGCAACCCTTCTGGATCTTCTCACAGCCGAGAAATCCACTGGAACCCTTGGCTTAACCTTCTTCATTGGAGAGGTCATAGGGCTTGTGGGATTGCGGAGAGATTGAGAGATCTTTTTGATCTTGAGCTCATCTATCTTTTTCCTGTTCTCTTCCAATCTCTTCAATCGTTCTTCATAATATGCTAATGCTTTCTCTGAAACCACCATTTTCCCCTACTTTCTTTTCACTTGTTTCTCGATATTTTTTTCTGATTTTATCGTGTCTAAGAAGAAGATAGACGAAGAGCAGAATGAAGAAAGGTTCCAACTTTTCTTGTCCTCGATTTCGTTATTCCTTTCATTTTCATATATTGTGTTATGTACCAAGTGGGACAGGTGTCATTAACAGAATTTGACACCGCTATACTCTACATACAAGTTGTCCCATATATTATATGCAACTTGCCACGTTTCTAATTATATTTTAATCGGTTAAACTCTGTTTAAACATTTTTTCTCTTTTGCGTCTTTAACCTTTACAATTTCTTAATGTTTCCCGTCTTCATCTGAAGTACATGAATCTTATCACAGCCGAAAGTAAGTTTCCTTTCTGTCATTCTCGTGCCTAACTTGTCTCTTTGAGTGCGCGTGCCAGAGAGCATTGTGGGGAGAGATTTTTCTTCCTCGAGGATCCAGAATTGTTACGAGGCGGCCGCTAGTGTTACAGCTGCAAAAGACTGAGGATGGACAGCAAGAAAATGCTGAGTTTGGACATATGCAACGCAGGAAATCTACAGATTTTGCAATGATTTACCTCGTTTAACCAAAGTTGCCGTTGAGGGGCAGCCAGATTCTGGAGTTTGAGGCTCCTGAGGAGATGAGAATAATTCATCAAAAGAAATATGTTCCATCACGGCCTTATCTAACATGGGAGAATCACAAGGTGGGGGTGGGGTTCCTGGATATTTTCTAATATCAGATTCTGGACAAGGACCATTCACCCCTTCGCCTGGTGCTTCGGTAAAAACTCCACTGAGGCGTTGTTGGTCCTCAATTATCTTCTTCAAATACTTCCCTTGGGCTTCTATCCGCAACTGCAGTTGTTTCTGGACCTCTAATTGTTCATGCAACCGCTTCTGGACCTCCATCTGCAACTTTAGTACTTCAGTAATTTGCATCCCTGATGAACTATCCAGACTGGGAAGCATATCATCAGATTCCTTCTTATCCATTTTCTTGCCATCTGGTGAGGATTCTGGAAGCACACCCTTTGGAGTAGCCCTATCAGGGCCACCAAGCTGAGCCACTGCATCAACAAATCGCTCGTGGAGCTCATTGGTCCATCGAAGTCGTCGTTTGTTAGCATTGTTATTGTTGCTGCCCTCTTCACCCATGAAATCCGGGTTTTATCTTTCCTTCTTACTTCCTTATAAATACATCTTGATAATTCAAATGGGTGGGTAAAGTCTCTATAAGTTCTCCATATTGTTGGCAGATTTTTAAGTATGTATATCAATGGTGCATTCTATTGTTATCCTTAAAGGGGAGCTTATGGTATAGTGTTCCCTTAAAATATTTGGTGTTAAATGCATCAGGATGTGTCCTGTCAATACTGTATCTTGTCTCTGATTTGTAAACAAGACTGTCTTCTAAATGGCCTATGGATATGTAATCTCTTTTATCATGTGATGTTGCTCTTCTTGATGTACCTGGTCTTGACTAAATCTGGATATGTTATTTGCATTAATGCGGAGGCTTGCTCACCAATATAAGGTCTATATGTCAGTAACTATTTAATCATTTCTGTTCTCCATGACCCTAAGATGTATATATCTCTGCAATTCTTGCTAACTATGTCTTGGAAGCTTTAAGTTGTATGCTTAATCATGAACTTGTTCCGATTCAATTGGGATGGTCTTTGTCAAAACTGAGTGCATACCTTCTTTGAAATTCTATCAGTAACAGTTTGTAAGTTTCCTTCCATGCAATTAATATATGAAATGTGGTGACATATGTAATGGGATGTTAAAATGTCTTCACTGATAAATCACATGAGCTGCACTTGAAAATTGACTTGAAATTGATAGGTTGACTATTCCTATAGTTAAATGATAACATGAAATGTTTTTTGATATTTGAAATATTGTCATAACACATCTCATGTTTGAAGGAAAATGATCAATTGTGAAAGTCTAACCTTGTATTTATGACTGGTGAGAGGGAGCATCTTACATGTTGATAGATAAGACATTTGTTTTGACATCTTGATTATCGTTGGCCTTAGTTGCCATTGTTGCCTTTATTATTTGAATGGACATGAGACCCTCTGAGCTATGAACACGAATAATCTAGAATTATTCCTCTGAGTCACAGATATGGACTCCGCTGAGCTATTTCATTGTTATTTGAATGGACAAGGGTTCCTCTGAGCTGTCGACACGAATAATCTAGAATTATTCCTCTGAGTCACAGACATGAACTACTCTGAGCCATTCCATTTATTATGAAGGCCATAGATGCCATTGATATTTGATGTCATACATGTCTTTATTATCACTTGTGAGTTGTTACTTATTTGTTGCATATCCCACGACCTAGTTGTACTGAAACATTGGTTCAATTGTGCCTAGGGAAGACGGAAAAAAAAATATAACTGTTTTTATAAAAATCTGATGATGTCTTATTTCCCTTGTTCTATTCATCATATCATCATAAATTGATTAATTTAAGCGAGTATGGATTCATTGATTGTTACTTGAAAGAATAATGATTGTTACTTGAAAGAATAATGAATTGATAAGTTGAGGCTTTTATGCCATATTGATTTCCAGCCATGTGCCGAGATTGTTGAGCTCATTGAGCTATTATTGAGATTTATGGTCTAAGCCATGTGCTTATGACAACATTATATTGGTTAAATGACTTGGCATTTGTGACATCTTACGGAAAACATTTTAAATGATAAGTTGTTCCTTAAAGATGTCTTTTTTTTTCTAATATGTCATTTATGCCAGACGTACTACACATATTAGACCTCTATACAATACACTAGTATAAGTTACTATACAATGATATGGAACTTATTTTCTTAGTTAATCATGATTTGAAAAATCTATTTTCATAAAATCAAAGAGCTGTTGCAATAACTTAGCTTTAATGCCATTTCTAACTATTTTAATAAGAATCTATTTTCATAAAATCAAAGAGCGCAATAACTTAGCTTTAATGTCATTTCTAATTATTTTAATAAGATGACTTAATCAGATACTAAGACATGTAAGATACATTAACTAAAATCTTTAAATTGATATGTAATCTTGATGTCATTCTTGAAGTTGTCAGTATACCTTTGTGCTAAGTTACTTCTGTGTTCCTTATTGACTATCTTGTATGATTATGATTACTAATCTTCTATTATTCACTTTAAAATGATTCCCTCTTGTGTTACTTATATAATAGGATTGCATTAGTTAAATTGTATCATTTTTCAGAAAGTGGAATTCTGAATGATTTGATTATGAGAGAATTCATAGAATTAGGATACTCTAGTAAGATAAGATGATCATGTATGAAGGGAAATACTTATGTTGTCATAATAAATCTCTCTGATAATATGTAAACTTCACCTTAACATTTCATCTCCTAAATATATTTGAAAACAGCATACATAACTATAACTATGTTTTTACTTATGATATCACATTATGCTACTTATGACAATTTTTTTTCAAGATGGTTGCATGTGTATTCTTTCTGCAGGTGCTCAAGAAGGAACTCAGGAGTTATACACTAACATTTCTTTTGCAGGAACAAGGTTATGTTTTATACTAACATTTTATGCAGGGCATCCAAGAAAGCAACTAAATGATTGTTTGCAGGTGGATATTCCAAGTTTTTATTTATTAATCTTTATTGTTGACTTTACTTTGCAAGATCTTTAGGCCCACAAGTGTTGTGAATGCTCAAGTTAGACCAGCTATTCATTTGAAGAGGAATATATATATATATATATATATATATATATATATATATATATATATATATATCATATACTGTGAATACATCAAAAGTGGAAGATTGAAGATTAAAGACGTTGCAGTTATGGAAGAAACATTGAAGGCTCCTCTTAGTATACATGTTCCAAACTTAGTTGCATCTACATATGCACTAAGTTTGAGGGGGAGTATAAAGAAATACACTTACATATACTACACATATATAGATACTAAGGATAATACGTATACAATACATTAGTATACGAGTACAATACATGTCGTGTACATACATAATATAAACAATATACATGCATATATCATATACTACTATATAGAATAAATGATAAAAACAAATGCAACTTGTATTATAGCCGTTAGGCTTTTCTTATTATAGCCGTTAGAATTGTGTAGAAGTTTCTTTCTAGCCGTTTGTTTTACATGAGGAGGAAAAGATAGTTCTTCCTAGATATTAGATACTTTGTACATACTTTACCTTTTAAGTGTGAAGAGATTAATAATACTTTGCTTTCACCATCACTTCTTCTCTGCTCTAATTGATCTTCATTGTTATATTCATACTTTGTTTTTTATTGTTGAGTGTTAAAATTCCATATATCCATGTATACCTCTTCTTGTAAATCACCATTAAGGAACACGTTTTTAACATCTAGTTGCCATAGACACCAATCCAAATTTACTGCTAATGAAAAAGTAATCCTTACAGTATTCAATTTTGCAACAGGTGCAAATGTTTCCACATAATCAATACCATACATTTGAGTGAACCCTTTAGCCACTAATCTTGCTTTATACCTATTAACCGATCCATTGGTATTATATTTTATCGAAAAAACCCATTTATATCCAACCGTTTTTATTCCTGGTGTTAACTTAACTAAATCCCAAGTTTTATTTTTCATTAATGCACTCATTGCTTCTCTTACTGCTTCCCTCCACACCGGGTTGTCTAAGGCTTCCCAAATGTTGTTTGGAACCTGTTAATGATCTAAAGAACATGTAAAGGCCCTTAATTTTGGCTTTAACCTGTCATATGCTAGAAAGTTGTAAAGTGGGTGTTTTGTATACTCTCTTACCCCTTTTCTAAGGGCTATAGGTAAGTCTATTTGGTTTTCCCGTTCACTGTCCCCCTTTCTCTATTTACTTGCTCATGTTCAGGACTTGCTTTACTACGTCTAATGTACACTTGGGTGATGGGTTGCACCTCTCTCCTTTCCATATTTCTGTCCATATATTCAGCCCTCGAATTTTGTAAGTTTTCGTCCACCTGAGTCACATTCCCTAGAGTTAATATAGATTTCCTTTCAGGAGTAGTATAACCGTGGGACACAACATCAAGGATACTCTAATATTTATCAACACTCGCTCTTGTTTTCTAAACTGTGAAATTAGGAGAATAAAAAGCGTTGTTTTCATCAAATGATACATCAAGAGATACAAACATTTTCTTAATTAAAGAGCAATAACATTTATATCCTTCTTGTGTGCTGGAGTATCCTAGGAATATACATCTATGTGTGTGTTTATCTAGTTTGGTGCGCATAGTGGGCTGAATATATACGTAAGCAACACAACCGAATACCTTGATAGGCAAAAAAGACATTAATTTTGTATTCTAATAAAATTCTAACAGTTGTTCCCGTGGAGACTTAAAAGACAATACACGAGATGGCATTCTATTAATAAGATAGGTAGCAGTGAGTATAGCTTCTCCCCAATAGAATTTAGGCATATGCATGGTGAACATAATAGCTTTAGCCATTCTAATAAATGTCTATTTTTCCTTTCTGCTATCCCATTTTGTTGGGGGTGTATATACACATGAAATTTGATGGTGTATACCCAGACTAGCCAAGTATTCCTGTACCCCTTTTTCAAGATGTTCATTCCCATTATCACTTCTAAATACTTTAACTGTAGCCTCAAATTGTGTTTTAATCAAGGTGAGGAACGTCCTGATAATATGTCCTACCTCCACTTTACTCTTCATTAAATATACACATGTAAGTCTAGTGTGGTCATCAACAAATGTTATAAACCACCTAGCTCCATTTAAATTTGCTATCCTAGATGGCCCCCAAATGTCTGGATGTATTAAATTAAATGGACTACTTGGTTTATATGTCTTTGGTAAATAACTAGCTTTAGTTTGTTTAGCCAATATGCATGTATCACATTTCAAGTCACTTAGGCATATGCTAGAAAACAATTGTGGCATTACTTTATTTAAATACAAGAAATTTGGGTGAACCAATCTCTTATACCACAACAAAAGATGTTCTAGTTCCTTGGTTCTTAACCCCATACATGACATAACTTTCAAACTACTGGAAGAAGTTGTTCCTTGTCTAGCGAACTCATGACCATGACCATCAGTCTGTTTATCTTCCTCCCTATTACAAAATATTGTTCCCTGTTCTAAGAACACTTCAAAATATGGGTATTTTTCTTCTCCCCGAAGAATGTACAAGCCATTCAACTGTCTAGCATTGCCAATCATCTTCCACAAATGTTTCTCCTTAAAAAGGCATTCAGATGATAAGAACAATGCCCAACAGTTATTATCACGTGTTAGTTTACTAATAAAAATCAGATTGAAACTTAGGACAGGTATATATAACACATTTAGTAGTATGTTTGGTTAGTATAACCGTTCCTTCTCCCAACACTTTCAGATTGATCCTGTTAGCTATTGTTACTGTCCTTGATGAAGTGTAAGTTTTGAATTTATGAAGAAGATTTAAGTTATTAGCCATATGGTCCAACACCTCCGAATCAATGATCAAGGGCAACCAGGACCATCTGACATGTTACCTGTTACTGACGCCATAGTAGCCTGGATAGGAGCATCAGACCTTGGGTTGTGTTGACTGGATGGATTTCCAGCAAGTTGTTGTTGGGTCAGGAGTTGAACTAGAGCTTTTACTTGTTGAGACAACCTTGACTCAGGATCTCTTGTCACAATATTCGCCGTATGAGACCTTGTATTTCTCCATGATGGGGAGAACATCGCAGGAGTGTTACCATTTTGTTGTTGAAATTGCTTAAGTCTCTGGAGTTTGTAGCAGTCATCAATAGAATGTCCAGTTTTCTTGCAGTATTTACAGGTCAGAGTTCGTCTATATGGAGGACGAGAGCCATAGTTTCCTTGATTTCGTCTTACTACTAGACTACTGCCCTCAGAGTTAGTCCCCTGTGTACCTTGCGGAGTTGGTGTGCATGCTGGTGCTGTACTGTGGGACTTTATAATCAAGGCAGACCCTTCATGAGATGTATGAGTTGGGTTTTCCATCATCACCTTAAGCCAACTCTTCTCCTGTCTGACCTCTGAGAATGCAGCATTAAGATTTGAAAGAAGCTTCATTCTCAATACTCTGCTTCTTACAACATCTAGGTTCTTATTGAGTCCATGCAAAAAACCGAAATACACGTTTTTTCTCAATATATTGTCTGAATGATG
Organism: Eustoma russellianum; assembly: GCA_036186865.1. Taxonomy (NCBI): domain Eukaryota; kingdom Viridiplantae; phylum Streptophyta; class Magnoliopsida; order Gentianales; family Gentianaceae; genus Eustoma; species Eustoma russellianum. The sequence continues at coordinate 3,753,604 of AP025048.1, read as the reverse complement.
AATCATCAGCTGGAGTAGTCCCATCATGAGTTTCAAACATATCCGGCTGTTGCCATAGCCGGGTGAGATGGGAGTAATAGTCACTAACCATCAGATCTACTTGATGTACCTCATGGAGTTAAAGTTCCAATTCGTAGATTTCTGAGACATTGTCTCGCTTGGAGTACAGCTCTCTTGCAGCCTTCCAGATAGCTGTTGCAGTAGGATAAAGAATGAAATTGTTTCCAATATCAGGTGACATAGATCCAATTAGCCAAGACATTATCATAGAATTCTCAGACCTCCATTGTCTGAAACCACTCTCTGTGGGTATAGGACTTGGAAGATTACCATAGAGGTAATCATCTTTCCCTTTTCCAATGATGAACATTTCCACTGCCTTGCTCCAGGATAAGTAGTTATACCCAGTTAATTTGTTTAGTTATCAAGATAGGGTTTCCATCCATGGAGTTGGGCAACTGTACCGTACTAGTTGCATGTCCTTCAACCACAATTGGTTGTTCAGTAGAAGGAGATCTAGTTGAAGATTCTAATGTTTCAGACATTTCTTAGAGGTTGAGATGGTTAATTCTGGAGAAGAACTTGCGTGAAGTAGGAAGAGCAGAAATGAAATCAGATGGGAGATGAACACAAGTGAGAGAAGAAGGACGTGTTGGGAGTGTAGCTTAAGATGTGAAAGCAAAGACAGTTGTCGTACGTCGAAAATAGACTTGAGAGACAAAAGTGTCTCTTGATAAACGTGAAGCTTCTTGAAGAAGCTGGGGTTTTAATTTCGTTAAAGTATTATGAAATCAAAGATAAATATTAGAACCCCGAGGAAGCTTCTCGAGGACGGTTTGCAAAGTAAAAAAACAATTTTCCAGTCGATTGTGGGACCGGTGTCACTCATGTCCAGAGCCAGCAAAAAAATGATAGGACAGCAATAATAGGACAGCTGTACGTTTTCCGTTCTTTTATATTTTCTTTTCATGAAAGCAGGCCTCTTTCCCTTTAAAAACAATTTCTCTTCAACAGTAGACTTTCTCTTCTTCTTCGTCGTGCTTATCTGCTGTAAGGAAAAACAATTTCTTGTTGCAGATGAAGAACATCTGACATGTGTAAGCTCGAATATGATTTTCTTATATCAACCTTGTATCTAGATAAGGTCCTCGTATGCAGTATAATTCATAGATGACCAATTGCTTCCGGTAACAACAAATGCACATGCACAGAATTGATGATCAGAACTCGAGAGTATATGTAGTTGATCTGAACTTTTGAGCACCAGTCTCTGATACCATATAGGAATTATAAATCTTGATATTAATCAGACATGAATACAACCTTAAAGGTTAAACAGAGAACTGGAAGTGAAAAGATAATTTCATTGAGCCACAAAAATGAATTACGACCTTACATAGCTTCTTCTAATCTTAGATATATATACACTACACTTTTACAACGGTACAATAACTGCTAGAAACTGAGGAGAGAGATTTTCCCCAACTATATTATACTATTTTAAACTTCTAGAATTCCTACAATAAGATTCATTCGACAAAGTACAACAAACAAGGTCTGGCACACAAATGCATTCTGCTTCCTCTTTTCCGTTAAGACCTAGGTATGACTCCTATTGCATTTCATATTTCATCTCCTGTTGCGACTGTTATTTGATTGCAAAGCGTGATTTAATTTCATTGCCTTACATTACATTTCAAATTAAACCATGTCATTCAGTTAATACATGGAACAGGAAATATGAAACAATGCAGAACAGCGAATAGGTGAACAAAAGGTCACCTGTTTCCAGAATTCTTCATTCGGAGCATTCTTGTCAGCAAGGAGCATAGAATATGGTTTTCTTCGACGTTCATCAGCAACCTTCTGCCAATATCTACCTGTTAATATGGATAAACCAGAATTGGCAATTCCAAAGCTCAACCAGTTTAACTGGAAGCTGCTTACAAGAAAATATATATATATATTTTAGAAGGGACCATATAATTGTTCTGGACGAAAAGACAATTGAAAACCAACAGTAGATCCATCCTCAGTATTTAACAAAGCAGAACGTTGAGGTAATCAAAAATGATTCCACAGAATGAAAACCAAACCTTTTCTTGTCACTTTCGCCTTTCATTTCCCTCCTTCCCTAGTGAATAAAACCAGCCACTAGCCTATGAAGTTGCAGACTTATTTTGAGCAAATGGCAAACAAATTTGGGTTATCTGAACCCAATATGTTCTGTCTCGTGGGCAATTACTTACAACCATCAATAGTAAATTATCTGGCTAACACTATTCCAGTGTCCAACAATAAGAGTGCAAAGAAAAATACTAAAGCCCAACATGTCCCGTATGAAGCCTGCAAGTGAAGCTAACTGAATGACGACACAACTTATCCACCAAAAATTGTGATATCAAAATAGGCAGGACCCCATGAGGACATTCTTAAATAAACAGTACTTCTTGATCAGAAAGGATAGTAAGGTCCAACCATGTTATTCTGAATTCTGATATCAATGGAGAGTGTGCCTTTAATGAGATCACCCATCAAAGAATGAACTGGTCGGTCGTCCTCTAAGGCTCCTCTGGCACTCTATTTCTTTGCAAAGTGCAGACTTGGCACAACCGGGAATACCTGCAAAATCATAAAGATTAGAGCATCTAGAAATGAGTGAAAGCAAAGAGCTCAGACTCCAAGATCATGTATCCCAATCCACATATTTTGGGGAAGTAATTCCAAAATTTTAAACGCTATTGCGCATCTTATAACATCCAAGTAATAGTTATCCTAGCATAAAAACCAGATCCTCGCTCTAACAATATGCTCAAAATAATTCTATCTTATCACTTTCTCTTGAGATTGTATGTGCTCTCCAACAAACAACTACCTTGCACTCAGACACACAAACAAACAGCTGAACAGAGAGAAACAGCAGAGAGAGGGGGGGGGGGGGGGGGGGGGAGCAACGAAAGGAACAAAAACAGCTTTGATAGCCTAACATAATGATTTTTCCCAAACAAGAAACGGAACCATTCACAATACGTTATGCATTCATTAAAGATAAATTTCAGTCAGTTGAAACCCAGGCATTGACTTCTTAAGAATAAATACAGATCAGTGGCTCAACCAAACTTGAGCATTGAGAAGAATAATTTCTTATTCACTTGTAAGCTGTTGGACTTCTAGTCTTTCCTTTTATACATACAAAGCAACGGTAATAAAAGAGTAAGTCACATAGATGGTGACTTCCTGTCAACTAAAAACTAACGCCTATAATTTACACGATCCTAACGGTCACAACAACAGTGAATTTACACTTTTATATACATAATTCCTACACGATTTTCTACACTCCCCTTCAAGCTTGGTGTATAGATTTAGACAACCAAGCTTGGATAGTAACTTGTGAAATAGTACTGGGGGAATAGATTTAGTCAGTAAATCAGCAACTTGATCCCTAGATGAAACATGTTGAAGTTGAAGAGAGAGATCTTCAAGTTTTCCTTTAATAAATTGCCTATCAATTTCCACATGCTTTGTTTTATCATGATGAACCGGGTTTTCTGCCATGTGGATGGCTGAAATATTATCACAGTATGCTCTTATCAGTGAGCTCTTTCGCACCAAGCCCATTTCTTGTTGTACTCGTTTGATCCACAAACATTCACACAAGCCAAGGGCTAGTGCCCTCAATTCTGCTTCCGCACTACTCTTTGCCACCACTGATTGCTTTTTACTCCTCCATGTAACTAAATTTCCCCATAAAAAGGTACAATATCCTGAGGTGGACTTTATATCCGCTTTTGATCCTCCCCAGTTTGCATCAGTGAAAACTTGTATAGTCCTATCTTCATGTTTTCCAAAGAATAATCCTTGTCCAGGAGCATTCTTGAGATACATTAAAATTCTCATTACAGCTTGCAAATGAATGTTAGTAGGAGAGTGCATAAATTGACTAACATAACTTACTGCATAACAGATTTCAGGACGAGTATGAGACAAGTAAATAAACTTTCCAACAAGTTTTTGATAGGACTATATATTAGGCAGAACTGTTCCTGCTTCAGGGTTTTTGTAACAGCCCAGTTCAAGAGGGGTAGCAACCGGTTTGCAGCCAATCATTCTTGTTTCTACTGACAAATATCGAATCCTTTCTTGCTTTCTACTACTTCCATTCCTAGAAAGTACCTCGATGCACCAATATCTTTTACCTCAAATACAGTAGCTAAATGATTTTTTACATGAGAAATACTTTGGCTGCAATTACCCGTTAAGATCATGTCATCAACATAAACAATAAGAATTATGATAGTGTTATTAGATCTAAGGATAAACAACGTATGATCACTCTGTGCTTGTTTGAAACCGTACTGAGTCATCACTAGAGAAAATTTACTAAACCATGCTCTTGAGGATTGTTTTAGTCCATAGATAGACTTCTTTAATTTGCACACTCCCTACTATTTTATTGGAATTAAATCCTGGAGGAATGTCCATAAATACTTGTTCCTTCAAATCCCCATTAAGAAAGACATTTTCAATATCTAATTGTGTCAATTCCCAATCTAAGTTAACAGCCAAAGAGAAAATAATTCTTACCGTATTTAGTTTGGCTACTGGAGCAAAAGTCTCTAAGTAGTCTATTCCATAAGATTAAGAGAAACCTTTCACCACAAGTCTTGCTTTATGTCTATTAAGAGACCCGTCTGAGTTATACTTCAAAGAGAACACCCATGTACAACCAACTGGCTTGACATCCTTAGGCCTAGAAACTAGTTCCCAAGTTTTATTTTGAGTAAGAGCTGTTATTTCATCATCAACAGCCTTTTTCCAGTTGTTGTCCATCATGGCCTCCTCTATACTGACTGGGATACTTAATGAATCAAGATTGACATTAAAGGTCTTAAAATGAGATCCTAATTTGCAATAAGACACATAGTTACCTAAAGGATGCCTAGATGAGCACTCAATGCTGCTTAATAACTTATGTAATGGACGTTTAGTACATTCTCGAGTCCCCTTACATATAGCAATAGGTGCCTCAAGATTTAGATCATTATTGAAGTAATGATCTTGACTGAAGTTATACTCAGGGGTAGACTCCATATTTACTCCACTATTATCTGGAACAAAAATAGACTGAGTTTCAGAAGAAGATACATGTGGCAACACCTGTTGTTTCCTCCTAGAATATATCTTAATAATAGGTAATCTGACCTGTTCCTGGTCCTCCAGTTGATGTTCCAGTTGATGTTGTTCTGTATGTGTTTCTGGTGCATCTGAAATTTCACTTTCTCCTTTACCTTTGGCACTTGAACTCTCACCAGTAGTGATAATATCTATAAAGCTCCAGTAGTGATCATGTTCAGATCTCATGGGACTAACCGTATCATTAGATGCAAAGTATGCAGTTTGTTCATCAAATACCACATATAGAGTAGTGTAAATTCTTTTAGTTATTGGACAAAAACATTTATACCCCTTTTGAGAACCTGAATAACCAAGAAACATACACTTGATAGACCTTCTATCAAGTTTACCTCTTCCCTGTGACTGGAGATACACATAGGCCACACACCCAAACGTTTTGAATGATAATTCAAATAATAACAGACAGTGAGAAAAACATTCAAAAGTTTTGCTTTAGGACTCTTAAACCCAAGGACCCGGGATGACATTCTGTTGATCAAATAGGTTGCAGTCAAAATTGCTTCTCCCCACAAGTATTTGGGAACATTAATAGTAGGGGTGTACATGGTCCGGTCCGGCCGGTTTTTGCGTATGTTGGCAACCAAACCGTTTGTAACGGTTTTGAAGTTAAGAAACCGGAACTGGACCAAAACCGGTCAACAAACTGGTTGACCGGTCCGGTTTGGTTTGGTTTGGTTCCGGTTTTTTTTCGGTTTCAAATCTGCTTTTGGAATACAAAGACAATATATTTCCTTGAAAGATTCATTAACACATACGCAACACATCACACATGCATTTTTACCAAAGGTCTAAATTGCAACAAATACAATATCCAGCAACTTGACCATTTCAGTTTTCACTTTTCAGATACTAATTCAACCACCAATACCAGAATCCAACTATCAAGAAGACAATAAGGAACACCCACTCAATCTTCACCAAAAATACACAACACTTACACAGGTCACAGGCTCAAAAACCTGTTGACAAAAAGACATTGTCCTCTCACAGATACATCAAGTTGCTCAACTTGAACATATTTCACCATCACTATAAACATGCCAAGGTTCACTTGTACACGGAAAATGCTTCTATGTCCAAAAGTACATCTTTTATAAAATTACAAATTCAGGCAGGACAAGAACCTGTTTAAGAACAATATACATGTCTAGCGCCTCAGCTTTTTTTCTCACATCAGCTGACATAAGAACAGGGTTGGCGTATTTTGGAAGTGCATCTTGCTGCTGCTTTCTCTCTCTCAACCAAGCTTCGGCTTCTACGCACTCATTTAGGACCTAGAATCAGAGGAACAAAAGAAAGAGTTACACCATAAACACCGCCACCAGCCGTTTCCCTCTACACTACAGAAAGAGAAGCGAGATATTGGCAAAGAACAATAATGAGACCTTCTGCTTTTCGGATAAATCTATGTGATCAAACTTAGGGTCGTTGGACACTGATGCTTCCCTATAACTATTAATGCAATAAATAAGTTGATCTATCACCGTTCCCCTGTCCATATGTTCCTTGTAGCACTCCTCAATTGGGTCACCTTGCTGCAAATATTGAGATCAATTAGCATCTTACCACAGAAGATCACTAGCTGAAGAAGTATACACAAACAAAAATAATTAGTGACAAAGCTTGAGCCTTGAAGTGGAACTTTGGCTATCTCACCATATGTACACTACGACGATGATATCTTAGTCAGAGTCCACTTCAATTCCTTCCTTTGCAATGCATGAGCTTGAACTTTCTACAACAAATTAAAACAATAAAAGACATCCCAAGCCATCTAGAAGATATAGAAATAACTTTGAATGAAAAAAACTGTGAAGGTAAAAAATATTTGATAATACAAAAAATTACCTTCGGCAATGTCTTCATATTTCTCAGCTTCATCTAAAGCTTCTAATATATCCAAATGTACAGCAGCTGCAGTTCCACGTATCCAATTTTGGGTACACATTAATGCTTCCACGGTTGTTGGATTTAGAGAACTCCTAAAAGGATCAATAACACGGCCACTAGTGCTAAATGCTTGTTCAGATGCAACAGTTGAGACCGGAATAGCAAATATATCCTTTGCAATGCTTGATAGTATTGGGTATATATGAACATTGGACTTCCGCCATCTTAAGACATTTAAGCTATCACCCTTTTCAATTCCATCACTTAAGTACATGCTCAACTCATTCTTCTTATCATCGTTGTCTTCTTCTCCCATTTCTCTTGCAGCAATTGCAAAGACGTCTTCACTTTCAAATTCCGTTAATCCTCCACATGGACTCATACTAGTATCACCCTCCTTATCAGTGACAGATAACTCCCTTGAGTAATGCATGAATAGTTCATTCAAATGATCTTCAATATCCAACTTCTTTCGGTCAGCTTCAAGGCCAAACATTTTTCTCAACCAAATTTCCAAACCTCTTATTTTAAACCGCGGATCAAAGACAATGGACACAAACAATAAATGATTGATACTGGACCAGTTTGACCAATATTTATTGTACTTTGCACTCATGCTCATAGCCATATGAAACATACTTGAACTTGATTGCGTACTCATCTTTGCTTTTATACTCTGCTTCACTTTACACAACTCAGGTATACAAATGTTTGCATTCACATCCAATGTAGTTGATAGCTTTAAAGTAACATTGTAAAACAATTTAAAAGATGTCACAAAGTTCCTAGCTACTATCCAATCGTCTTTTTTAGGAGGACCAATGACTTTCCCCTTGCTCCTCACAACAACATAGTCATCATCATCCGGGCCATAATCATAGCAATCAAAGTAGTCTTGAAAGAATTTATTATACTTATAAAGTCTATCAAATGCTTTCTCATATTTTTCAGCTCGATCTAACATCATGTAGGTTGAATTCCATCTAGTATCAACATCAAGTATGACTAAATGGGTCAAGTCAATCTTTTCCTTTTCAACACATTTTCTGAATGCTCTCAACCTAGCAAGAGAATATCTAACATATTTGCATGCATTTCTCACTCTTACAATTGAAGTAAAGTGTTCTTTCAAACTATCTTTTACAACTAAGTTCAATATATGTGCATGACATCGGACATGAAAGAATCTATTACATAGCAAGACATCTTTGAACTTAAAATCTTTCAAGAGCTCCTGAATACACAAGTCATTTGAGGAAGCATTATCAAGAGTTACAGTCAATATCTTATCAATGCCCCAATCATGCAAACAATCCTCCAACTTACAAACAATCATAGTCCCTTTATGACTCTCTATTGTACAAAAATTCAAAATCTTTTTCTGCAAAACCCAGTCATCATCAACATAATGAGCATTCAAAACCATATAATTCAAATTCTGTAAGAAAGTCCAAGTATCTGTAGTCAAACACACTCTACGCCCCTTCAAGGCCCTTTTAAGTTTCTTTTTCTCTTCAGTATATAACTTCATACAGTCTCTAGCAACAGCAATCCGAGAAGGGACTTTAAACTTTGGTTCTAACGCATTTGAATATTGTTTAAATCCTTCTCCCTCAACTATGCTAAAAGGCAGCTCATCCATTATGACCATTCTTGCCAACTTATTTCTTATATCAACCAAATCCAAATTTTTTGACTTATTTCTAGAGGTGTCACTTAGCAGTGTAAAATCCGTCAACTTGCTTTGTCCTTTTTCTTTTTTCCATGGAACTTTGGTACATTGGTTGTTTAGATGACTAAACAGATTGCTTGTCCCATTCTTACTAGGGTTAGCTGCATAGCTCTTTCCACAATAATTGCAAGTTGCCCTAATAGGATCAGAACCTTTAACAATGGTGAAATGCTTCTAAGCTTCACTCCTAAACCGGTTGTTGGTGTCTTTCTCTACAACTACCTCCACCACTTGGGTTTTAACTTTCTTTTGGGGCGAACCAACTTCACCTATAGGTTTCGAAGTGACACTAGGTTGGGCAACAGACTGGACTGTTGTGGGGGCAGTGGACACATTACTTGGGATCGAATTGATGAGTGGATTTGTAGCAGGTGAGTCGTCTTCAACTATTACATCCTAAAATCAAACACACAATAATTTCACACTACGTTATCAACTACACAGTCTACACTCGCATATTCAGACAAAAGACACTAACTTAGCATTTTACCTTGTTCTTGTTATGCTCCGGTATCTCCATTTTGAAGAGACAAAATAACAAACTGAAGAACTGAAGGTTCAAAGAAAACTGTAACCACTGGTCAAGAGATTCAAGACAGAAAGAAACTGAGAAAACAGTCAAAATTAAAAACAACAAAATGATAACAAGGTTGGCAATCAGCCAATCAGAGCATCTTACGGTAATAACTAATAAGAAAACAGTAAATAACAAGTTCAACTGTTCAAACAACAAACAAAGATGTTAATAACAGACAGTTGCAAATTAACAAACATGTTAATATCATGGAAACTGGAAAGTGGAATCATGCCAATAGCCGATTATGTGGTACTCGGTTTCTGAGGGAACTTGAAGAAACCTTAATTTAATATTCATGAATCAGGAACATACTTGATTTAAATTTAACTTTTACCTAGTCCTCGTCCTGAATATCCCCTCAAACAAGAAGAAACTCTTGTTTTCCCTCTGTTTGCACTTTGCAGTCTGCAGAGGCAAAGGAAACGGCCACCACTGATCAAGAAAAATAGCAAACTGTAAATAAAGTAGTTATGATTTATGAAAGTATACTATTTACTTGTAAATATACTTCACCAATCACCACTCACCAGTTCACCTTTCCTTCACGAAATTAAAAAGATATACGCTATTGTTTTCTCTCTGTTTGCCGTCTGCAGAGGAAAAGGAAACAACCACCATTGATCAAGAAAATTAGCAAACTGTAAATAAAGTAGTTATGAAATTATACTGTTTACTTGTAAATATACTTCACCAATCACCAATCACCAGTTCACCTTTCCTTCACGAAATTAAAAAGATACGCGCTCTTGTATTCCCTCTGTTTGCAGTCTGCAGAGGAAAAGGAAACAACCACCACTGATCAAAAAAAATAGCAAACTGTTTGCAGTCCGCAGAGGAAAAGGAAACAACCACCAATCACCAGTTCACTTCTGTTTTCAGTCTGCACTCTGCAGAGGCAAAGCAATCACTTAATCTGTTAATCAATAGTCGTCTGGACTCTGGAGTGTGGAGACTGGAACACAAAAAAATACAAATTACCAGACATAAACACAAAATGCAAAGCCAGACAGATTTGAGTAACATAAATCTAGATAGATCAAACATGCATGCATGCAAAAAAAATGGGGAACGGGATGAAGGATAGAACTCAGAGGGGTACCTGTTGCCAGACAGATCTGAGTAACAATAGTTGTCTGGACTCTAAAGTATACGTCCAGTAGTCCACTTTGCATAAATCTAGATAGATCAAACGCAACATAAACACAAAAAAATACAAATCTAGATAGATCAAACATGCATGCAAAAAAATGCAAAGCCAGACAGATCTGAGTAACAAAGTTACCACTTACCAGACAGAAGAACTACAAAACAAGTGAACAACAGAAGGAATGAAGGATAGAACTCAGAGGGGTACCTGTTGCGTTCGTGCGTTTGTGCGAGAGTAACAAACTTACCACTTACCAGACAGATGAAGTAACAGAACAACAGAATGAATGAAGGATAGAACTCAGACCCTCAGAGGGGGACCTGTTGCGTTCGTGTGCGAGAGTAACGCTGAGAAAGATTTCGACTTTCGCCCTTAATTTGTCGAAGGTGAAAGGAAGGAGAACTGGAGAAGTGAAGTATGTTGTTGTGAAAGGAAGGGGTGAACAAAATTACAAAACTAAGTTCTTCAGTCTTCACAGTAGGGGTGATGGTGAACGAAGGTTTTCGCAGTCGAAGCCTCGAAGGTGAAAGGAAGGGGGGGATTGGAATTCAATCGTCAGACTCAGATGGAGATGGGGAAACGGGATGTTGAAAATTGAAATTGAATATTGCAAAATGAAAAGGCCAAAAGGGAATGGGGAATTGGGAAGGGGAACTAGGGCGGCCTAGAATGTTCTAGGCCAGAGGGTGACGGGACCGATACAAGAGGGGGCGAGGGCGGGGGAGGGTAATTAATAATTAATAAAATTATTTATAATATATTAATATTTAATATATATTATATTAAATGGGTCTGGTCCGGTTTGCCAGTTTATTTATTTCCAAAACCGGAACCGAACAGGGAAATACAGTCCGGTTTATTCTTTACATTTAAACCTTTTGTTAAACTGTGGTTCGGTTTGACACGGTTTGGTTTTGGCTTGGTCCGGTTTTTCGGTCCGGTTTTCAAAACTTTTGTTCACCCCTAATTAATAGAAAACATAATTGATCTAGCTACACTTAATATATGCCTATGTTTCCTCTCAGCAACTCCATTTTGCTAAGATGTGTACATGTTTGATGCTTGATGATGGATCCCCTTCTCATTTAAGAATGAATTTACAGTTTGATCTAAGAATTCACTGCCATTATCAGATCTGAAATTTTTAATGACAGTATTAAAGTGATTTTGGACAAGATTTACAAATCTCTTGAACACATTTGAAAGCTCAGACTTATGTTTCATTAAAAAAATCCAGTTAACTCTAATATGATCATCCACAAAAATCACAAACCATCGACTACCATTAACATTTAGAGTCCTAGAAAGACCCCAGATATCTGAGTGCACTAGATTAAAGGGTTTACTTTCAGAATAAACCTTGACAGGATAATGAGTTCTAGTCTGCTTGGCAACACGTTTAAGATAGTCAAGAGAAATATTTTCAAACAAGTCAGGTTTTAACTTCCTCAGATACACAAAGTTGGGGTATCCCAACAGTTGATGCCATAACAAAATAAGGTTCATTCTAGATTGATCTATTCTAGGAACAGTTTCCTTGTTTATATAAGAATAAATACTAAGACAGCCTTCAAAATATTTAGATTTTGCTTCCTCAAGTAAGAACAATCTTTTGCGCTGATTAGCACTGCCAATCATCTCCTTGAGGACTCCCTCCTTCAAAGTCTGCTCCTGGAAGAAGGAATAAAATAACATTTAGAAGGTGAAAACAATGTCCAGCAACAATTATGAAGCATGATTCCTTTTACGAATATAAGATTGCAGTCTAGATTTGGAACATACAGTACTTGTTTTAGTGTTAATTTATTTGTGAGTACTACATCTCCACAACCTACAATATCCATCTTATCTCCATTAGCAATTCTGACTCTTCTAGGATGATCAGTGTAGATTTTATATGACTTTAGTAAGGTTTTGTCAAATGTTATATGGTTAGTGGCACCTGAATCAACAATCCATAAAGGTGACTTACCACCTGTACCTGTGTTGGCCATTGTGGCCTTGATCTGGTTGTTTGTGACCTGTGCCCGTTGATTATCTAGTTCCCTTAAAACAGCGTCCAACTGAGCCTATGTGAAAGTTGGTTCAGATGTGTTACTGGAGTCAACCTCTGTCAGAGCAGCTCTAGGAGTTCTCCACGAAGATGCATCAGATCTCCAAGAGTTGCCAGAATATGACCTTCCTGACTCATATCTCCCTGAGTCAAACCTACCAAAGGAACCTTGTCTAAAATGTTCTGCCTAAAGAAGGGTGGCCTGTTTGTAGCACCAGGTCTCCTGTAGCACTCCTCTACCACATGACCATCCCTATGATAATATCTACAGTTTTTCTTAGTAAACCCGCTGGAGTTGTTGGTACTTTTCCTAGAAAAAAGACATGCATTGTCTGATTTGGATACTTCTTTCATGGTGAGAGCAGAGGACTCAGATGGAACAATAGATGGCCTCATCATTACCTTTAGTCTGCTTTCTTCCTATCTTATTTCTGAGAAAAGTGTTCATAGCAGGGAGAGGCTTAGTACCTAGGATGCGGCTTCTAACTGCGTCCAGATTCTTAAGTAATCCTGACATAAAACCAAATACTCTTCGAGTTTCTTTGATAGTCCTGAACAATTGGTTATCTGCTGTACAGTTCCATTGGTAGCCTTCTAGAGAATCGATCTGTTGCCAGATCTGAGTAATATTACTGAAGAATTTACTAACCGTTTGATCCCCTTGCTCAATCTCCCTCAGCTGTGCCTCCAACTCATATAGTTCAGAAATGTTATCCCGTTTTGAGTACATCTCCTTAGTGGCTTTCCAAATAGCAGAAGCTGTAGAGTATAACATGAAAGTATTGCTTACTTCAGGGGTCATTGAACCAAGGAGCCAACTCATTATCATTGAGTTCTCTGCCTCCCATGTTGAATATTTATCATCAGTTTCAGCAAGAATCTCCATTTTCTCAGATAGATACTCTTTCTTTCCTCTTCCAACAATGAACAGTTCAACTGCTCTGCTCCAAGGAAGAAAGTTATTTCCATTTAGTTTTTGGTTTGTGATGGTAAACGGGGTAGTATCAACAATAGATCCAGATCCTGCAGATTTACTTCCCCCTATTCCAGAGGAAATGACTTCACTTCCTTGTTCTACCATTCAAGCTGAAGGAATGGTGATACGAAGAAGATGGATGAGAAATTTAGAGAGAGATCTGGAAGAAGAGAAGAGGGACGAAAAATTTAGAAAGATGAATTTTTGGTGAATTTTTGGTGAATTTTTGGCTGAGAGGATATTTGAAATGAAAGAAAGGACAACAAATGAAGTATGCAGAGGCAAGTTGTAGGAAGCCTCCTGAATACAATTTGTTGTTGCTACGTGTTGTACATGCAACACTCTACGTGAATGCCTTTTCAAAAACAGCGTCCAACTGAGCCTGTGTGAAAGTTGGCTCAGATGTGTTACTGCAGTCAACCTCTGTCAGAGCAGCTCTATGAGTTCTCCACGAAGCTGCATCAGATCTCCAAGAGTTGCCAGAATCTAACCTTCCTGACTCATATCTCCCTGAGTCAAACCTACCAAAGGAACCTTGTCTAGAATGTTCTGCCTAAAGAAGGGTGGCCTGTTTGTAGCACCAGGTCTCCTGTAGCACTCCTCTACCACATGACCATCCCTATGATAATATCTACAGTTTTTCTTAGTAAACCCGCTGGAGTTGTTGGTACTTTTCCTAGAAAAAAGACATGCATTGTCTGATTTGGATACTTCTTTCATGGTGAGAGCAGAGGACTTAGATGGAACAATAGATGGTCTAATCATTACCTTTAGTCTGCTTTCTTCCTATCTTATTTCTGAGAAAACAGTGTTCATAGCAGGGAGATGCTTAGTACCTAGGATGCGGCTTCTAACTGAATCCAGATCCTTAAGTAATCCTGAGATAAAACCAAATACTCTTCGAGTTTCTTTGATAGTCCTGAACAGTTGGTTATCTGCTGTACAGTTCCACTGGTAGCCTTCTAGAGAATCGATCTGTTGCCAGATCTGAGTAATATTACTGAAGAATTTACTAACCGTTTGATCCCCTTGCTTAATCTCCCTCAGCTGTGCCTCCAACTCATATAGTTCAGAAATGTTATCCCGTTTTGAGTACATCTCCTTAGTGGCTTTCCAAATAGCAGAAGCTGTAGAGTATAACATAAAAGTATTGCTTACTTCAGGGGTCATTGAACCAAGGAGCCAACTCATTATCATTGAGTTCTCTGCCTCCCATGTTGAATATTTATCATCAGTTTCAGCAAGAATCTCCATTTTCTCAGATAGATACTCTTTCTTTCCTCTTCCAACAATGAACAGTTCAACTGCTCTGCTCCAAGGAAGAAAGTTATTTCCATTTAGTTTTTGGTTTGTGATGATAACCGGGGTAGTATCAACAATAGATCCAGATCCTGCAGATTTACTTCCCCCTATTCCAGAGGAAATGACTTCACTTCCTTGTTCTGCCATTCAAGCTGAAGGAATGGTGATACGAAGAAGATGGATGAGAAATTTAGAGAGAGATCTGGAAGAAGAGAAGAGGGACGAAAAATTTAGAAAGTTGAATTTTTGGCTGAGAGGATATTTGAAATGAAAGAAAGGACAACAAATGAAGTATGCAGAGGCAAGTTGTAGGAAGCTTCCTGAATACAATTTGTGGTTGCTACGTGTTGTACATGCATGCAACACTCCACGTGAATGCCTTTTCAAAAAGAAAAAGATATTAAATGCGATGGGCTTCCATGACGCCACCTTTCTTTACCGGAGCCAATGCCTGACCGCCACGTGGCATTCAGGTCAGAAGCTTTTTTTTTAATTAAAATTTCGCTGGTTTTTTTAAAATTAATCAAAACTCCTTCCTCCTTTTCCTCCGTCGACTGCGTCTATCGACTCCTTCAACCTGAACATCCATCCTATCCACGGCGCATTTTCGAAGCATAAATCAGAACAGGGCCCTTAGATCTAACTACACTTCCTGTTTCTGCATCTCCAACCTAAACCTAGAAATGGCTCTTACCATTCAATCCCTCATCCTTCTTCTACTCAATTTCCACTTCAGTTTAACCCTCCAAGAACAACCCTTTTCCCCAAATGCTCTGCTACCTCATGTTTCTGAAGATCCATCAACACTTCAGTAGATTACCCAATTGTCTGTTGATTCTCCATTCTCCACCCCTGTTAATCTTGCTATTGATCTTTCTGGTTCTTTTTTATGGATGGACTGCTCTGTCATTTCCCTGCTCTGTCATTTCCTCTCAACAAGATTCCATAAAATGCTCCTCACTTCAATGTTTAATGGCAAGTCAAACCGTTGGTGGTATCACTAGGTCTTGTGAAGATAAATTCAGGAACTGCAATGTCTATAGACAAAATCCCATCACAGATGTAGCTGCAAAAGGTGAAGGAGTCGATATGACTCAGTCCACGGAGGAAGGGAAGGAGTCTTTCGATGGAGGAAGGAACGTGTGAGGAAGAAATGAAAGAATTTAGGGTTGAAATTGATTTTAGGTAAGGAGTTTTGATTAATTTTAAAAAAAAAACCAGCGAAACGTTAAAAAAAAAAGCTTCTGGCCTGAATGTCACGTGGCGGCAAGACATTGACTGCGTCAGATCCGCGTAAAGAAAGGTAGCGTCGTGGAATCCCAACCCATATTAAATTGTGCAAAGCACAACTTTTAAGGTAGTGGGTCGGTTCTAGAATAAACAAAAATATACTTCACACATGTTTAGTTTCACGTGTTTGCCACTTCCACCATCTTCCATGTCCATTTTCTTCTCCTTTTGCTTTCGTCTCCTTTCTTCTTCCTTTTACTTTTGTCTCCCCTGTGCTCTCTTCTCTTTCTTTATTTTACAGTCGTCTGCAATTGATTTCGACTGTATTCATGTCCCGCTAGAGGGAGTTATTCAATCAGAAAAAAATATAGAATAGGAGAAGAGTCAGCAGGGATCTGAGGTATTGCCGAGCTTCTGAACTTTCAGAATCATGAAATGCAGAGGGACGCTTATTGAGTAAATTCTAAGTATAAACAAATAGATGAAGATTTATGTCCACAGCTCAAGAAGCTCTGATACCATCAAGAAATATCGTAAGATAAACTTGAGCATTGAGAAGAATAATTTCTTATTCACTTGTAAGCTGCTGGACTTCTAGTCTTTCCTTTTATACATACAAAGCAACGATAATAAAAGAGTGAGTCACATAGATGGTGACTTCCTGTCAACTAAAAACTAACGCCTATAATTTACAGGATCCTAACGGTCACAAGAACAGTGAATTTACACTTTTATATACATAATTACTACACTATTTTCCACACAACCCATTTGACTAAGCTTCACCTTGTGGTAATAGAAGACCAGAAGGTCTGAGGTTTTGAAAAGTAATTTTCCTGTTTCTGGGTAAAAGGGATCTCTAAACTATTAGTTCTGCGCACGTAGATTTTCTTGTTTGAGTGCAACTTATTTTCCTGGCTTAAGATAAAAAATATAAGTAAATTGGTTTTTTAGGACTTTCGACCAATAAATAAGCTTTTAACAAATAGAGTCATGTAGATTGCTTGTTAACATGCAAATTATATGGCACTGCCATTCCGTCCAAATAAACCTATATATATGCTCTTGATGGCTAGATCACTACCAGATTTGATTGACGGAGTCAGCAGCAAAGGAAAAGAAAATATTTGAAGGGATTATGCCTTTAAGTATTTGGATTTATTTTGTAGATTTTCTTGTTTGAGTGCAACTTATTTTCCTGGCTTAAGATAAAAAAAAATACAAGTAAATTGGTTTTTTAGGACTTTCGACCAATAAATAAGCTTTTAACAAATAGAGTCATGTAGATTGCTTGTTAACATGCAAATTATATGGCACTGCCATTCCGTCCAAATAAACCTATATATATGCTCTTGATGGCTAGATCACTACCAGATTTGATTGACGGAGTCAGCAGCAAAGGAAAAGAAAATATTTGAAGGGATTATGCCTTTAAGTATTTGGATTTATTTTTTTAGAAGCAGAGGAAATAAGAGTGAAAGAAAGGTATAAGGTCCTTAAAGTGAGTGTGTGGCCCGTCCCATGTTGGGATGGAAAGAAAATGAAGGAAAGGTGATGAAGAGGAAGGAAACAGAGGGAGGTTTAAAAGGAAAAAAAATTACGAAGTGCCAAACGGAATTAAACATTAAACAGTCCATTTCTTTCTTTTACTTTGTTTATGCCAAACAGCACTTTTAGTCTTCTCTCTCTTTCTATGGTTGACTATAGTCCTTTCCTTCCCTCTCTTTTCCTTTTTCCTAGAACGTTTTCATTTCCTTGCCTCATTCTCCCTTAAACCAACTAAGGCCTCATTCTGATACTAAAGGCAAGTAGTCATCTACGTATAAGGTGAGTTACATATTTCTGAAACTGCTAAAATTTTCCACGGGCATAGAGACCCTCGAGATCAGTGCTAATGGTCGGCAAAACCTCCTCAAAAACTAGTAATTATTTATTGAGATCTCTAAGATGGGAAAAACATAACTAAAGAGAGAAGACAGTCAGCTGCAGGTTGCAAAAGGTCATGACATAATTTAGGATAGGCCAAATGAGGCACCACTGTCAGGTGCCTGTTTAATGCAAAGCACAAATTTCTCATGGACCTCAAGCATCTGGCCACTAAATATGCTTGACGGTAATACCAGCCTACATGAAATGCGTCATTTGACTTCAAAACACGAGAGCTAATGTACTAGTGTCATTCAGAAATAAGGTTCAAATGTTGACCCTAGTGTATCCAAATAGCAATCCGGATAACATTCATCTGATGCTAATGTTGACTTTTGATTCCAAGATTGGGTGAGCGGCAGACTGTCCTTCTGGCTGTTTTCTTCCAGCATGACCATTAAAATTACTGAAAGTATGGAGCTGAAGCAAGATTAATGAAGCATTTTTACATAAACCAATATTACAGCAAAGATATCCTGTTATATCACATATATCAAGTAAAAGCTGCAGAATAGTGCTAAACTAACCAGGAAAGAAGACAATCAGGCCTTCATCCTTAGTAACACTGTCCCTAACAGGTGTACTAGGGCTTATGGATTGAACATACCTCTCTGGTTGAAGGTCACCTTCTTTATCCTGTCCTCCCTCAATTATGGCCAAGAAATCCTCGGCCTGAATGAAGTTCCCTGCGGCTCCTATCCAAGCTTGATTCTGTGGACTGCGCTTGGCATACTGTTCAAGGAATGGCTCAGTTTCAGAAAGGTATACAGAAGAAGACAACTGTTTATGTCCACACAACCTGCTTATATACACTTCCCTGGAAAAGATGCAGTATCTTCAAATTTCAAATGCATCAGAGCATAAACCCATAAATTCGAGTAAATTGTACGTGTAGTGACCACTACCATTCATCGAGCAACTTGCTCATTTCCCTTTGCTTTGCTGGTGAGGTGTTCCATATCTTCATCTGCCTACAAAAATAGCAAATCAAAGGAATATTCAAAGAAAGCATATCTGCAGTGAAAGATCACAATCTCCAAGAAAGGAAAAGGAAGTCAGTAATAGACTTCAATGCATAACAGAACATTCAGCCAGCCTTGGTGTTTATCATATAGTATTCCCCGTGAAATTTTTACTCAAGTTTAATCATCATTCATGTACATAAGGATTCTACTGCTTGTTTCTTAGCCAGCTAAGTGCACACAATGTACTCGTCCCTCTCTCGCCCACCCCACCCCCTCCTCTCTCTCCTTCCCATGAAAATTTGGCCTGTAGTGCAATTTTTTGAATTCAAAACTTGAGCTTTAAAAGCAGAACCCAAAGGTCACACACCATTTTATCCAATTACTATTTCAAAAATTTTGAACGTTTTGCTCCAGACTGGTCTTGAAGTCCCTGCTTATACGATCAATTTCCAAGTTTGGCAATGTACAAAGGGCAGCACTAGTAGATAGACTCTAAAAACTAAGAATACTGGAAAATGATCAACCCTAGAATAAAAGGTGATAAGTCTCACAGGTATTTGAAAAAGATTCAGATTCAGTGAGCTCAGTCATCAATATAACGGCCAAAGAAAATCCAGAAAAACAGTCTAAACGGACTGGTGAAGAAGTTTCACTACCAAGCAACTATAGATTAAGTCCTGCAGATATAGAAAACTTTAGGGCCAAATTCTGAAAAACGGAACACTGGTGCAGGGAAGCATATCGCATGCAGCCTTAGGCTGTTTCCACGACCTGACTCCCCTTCAACCTGCATACCAGAAATTAGAACTCCAAGAATTTATAGGCAGAACAACAGGCAAACCATGATAGTCAAATTTTCACACATATTTATTTTTAAGAAAAGTCGCATCAGGGCTTAAGTGAATTTTGCACGGAAACCAAAAAAAGACGAGGATATCCAAAAATGCAATACTAAAAGGACTGCAGATGAAAAGATCTGTTAAATTCTAATTACATCTTACAGCTATAAAGATTGATTTTCACCACCAAGAATGAAAAGGCAAATGTACCTCAAATAGTAGGCCCTGTATGCAGATGGACCCTCTTTAAAAAGAACTGACAGAGCATTCCTGATTAGAAATGTTCGCAACTGCATGGATGAAATCAAAAGAGTTGGAAACTACAAACCGACTTCCTTGCACGTTTCCTATGCGTAAACCATTAAAACTCCTAATTAAGTCACAATCAGAATTATTTACCTGAAAGAAAGAACAATGAATGAAAGACTGAAGGAACTCTATGCACAAAACCCTACAAGTTCACACGGCATCAGATACAACTCACGCTTCCATGTGGATGTGTGTGTGTGCCTCTTTTTTCTTGTTTCTTTTTCTTTGCAATTATGATGTCTGCTGCTTTCATTTAGAAAGAATCGAAATAACACCCCCCACCCCACCCCCCAAAACATCCTCCACCCTCATCTCTCTTTCTTCTGTGGGTGGGTGGAAGTAAGCCAGCAGAAATCAATTTTGGGATCCGGTATCAAGAAATGTGTATGGAAAAGAACAGATTGTATTTGTCCAGATAAAGACTGAACAACTAATTGCAAACGAACGGAATACGTAAAAGGAACACCAATAAACAGGCTAACAGAAATATTATCCTCAAATAGCACCTCCAGGTAGAAGAGGAATCAAAATGAGGTCAAAAATTTTCATTAAACCACCTAGTGATGGCTTACTAAAGATATACTTAAGTATCACTGAGATAAGGAAAATGCATTATCGATGCAAAAAGAAACTTCTAAGAGCAACAGCAATTCCAACTACATTCTACATTGAAAAATGTTTTGCAAGGAAGAGTGAAACAAGCTCCATTTAAGACACAAAACCGAATATTCTTACTCATTGAAAGATGCAAGAATCACTTCCCAAAACTCATATGGACATGACAATGGAAGTATGTTTTGGTAATAAGGATAACCATAATTATATTCAGTTTCTATTTCGAAAAACAATCAGGATTCAAATGTTCTTGGGAAAAATATTTGCATTTTACCTTGTACGTAAGAAATTTCAACTTGATCATCAGATTAGCATCTTCATCAGCTAGGTCATCTTATGTTACTGTATCATTGCTGTCAAAAGCTTTTATATGCTTGACATCGTCAGAAATTTTGTCAGCCTGTAGCTTATTTTCCTTGAATAAGTTTAGGTCCACAAAGAAACCTGCGTAAGGAGCAGCATTGCATAAAGACACACCAATTAGGCGGATATCTTCATTAGTAACCTAATGCATATAGTGAAATGCGGAATTGATCATTTTTATTTTCAGGGTGTGGACGGGCTGTTACTAACAGGAGAAACTTATAAGAGGCAGGAGAAGGTTTCATATATTCTTCAACAAATCAAAGCATTCTCCACCTATGAGGCCTTTCACGCAAACCATAACAGAGATGGAATTCATATGAAAGGAAATTTCTATACTCTTGGCAAAGATTCAGTATAGAGGAACCCGCATCCACCAAAACCCCCAAATCAATATAATGGCCAATAGAAACAAGAGACACTACCTCGACATAGAGGCCATAATCCTGGTTTGTACCTGGGATTTGAAGATTAGGGGTATTAGAATCAGGGCAGTATTCGTAAACCACCACCACCAAAAGAAAAAGGAAAGAAAAGAAAAAAAAAAGAAAAAAAAAGAGGAAACTCTCTCAAGAAACAGAGGAAGACCTCATCTCCTTTTGATATCGCCGAAAGGCTGAATCACTGTGAACATGGATTACCATCTTGAAATGGAGATTGTTGCTGGAAATGCTCTCTATTTTGTGGAAGTTATGGTAACATTTGAAGGCAGCAGGAAACCGTTTCTCCCTCGTCAAACGTATCATTTCCTGGTCAAATTTGAGATTGCAGGAGCCAATGTTATCAATTAAAAAGAAGAGGATTACGTGGTCTACAACAGATAATTTCGAGATTTTAGATACCAAAACCAAAGAAATTCCAGAGGAACGATAAACATTAGCAGCATAACTACAATGCTGATCTCATCAAGGGCCCAAGCATCTTTTTTGATAAAGAGTAAATAAAGATATCAAAAAGCAAATGCAATATCAAGCAGCCAAAATAAAGGATTTAAAAGATAAAAAAAGCACTTGCAGTTTTGTAGTTGAGAAATCACTAGGATGTGCTTGCAAAAACTTTGAGAGAACAGATCGATCAGCATTTTTTGAATGTGAATCAAAATCTTCAATCCCAAACCAATCCACATAATTTGGACAGAACGAGGTACCAATGGTCTGAAGAAGAGCCTTGATTTGCTGCACGAACACTAAATCAAACACTTGAACATAATGCCTACACATTTTTCAAACCACAAAATAAGAATCTTACTTAGTGACATACCTGCTTCTCATCTGACCTATTAGCAGCACAAATTTCTCGAAGGCTTGGCACAGGGTCAGTATTACCTGCCACGCTCACAGTATTTGATAAAAGTTAGAGTTCGTTATGACATGACACAACAGTTATATATGAAGCATATTTACTAGCAAAATCAAGAAGAAGAAAACATAAGACATTCTATGATGAAACCTACTCACCCTATGCTTTATTTTCATGTCATAAAGTGCTCAATTGACTGAAACAACATACACGCTTTGCCTTAAAACCACATGCTTATTTAAGTGTGAGCATGTCATTATTAAAACGACACCATAGCCATAGCACAATAGCACATGCATTTCGGGAGCTCTCATCTAACCTGGCAATTTTTATAATAACACATTAGCTGTAACATTCACCTTCCAATACATTTCCTGGCACAAGTACAGCAATACTGCAACACAATTTCTTCCAGTACCAAGAAAAAAGACAAACTTAATAATAGGTTCTACAAAGTTTGAATTGATAACTGAAGAAACCTGATTCTGATTCCTCAGACTATAGCAGTGGTAAAGCCTGAGAAACAAAAATATGTTCTTGAAAATGCCAATTCAAGCCATTCCTCTTTGACTTTCATCAACAAATCCAAAAGCAAAATCCTCAAACCCAAAAAGGGGAAAAAAAAGTGTAATTCTATTATGAGCATGATAATACAATACAGTAAATATCTCATGAATTTAAGCAAACTTTTCCGCTGGGAAGTGACGTAAAACAGTGCACAATTTGTAAATGTGGCAGACACACAATTAATTCAGTTGACACGTAAAGAATAAGCAGTGCTCACTGCTGTTCAAAATTTGTGACCCTGATCAAACCTTTTGTAAAATTTTCAGTTACAGGATAACAAACTTTCTTAACAAAACAAGGTGAAAAAACCAATCTTTAAAGGAAAAAAGAAAGAAAAATATACCTTCCTCGGACGTTGGCAGAGGAAAATCTTTCAAAACTTGTTCCATATGTTTTGGGCTCTCACTACTAACAATCCGAGCCACCAGACCCTCCAGAATTTCACCCTGAGCCTTGATATGATCTTTTGAGACTGTGCTCATGGAAAAGCTTGAAATCATGATTTGGGGAAACACAAATCAAGCATCCAACAGAAATTTCCCAGTGTTCAAAATCCATAGACATAACATATGATCTAAGATCACAGTGCATAGCAAAGTAGCAAATGTATAATACCAGAAAGGAAAAGCCCATATATAGAATAAATATAGAATAATGGCCCCACCCTCCAATCCCTCCATCGCTCAAAAGAGAAAAGAAAAAGGAAAAAGCAAAAGAACCTCAAACTAATGTTGCAAAATAACACACAACCTCTAGGAAAAGGGAAAGAACCAATATCTTATGAAAAGGTGGTGAATGCACCACATGGAGCAGGTGCCTTTGATCCCCAAGAGATGGGTGCAATCATAATACCATACAAGCTACAAGAACCTGCGTGTAAGAGACAATTGCTCATGAATGTCGTTTCTAAATTAGAAGTACAAGACCCTGCATGCAAGACACTCGCAGAAGAGACATGCACTAGGACACATCTCAAAAAGCATATCTGCATACATTTGTATAACTACCATAACAAGGGATACCGTAAAGCTCAACCCAAAACTGTCCTATCTATATAACTTCTTATATGGAAAGGCACATCAATAGGAAGTAGGTAAAAGAGTTTTTGTAGAAGTAGAGATATGGTGGCTGCTAGAGGATGCAGCAATGCAAATGGTTGCATGTTTTAAAGGATGCAATAGAATGGCCTACAATCAACTGGCTACCAAAAAGATGACATTAAGTATAATAGCTACCCTGCATATGGAAAGATTAAAAAAAGACAGACGATATTAAAAATGTTACTCAGCAAGTAACTGACCGGGTATTGATATATCTGCTACTTCATCAAGGGCCTTACACGCTGAGGTTGCTGTTCCTTCCTCGCACAGAGCATCATAGGCAGCAAAAAAGGATGTCACTGACTTCCTTGATGTATCATGGCAACCAAAAGAGTAAAATCACTACAAGGTTAAAACATCACTCGCTTGAAAAGGAAGAAAGGAAAAAAAATAACCAGGACTACAGGGAGTAACACAGAAGGCTTGCTAGAAAACAGATGGATAGCCACAACAACGCAGCCACTATAGCAACATATTTCATAACAAAAAGGAAATCATAGAGGAGCCAACAATTCATGATTCATGGCCAATAGCGAATCTCAGAGTATCTGCTCATACTCATAGAAGAAATGACCACAAGTATACATAAGCTATGAGGGAAAACAGACATAGGCTGATTATAAAACAAGCCAACGCGTTTCTCTGGCAAGCCACAAAGAGAAAATTTATCATGATAAACCATTTCTAGTGGTCTTACAAAAAAGGCATGCATTTATCACTCTATCCATCATCTCTGGTTCTTTGGATCCCTCTCCTAGCCAGCATTGAGGAACATATACTCCACTAGTATCACTACTCAGCATAGGAGAAGAAGAAACAGTTACCTGGTAGAAAACAAGCAAACATGATTAGTTGGCAGGCCCCACGTGCGGCAAAATGCTATTATCTTTGGAGTCGAATAAAATTGCGGCTTTCCATTGCCCAAGTTTGTGACTGCAGTCACAACCACTACAAACAAGGAAGATTGCAAAGCTCAGGGGAAAGCATGTAAACAAGACATCCCTTGATGAGACAAGCATATTTCCTTGTGCTTCAATAATTTCTCAACTTCGCTCCACAGAATAAAACTGATGCTTGTTGCCTAAACAGAAGCTGATATGCATCACCTTAAGTTCTAACCTCTTCTATTCCAGAGATGATTAATGAAATCCTGAAGCTGTAGATACTTGCTTCTCAGGAAAAAGGGTATAAAAGAGGTGCTTACGTTTGAAACTAAATTGATGATTATGAGCCACATTTCCTTTTACATAATCCTAAGTACCATCATATGAAACACAAGGAAGCTAGAGTCAGAAAGCAGTTCAACAGGTATAGGCATTCGATGCATATTAAACCAGTAAGAAATTATCACAAAATTCATCAAGCCCTCTAACTCATTGTTTTCAAAATTTTGATAATGAAGACATTTCAGACTTCAAAAGAAATTTTAATTTTGCAATATCTATGGTTTCCTCAAAATAATCTACGATTATGCCTTGCCGTCCACTAAAGAAAGACGGTACAGAACATCTGAAAGCTTTTAGTAGATACATCAACTCTGATCAGAACTGCATGTTTCAGAGGAAAAAAGAATATATATATATATATATATATATGTATATGTGTGTGTGTATGTATGGATGTGTGTGTGTGTGTATGTATATATATGTATATATCAGAACTGGAAGATATGCAGGAGATGGTCTAGGATGCTGCTTGATTGCATGGACTTACACGCTTTTACCCACTTACCATAGTCCTCTCATGGACGTTGTCTATGATCACCCAGTACAGCAGTTACCAGTTCCATTGATATGCATACACGGTTTTTCTGCAAGAATTTCAAATAAAAGTGTAATTTTCACTCTACAAGAACGCCATCCATTTAAGCATCACGAACTTTGGCAATCTACGCTTGTAAAAAAACGTATAACCAGAATATATATCAAAAATAGGAGCCGCTAAAAAGAAGGTTCTCACCATATATAGAGTAGAAAAAATCCACAAACTGTATCATAGGCATTCTTCTAATAGCATGGATTCAAGAAGTAAATTTATGTCTCTCATCATTAATCCCTTTGAAACTACATTCACAAAATGACACCCAAGCCATGTTAAATTCATAGCAACATAGCTAGGTGCATAATTAATCTGAAGAAGCGTGTGAATATACAGTCAAAAATACTAGAAAACCAGAACCATACTTTTCTATACATGACAATTGAATTACAAGATATCATCCATTTTTTTATATTCCATCTCAGAAGCGCATAACTTCACCATACATTTAATGTCAATTATGACCAAAATGCATTGGCGCATTATTACCTTTTGAAGGTTATTCTTAATTGTAAAAAAGGTCAACATAAAGACGTAGAGCTTACAGCATATGTGATCAGAAAAATAATATACATCACATCTTCTAAAGATTTTAAGTGTCTAGAAATCCGGCTATAAAAAATTAAAAACTAAAAATCGTATATTAAAAGGAAAAAATAATTGCGAAGTACCTCAAGATACTCATTGAACTCTAATTGCTTCTTGGCTGCTTGAGCACCCCATGATTCATGAAATGTCCTCCCAAGAACAAAAACGCCAACAACAGTGTAACTGCAGCATAGTTATTTCAAGAGACATTAAATACTTTCCTTTTCTTCGCAATTAAAGACATTAAATACTTATTTGTAACTAAAATTTTACACACACACAGACACAAAATAACCATTATAATAGGCAGTACCATAGTACATTCAGATTCCTGTAGGCATGACCTACCACCATTTGACAACCCTGATACTAAGTAGTAATTTTAGAAATGCAAAAGGCCCTAGTGGGATACAGTGGAAATATTACTAAGAAAATAGAACAAGAAAGAACAAACTTCCTTCAAAAAAAACAAAAATTTGACAAACTAGCTTTTCTGAAGTCAGCTTGCTATTTGAATTAGCAAGTATTAAATTTTGAGTTTTACTGACATCTCGAATAAATTCAGTAGCATCTAAGTTCTGGGAATGGCTAGTAGAGTTAGCTAGTGGCCATCAGCTGCAATCAAGTCAACTAACTGAACTGGCGGAATTCATAAATCTGTGTACTGAAATATCTTTACACCGACTGACGTTAAAAATATTGTTTAACAACCTCTCTACCGACATAACTAATGAACTAAGCCTATCTGGTCATCAATTGTGCTAATAAGTGATATAAGTAGAAAGCCAAAGTTCATGACCAACAAATACACAACTCACCTTATGACAAATGAGCACAGTCATTTCCTAGCAAATAGTTGGTTACAACTATAATCAGAGCATAGGACAATTTGATGAAGAGCAGTTGTTCCTTCACAGCTTTTAAGTGGTTACCTTTAACCACATTTTGCTAAAGGTTGGCATTTCATCATTGAGCTTATGTAAGCCACCTTTATATATTTTGTAAATCTGCCGGTTTGGCTTTATATATAAAAGTTAAATTACAACAAAAAAAAATTGTTCCTTCACAGAACTGGTTTAAGCATTTATAGTTGCACCCATCAGATCTAAACTTTTCATTTGTAATTTAATAAAGTATCACAAAAAAGGGGGTCTCCTATTTCAGATCTTCCAACTTACAGTCCAAGAATATCTTGGAACTTTAAGCCATGAGACAGTGTCTTTACTCCATGTTTGAATGAACAATTTCAGCAGTGATGCAAAAAAAGAGTGACAACTTCAGCACATAATTAAAGATATAAGTAATCACATATATTAAAGAGAAAAAGTTTCAAGAACAATGGATGAAGCACCAAAAAAAAGGTAATGTGAGGGACAGGGATGTGGAGAGAGAGAGAGGGGGCATACACATTTCCAAAACTGTTTTTAGCATATGCTCCTCCCTCATGCCCGGCATACATAAAAAGCGAGCCAGAATGCTTCAGGGACACCTGTTGACACATCAATTTCATGACAAAAGTACCAAACAGCTAATCGAGTAATTACCCAAAGAGAGAATATGAAAAGAATGGCCTCAGGGAAACAACAATCTCAAATGAAAGTCGAAAAATAATCTACAAATGCATACCTCCAGAGTAGCCAAGCCTTTTGACACCATCACTGTCATCCTAGTTCTGATCTGAATGTGTGCATACAAGTAAATAAATTGCTGGGTGTGAAAGAGAGAGAGAACATGAACATAAACATGAACATATGCACTATTGGCTAAATATGAAGAGGAAATACCTAAACATTGATCTTACATAGTGGCTAAAGAGGAAGAAGAGGGAAATACCAAAACATCTTAGGAAAAGCAAGAGCGAAGATACCTCATGGCTAGACTTCTCATTTTCAAATTTGGGATAAAATGTAGCTCTTATCTGTGCCCGCGAATAAGTTGTGTTGTCCATGTAAAGCCTTCCACCAAGTTGCCACTGAACAATT
Organism: Eustoma russellianum; assembly: GCA_036186865.1. Classification (NCBI taxonomy): domain Eukaryota; kingdom Viridiplantae; phylum Streptophyta; class Magnoliopsida; order Gentianales; family Gentianaceae; genus Eustoma; species Eustoma russellianum. The sequence continues at coordinate 3,725,127 of AP025048.1, read as the reverse complement.
TGCTTAATGCAGCAGTACTAGTTTTGCTTGAAGCTTTTTGGCCTCCATCCACCAGCCTTTGACTTGATGTTTCAACTATGCCTTCTTTATCGACCCGCTGTGATGTGTCCCCACTTTTTGTTCCATACGACTTGGGTTTCCAAACTGCCATCTGACCTTGAGCAAGGGCATGGCTCACCAATCCAACGCTTCGAAACTGCAAACCTGGTGCAGAATCACTAGATTGGCTGCTACTTTCAGAAATATTCATCCTAGCAACACCATTCGTCAAAGCTTCAGAAGCTTCCATTGAAATGCCACTAGCTCCCGCAGATGAACTCGGTTGGTTCGAATTAGACCTCTGGATCCATCTTTGATCCTTAAAACCACCCCTTTTCTGCAATCAGAATTATTAGCATCACAGTAGCAATCTCCTCAATGAACCATCATGAACGCAGGGGAAAAGGACGAACAAAACTAAGAGCAAAATGCCAAAGATTACTAAGGGAAAAAAGGAAATATATATTAACAACACTTCATAAATCAATCATGGGGAGTACCAGTCTGAATTGAATAACGAAAATAGATGTAGAAGCAACAACTTTTACCGTATACAGCAGCCAAAAAAAGTACAATCAATCTAAACAGAATGCCAACAATGGATGTGAAATCATCAATTGTACCCCTCCCCCAAAAAAAAACAACAAATGAAGAAAAACGATTATAAAAGCGCGCCAAACGGGAAAAAAAAGTGTGCAATCATCAATATATCACCCAAATGCCCAAAAACCATAGCTCATGTGCAAAAGAGAATGTAAGAGAAATCCTCAACCTCAATCCAAAAAGGCCATAACCACCGCAAGAAAGACAAATATTGATGTCCAACCCCAAATCTTGACGCCACCTAGTCCTTGACTCCTTGTTAATGAAAATTTACAAAGGCAATAAATTTCACATGACAAAGGAATTAGAAGGAATAACATGCAAATACTCCAAAGAATTACAACGGCTAGGACTATAAGCAAAATAGATTACAAGTCAGTAGATAAATAACCAAAAGGGCAGAACACAAAAATTAAGAACAGTACAATATTAAAATCACGGCATCAGCAACAATTTCTTGAATCAAAAGCACGATCAAGGAGATAAGATACTGAAAGTTACCTGGTTAACAGGCATGATTGAACGGAAAAGAGAGTCAGAGTAAGAGCGAGAAGGAAGTAGTAAGAAGTTTTGGGGAAAAAGTGGAGGAAAGATGGAGCAGGGAGTAAAAGTGGAAAGTGCTCTGAAGAGAAGGGACATTTATATAAGGAAAGGCGAAAGAAAGGGGGGGGGGGGGGAGGAATGGATTGAATGCGTAAATAGGCCGGTGACACAAAAGGCAGCAGCGCCGCCCTTTGAATCAGTACAAGCCGATATTTAATCGGCAATTATGCAGCAATTCAAACAAATTACTCTGCTCTTTCACCGTCCGCTATCTTCCAGGTCCCCGTTTCTCACGAATTCAATGTGTGCCAAAGGGCAAAAAAAAAGTGTACACCCATGAATGTATCACCCAAATGCCCAAAAACCATAGCACACGCGAAAAGAGAGAGAGAATGTACAAGAAATCCTCTACCTCTATCCAAAAAGGCCATAACAACCGCAAGAAAGACAAATATTGATGTCCAATCACAAATCTTGACGCCACCTAGTCCTTTCATTAACAAGGGCAATAAATTTCACATGACAAAGGAATTAGAAGGAATAAAATGCAAATACTCCCAAGAATTACAACGACTAGGACTATAAGCAAAACAGATTACGAGTCAGTAGATAAATAACCAAAAGGGCAGACCACAAAAATTATGATACGATTACGAACAGCACAACATTAAAATCACGGCATCAGCAACAATTTCTTGAACCAAAAGCACGATCAAGGAGACAAGATACTGAAAGCTACCTGGTTACTAGGCATGATTGAACGGAAAAGAGAGACAGAGTACGAGCGAGAAGGAAGAAGTAAGAAGTTTCGGGAAGGAAGTGGAGGAGGAAAGATGGAGCAGGGAGTAAAAGTGGAAAGTGCTCTGAAGAGAAGGGACATTTATATAAGGAAAGGCGAAAGAAGGGAGGGAGATGGATTGAATGCGTAAATAGGCCAGTGACGCAAGAGGCAGCAGCGCCGCCCTTTGAATCAGTACAAGCCGTTATTGAATCGGCAATTATGCAGCAATTCAAACAAATTACTCTGCTCTTTCACCGTCCGCTATCTTCCGGGTCCCCGTTTCTCACGAATTCAATGTGTGCCAAAGGGAAAAGAAAAAGTGTGCACTCGTGAATCTATCACCCAAATGCCCAAAAACCATAGCACACGCGAAAAAAGAGAGAGAATGTACAAGAATCCTCAAACCTCTATCCAAAAAGGCCATAACAACCGCAAGAAAGACAAATATTGATGTCCAACCAGAAATCTTGACGCCACCTAGTCCTTTCATTAACAAGGGCAATAAATTTCACATGACAACGGAATTAGAAGGAATAAAATGCAAATACTCCCAAGAATTACAACGGCTAGGACTATAAGCAAAACAGATTACGAGTCAGTAGATAAATAACCAAAAGGCCAGACCACAAAAATTATGATACGATTACGAACAGTACAACATTAAAATCACGGCATCAGCAACAATTTCTTGAACCAAAAGCACGATCAAGGAGATAAGATACTGAAAGTTACCCGGTTACGAGGCATGATTGAACGGAAAAGAGAGCCAGAGTACGAGCGAGAAGGAAGAAGTATGAAGTTTCGGGAAGGAAGTGGAGAAGGAAAGATGGAGCAGGGAGTACAAGTGTAAAGTGCTCTTAAGAGAAGGGACATTTATATAAAGAAAGGCAAAGGAGGAGGGGAATGGGTTGAATGCGTAAATAGGCCGCTGAGTCAGCAGCGCCGCCCTTTGAATCAGTAGAAGCCGTTGGTGATGTAAAAATTCCTTTTTTAACATTTTTTTTTGAGTAATTTAATTCAAGACAGTGGAAAAAAAAAAGGGTAAAGATAAGCTTTCCTTATTTACAACGTTTTAAAAAGGGGACCAAACCAGCCGGTTTGACGGGTAAACCGGGAAACCGCCAGTTTTACTGCTCCGGTTTAACACAGAAAACTAAACATGCTAGAAACCGCCTTATAATGCCAGTTGAAACGTAAGCCGGTGATGTGGACGTTTATTTGCATGTAAGAAAAAATAAATTATCTTTTTTATGCTTCTACAATATTTCACATGTTTTGCATTTTCTAGACTAAAACTGGAATTAGGACTGTTCAACGAACCGAACAGTTATTAATGGTAGGTAAACGAGCCGAATTCAAACAGTTATTCGGGTTGTTTACTAAAACGAGTCAAACTATTCGCGAACTATTCTACTTGTTTAAACAGTTAAAGACTTATCGAGCCGAACTCGAACCAATTTTAGAGTTCGTTTAACTAAACGAATCTGAATTCGAAAACTTTATATTAGGTTAGGTTCGATTCGTTAACGCCCATAACTGAAACCTAGTCGTATTCTGCTTCAGCCTGCTCTATTTTTTGTTTTTTTTTCTTTTTCGTAGACTGCTATTTCTTTATTTTTTTTCTTTCTTTTCTTTAATTGACTGCTCTATCATCAGCCTAAAATATTTCCGAAAAATTGTAAAATTAGTGGCAAAAATAAATTAACACATCCAATTATATTTCAGTAGGTAAAAAAATTCACACTTTGTATATATATACACGTATTCAAGATACACATTTACATATGACGCAATATTATGATTCAACAACGTTATAATAACGATTGAAAACTGATGAGACCCAAGTCCACCTGCTAAATAAGACAAAAGACTCCTCCATTGGTCAAACAGACGGTCAACGGAAGCTGAGTCCAGTTCGGCCCTATCCCTAGAGGTTGGCAGGTTGCACCTCTGCCCAGTAAGGTTTCTTACCTCTAGTCGGCCTTGGCTGATGTTTGCCCGATGACCCCATAAGAATTCTCTAAGTCCCCAGAGGGGCAAAATTCTGCCTCATCTTGGGATCGGCCTCGGCCTCACAAGGGTTTACCCCCTAACAAACTTGGCCAGGTCAAACCGGATTTTTATTGTGTGCCATTTGGGCCCAACCTGGACAACTCGGCAGGCTCCTGCCAGGTGTCAAGCAGAGCCTTGTACAGCGAAGGATAGTGTTGCGTGGCAAACATGCAGAGTCATGAGTCACCATTGCTGGCTCACTGCGTGTCGTAAGCTCAGCGTCCAACACATGCATTGGTCCGCTCAGACACATAAAAACAATGAAAACAAGAGAAAAGGACAAGTTGAATCCAACAACGCATTTCACTTTCTTCTCCACTGTAAAAGAGAAAAGCTCAGGTTTTTTTAACAGAAACTTACAAAACTCTTCAAATACATAAATACTTATCATAAATGACATAAACTGACTTGAGCGTTAGAGGGTTTTACACGGGCAATAATCCCCATGTCCTCTAACGTCGTTTCCTGCACAGGTCGGCTGACCAGGTTCTAACCCGCAAGTTAACGGAAGACTAATGGCGTAACCTCTCTAGATCATCTTTGATCCTTGGTGAATATCCTACTTTATCAAAAACGGTTACCTTTTAGGTCTGTCCATCCTTCATTGTGTATATACAAAGTATACGACCTCCTTGTCTTTCTTTTATTAATAATTTATATTTCAATTGTACATAAGCGCACAAAGTATGTAAGTGGACCTAGATTACGCATGAATTAGTCGATGTTTTGTAATCTTGTTAAACGTATATAAGTAAACGTAAAAGTATATTTATCTCTCTAAAATAATTAATAATAGTTAAAAAATATATTCTTCCTCTTCTTCTTTTTTTCCTTCTTCCAACTAGTTTTTTAAATTTTTAGCAAAAAGTATTTTATTCATTCAAATGTGTAGATTAGTTGATTTTTTACCATAAGTCTCTACTTTGTCTAACCCTCTCTTGCATTCTTGAATTGCAAATAAAGTTCAAGTAGATAGATTTATATTATGTATCTCATTGTACCACTAGTTCATTTATGTGCAAATTTTCTATACTCTTTTCCGGATAATACGAATTGGATTTCGTCCCTAGTAATAATATAAGAAATTTCCGTCCATATAAAATTCCCCTAGTTATTTTCGTTGCACATCTGCAAAAGCATAATTTTTCCCCTTCTTTTTCGGGTTTTTTTCGGGTTGAGATCAAAGGAGATCTCAAATGAGACAAAATATAAGGTCTTCAATCACGCGACGTCACGTGTACAAACTGACCCACGGTTTACTTTTTGGTAAAAAAAAACCAAATTTGTACACGTAGCGTCACGTGATTGAAAGCCTCATATTTTACCTCACTTGAAGCCTCCACTGATCTCAACCGTTCTTTTTCGGGGTTCTTTTACTGATGTCATTATGAAAAAATTTATGACTTGGGGGAGGGGGAGGTGGGGGTCTAACTGTACATTTCCCCTATTTCTGGATGCTTTTTATTTTTGTTGGGGCTTGGTCCAAGCTTCAAGTGCACATAGAAATGTCGATAGATGCAGTGCAGCTCAGGTACTCGCCTCTGCTAGGAATTGATAACAAAATTTTCGGTTATTCGTCTAACATGACATCAACTTCATGCCACATTGAGCAGATACATATGCTATTGCATTGGAAATTTCAGTCAATACACCTGGGCTACTAGACTAGAATTCAGCAAAGGGCATTCAGAAATCTTACTGAATAGTGAATATATACCACTTATTTGTCTCTTACCCCCTTATTTGGTTGCTTGGATGGTGGATGTTCAAAACCGAACGAACCCTAGTCCTTGATCAAATGCAAGGGTCAGATGATATGATGGTACCCAGGCAGGCGACGCTTATCATTTCCCTTCAGCAAGAAATCAAAACACTTCATGATACAGTGCTAAATATTGAACAGAAAAATATATATTTTTTTTTTGTAAATTAACTTTCATAAAAGGCCAAAAGGCAAATATACATTGTTGCATACGACATAAGACACAAACCAATGCGACATTACAAAGGAGGCTTACAGATAGGAGCTATTTAAAAGCCAACCTTTTTGCAAAAGGTGGTCCAGAATGACCACGATTCTACAGCTAATCATCTATGCTAAGAAATAGACAACGATCCCATACAACAAAGCGTAGTCAGACGCAAGTCATGATCAGACAAAGGATCTCAAAATTATATACAGAACATCTATCCAAGGCAAAACTAGTGGCGAAAAGATGGCCCAGTGAAGCATGCGCCTTGTGGATCGCGGGAACGCCGATTGAGCATTCCACAGTTTCTGTTCAATACAAAAAGCAGGAGACTTCTCTTCCCCAAAGCCAAAATGCAGCAAAACGAGCACACTATCCTCCTCATTTGTATTTCCGACCTGTCATGGAATGTAAACCAATAATACTGCACCAAACTGAAAAATGAGGAAACCCATAACATAACTGAAAGAAATAGGCAGAGACATGGGAGATATCACCTGGCAGCGAGTGAAAACCATTTCCGAAGAGAAAGAGCCATGTCCTAAACAAGGCAAATGCAGAACAAAACTTTATCCATTAAGCAGAATGTTATGAGATAAGCCCATTTCAAGCACCAAAGACCAATTGGTTTTCGATTTATTATAACCTCTCCAAGAGTGGGTTGCACACCTAATACTCTCCAAGATTTCAGTTTCTACCGTGTTTTCGTTCCTTTTTGTTTTTTGAAAGAACCGCCGGTTCCGTTCATACCAAATGAAGTAAACCGTGGTCGAGAAACAGAAGGTGACTAGATGCTTTTGAAGTTTGGATCTCCAATGTTGATTAGTTTCTAACCAAGTAAGGTTATAATCCCAGTCCAGAGATGGGGGAGAAAGAGAACAACGTGAAAGAATGGATCGCCACACCTTGCCAGAATAAGGGCAAGAGAAGAAAAGGTGCTCATGGTTTTCAATCGAACATTCACACATGAGACAGAGATTAGTTGAGATTAGACCCCATTTGATGAGCTTGTCCTGTGTATTCATCCTCTTCCAACATGCAAGCCATAGGATGACCGCAAACCTTGGAAGAGAGTGAATGCACCATATAATTTTAACCCATCCTGGGGATGGGACATCAGGTCTTAGGGCCTTAATTGCATTTTTAATAGAGAAGATTATGTCTGGCTTCCATTGCCAAAAATCTTCTCTAGATACGAGGGCAATTCCACGGCATTCATGTTTAAAAGCCAGAACCTGACGATCCCAACCTCTTCCATAAGGTATTCTCCAAGAAGAGCCCTCTAAAATACATCCTTGTATATCAGCACAAGGTCCATAAGCTATTGTATTTCCAGTTAACCGGAGATGATCATCCAAAGTAGCCTTTTGAAATCAAGACCCTGAAAAGATATACAAGCAAAATATGCATCAACACACAATAGTATAAACTAAAGTTGCATTTGCCACGACGCAAACAAAGCATAAGAAGAGAGGTTCCTAGCAACAGTCGGTGTATATGCACAAGCAAGCTGTGATCAAGAAGACACTAAAGAAAGAAGGGGGAAAAGAAAAAAGTTGTCTTTGAGTAATTCAGGATGATTACCGGTAGTAGTAGAATATATGGAATACATGAAAACCGCGGTGCATGTAGAAATGTCCAAGATATCACAAACTAAACAAAAGCAGAAGAAATGAAAAACGTTATTCTTTAGTAAAATACCTATTGAGCCCGAATAGAAGTTGGAGCAAACTGGAGATTTTGATAGCTTGCTGCCTCCTCACCAACAAAATAATCCTGGAGAGCTGACATCTCGATCTTGCTGGATTTCAAACTTTTGATGGCTTCAGCAGTAGCCAAAGCCCCCGCCACTGTTGTTATGGTTGGAATCTTGTAAGCAAGAGCCATCCTCCTCAGCTTTCTTCCATCAATTCGATCAAGTTTGTCACCTGAACTTGTGATCACCGCCAACTGAATTAGCCCGTTAGCAATCATATCAGCAGCATGTGGCCGTCCTTCATGCATCTTCAATACTCGCTCCACAGGGATGCCTTCGAGCTCAAGAACATGTGCTGTTCCAGAAGTAGCAACTATTCTGAATCCAACAGCCAAAAAGGCACGAGCGATTGAGGCAAGATGGGGTTTTGTCAGGTCATTTAAACTAAGAAACAGTGTGCCTGAAAGTGGTAGCTTTTGTCCAGCAGCTATCTGTGCCTTGGCAAATGCAATTGAAGACTCAGCATGAATACCCATTACCTCGCCTGTGCTACGCATTTCAGGACCAAGAAGCACATCGCAACCTTGGAACTTCTCAAATGGGAAAACAGCTTCTTTTATTGATACATGCCTTGGAATTACCTCTTTGGTAAATTGCAGATCATGGAGGGATTTTCCTGGCATGACAAGAGAAGCATACTTAGCCAAGGGATGCCCGATTGCTTTAGAGACAAAAGGCACGGTCCTGGATGCTCGTGGATTCGCCTCGAGCAGGAAAACATCACCAGAAGCTGTTATGGCATACTGACAATTCATGAGCCCACAAACATTAAGCCTCTTTGCCAATTTTGTAGTCCATGACCTAATTGTCTTCAAGCACGACTGAGAAATAGTTTTTGTGGGAAGCATACACGCTGAATCGCCAGAATGGACTCCAGCTTGCTCAATGTGCTCCATTATTCCACCAATCACCACATTACCATGCAAATCAGCAAGTGCATCCACATCAATTTCTATGGCATCGGACAAATATCTGTTTATCAAAACGGGACGCTCAGGGTCCACCTCTACAGCAGTTTCCAGATAGGTGACAAGCTTGTCATCGTTGTACACAATCTCCATTGCTCGGCCACCCAAAACATACAAGGGGCGGACAACAACAGGGTATCCTATGTTTGCAGCAATAGTGAGAGCATCTTGTTCACTTTTAGCAATACCTCCTTTAGGCTGCTCAATTTGAAGTTCCTCAAGGATAGCATTGAACCTTTCCCTATCTTCTGCTGCATCAATAGAGTCAGGTGATGTACCCTAAATGCGCGCATATCCTGCTTCACTTTTGCACCTGGGTTTGTGCTCATCCAAGTACTGCTGGATTGGAAGAGCAAATTTTAGAGGTGTTTGACCACCAAATTGCACAATGATGCCATCAGGGCCTTCCATGTCAATGACATTAAGAACATCTTCCACAGTCAGCGGCTCGAAATAAAGCCGGTCACTTGTTTCAGGATTAGAATTCATCATGATTGTTTCATAGCCTACATCCTGCAATAAATATAAGAAACCAACCAAACAAACAGTTTAATATGTTTAGAAAGAAACAGATGACAAAATGAAATTATCCATCTAAAAAAGAAAAGGGGAAGACGATGTTATTTATATGTCCTAGGCCATGATTTGGATGTTTTATATTATACATTTATTATTTAATAAAGAGGTTTTATTATCATTATTGTTGGTATGTTACACAATTATGATATATGTCTCTGATTATATTGTTATAGAGATAAAATAATTTATAACCAGTATGAGTATTGATTTGATAATCATGAGATGATTATGTGTATGGTGATACAAATCAATCTCATAGATACTTGTTAGAGAACAGTGTATTCGATAAACCCATCATGAGATTACTACATGGATTAGCGTCATAAGTAAATCTCATGATAGTCATGTTTTAATCCTTACACTTGAGATTATCATAGTTTCCAACATAAGGACTATTATATTTTGACATGATCTAACGTTATCCATAACTGGATAATAATAATAAAGGTCATGATTGAGTATGATAGAAATTATGCAGAGGATATTGAACAATCAAGATAGAATTTGTCCCTCTCTTTTGAGAGAGCTATCTTTGGGCCCCTCGATTAGTGAGACTGTGAAATGCATGGTCGTACTCAAATGAATTGATAGTGTGATCAACATCATTTGTTTTGTCAGTCTACTTAGAGATCGAGTAATCATATGCTTGAACAATATAAGTATGGCGCTGACCATGACTTATGTTCAAACTAGATATCGTGTGACAAAAGGATTAATGCATGTGCTATTATTAGGCTAGTTGGACTGTACTCGTATTAATTGGGTAGTCGTAATGTCTTGCTAGAGACCAATTACGACTTGTTGGTTCAATAGATATTCACCCAACTGCCAATTAATACGGGCCTATCGGGTCCTATCGGGTCACACACAAGAATGCGTATGGACTGATATTGATAATATTAATAATATTAGATATTAATATTATTATTATTATTATTATTATTATAACTATTTTCGTTTTTAAAATATATACTTATATATGCTGTCCATAATAACAACAAAATCCATATCTGATATGGATTTTGAGTGGTCTTATCTAGTCCTAACAGAATCCATATCTGATATAGATTTTGATTGGCCTTAACCAATCCGGTTTGGAATCGGATTTTGAGGCTTATATATTTGTATATACGCTGCTGTATCTCACACACAACTAAACAAAAAAACGAAAACCAAAATCGTTTTTGGAGAAAAACAAATTTCTCAGTCGCGCCGTTTCAAGAGCTAGCACTCCGGACGAAAGCATTTGTGTGGATACCGGCAGAGGGTGTTCGTGTCATCGCACCTCATTCATCTGCGGATTTCGAATCTACTGAGGTAATTCTCGAGTTCCTTTCATCGAATTAAACGAACAACATGGATCATTGGTAGAAAATCAGAGATCAAGTTTTATTTTTCTGCTGCGCGTTTTTGCAGTGATCATGTCGATGCGATTTGGTCCACCACCCAAAATCAATACTTTTTTCTCATGGGTAGGAGCTGATTCACACTCGAAGTCATAAGACGAATATTCTCCTATCTGATTGTTTTATGAATGACAGTCCTAGCCCAGGGGGAACTCTTCAAGTACCTAAGAATCCTCAAAACAGCCTTAAAATGTTCATTAGTAGGATCATGCATAAATTTAGAAACATAGCTAACAGCATAACATATGTCAGGACGAGTATGTGATAAATAAATTAATTTACCTACTAACCGTTGGTACTGTAGTCTATCCGTGGGAGTCTCATCCCACACTTCCTTCGGTTTATATCCAGTTCCATAGGTGCAAGTGCAGGTTTACACCCTGACATACCTGTTTCTGTTAATAAATCTAATATATACTTTTGTTGAAGATACACATTTCATTTTTAGTCCTCGAAACCTCCATTCCTAGGAAGTAACGGAGGGTACCCAGATCTTTTACTTCAAATTCTTTAGACATTTGTTCTTTTATCAACTTAATTCTTATACCATCATTTCCTGTTAGTATAATGTCATCCACATATACAATAAGTATAGTAATTCTAGTATCATTCGAAAACCGAACAAACATGGTATGATCACTATGAGACTATTGAAATCCATACTTTAGAACTACTGTAGTGAACCTTTTAAACCAAGCCCGTGGTGATTGTTTTAATCCATACAAGGATTTTCTTAATTTACACACCACACCTGTATTAGTGATGTTTTGGAAGTCAAGAGGTATATTATAGAGAAATACACTTACATATACTACACATATATAGATACTGAGAATAATATGTATACAACACATTAGTATACGAGTACAATACATATCGTGTACATACATAACATAAACAATATACATACATATATCATATACTACTATATAGAATAAATGATAAAAACAAATGCAACTTATATTATAGCCGTTAGGCTTTTCTTATTATAGCCGTTAGAATTGTGTAGAAGTTTCTTTCTAGCCGTTTGTTTTACATGAGGAGGAAGAGATAGTTCTTCCTATATATTAGATACTTTGTACATACTTTACCTTTTAAGTGCGAAGAGATTAATAATACTTTGCCTTCACCTTCACTTCTTCTCTGCTCCAATCGATCTTCATTGTTATGTTCATACTTTGTTCTTTATTGTTGAGTGTTAAAATTCCACATGGTATCAGAGCCATTAGAGAAGGAGAAGAATAAATCTGAAATATTTCAAAAGCCACTGTTCTGAGGAAAAGAAACTGAGAAATTTCATAGTGCCATGTTTCTCGGCTCAAACAAACCTGTTATGTTCTTTGATGGCCATAAGCAGAAATCTTCTTAAGACCATCATGTCCAAAAATGTCTATGAGGCTATGAAGAGCCTTGGTCATAATCAAAATCTTCTCATTTGAGAGGCTATGAAGAGCCTTGACATAAAGCCGGAATCTTTTTCAATAAGCTATGAAGAGCCTTGGCTATATACAGCTAAAATCTTTTTGATCTATTCGACTATCAGAGCTGAGTTCTTTACTCTTGCTTTGCTGTATTTCCAATATCAACAAGAACTTTTTTGAATCTTCTCTAGTACACTGTTGAATTCTTATCTACGCCTGGAAAAAAAAGAATAAGTTGTTATCCACTGTTTCAGTCTCATTGCCTCTATTATTTTTCTATTAGCATAGCTAATAGATATTCAGTATTGTCTCTGCCATATTAATGGTATTTACTGTAACTCAACTATTCTAAAGAAGAAGACGAAGTTTAGGAAGAAAGAGGAAATACTCAGAAGTGAAATTCTCCCAGTTATTTGTCTCTTTCTAAACGTTTTTTTTACTTCTCCACTACCACCATCCTTCTCCATTATTGTTGCACTCAACCAGTGAAGTGGACAAGTGTCCCAGTTTAGGTTCTTTTCTTTCCTTCATCGGGAAGCCTTCCTTGTAATTAGGGGGAGACTTATCTGCAACCCTTCTGGATCTTCTCACAGCCGAGAAATCCACTGGAACCCTTGGCTTAACCTTCTTCATTGGAGAGGTCATAGGGCTTGTGGGATTGCGGAGAGATTGAGAGATCTTTTTGATCTTGAGCTCATCTATCTTTTTCCTGTTCTCTTCCAATCTCTTCAATCGTTCTTCATAATATGCTAATGCTTTCTCTGAAACCACCATTTTCCCCTACTTTCTTTTCACTTGTTTCTCGATATTTTTTTCTGATTTTATCGTGTCTAAGAAGAAGATAGACGAAGAGCAGAATGAAGAAAGGTTCCAACTTTTCTTGTCCTCGATTTCGTTATTCCTTTCATTTTCATATATTGTGTTATGTACCAAGTGGGACAGGTGTCATTAACAGAATTTGACACGCTATACTCTACATACAAGTTGTCCCATATATTATATGCAACTTGCCACGTTTCTAATTAGATTTTAATCGGTTAAACTCTGTTTAAACATTTTTTCTCTTTTGCGTCTTTAACCTTTACAATTTCTTAATGTTTCCCGTCTTCATATGAAGTACATGAATCTTATCACAGCCGAAAATAAGTTTCCTTTCTGTCATTCTCGTGCCTAACTTGTCTCTTTGAGTGCGCATGCCAGAGAGCATTGTGGGGAGAGATTTTTCTTCCTCGAGGATCCAGAATTGTTACGAGGCGGCCGCTAGTGTTACAGCTGCAAAAGACTGAGGATGGACAGCAAGAAAATGCTGAGTTTGGACATATGCAACGCAGGAAATCTACAGATTTTGCAATGATTTACCTCGTTTAACCAAAGTTGCCGTTGAGGGGCAGCCAGATTCTGGAGTTTGAGGCTCCTGAGGAGATGAGAATAATTCATCAAAAGAAATATGTTCCATCACGGCCTTATCTAACATGGGAGAATCACAAGGTGGGGGTGGGGTTCCTGGATATTTTCTAATATCAGATTCTGGACAAGGACCATTCACCCCTTCGCCTGGTGCTTCGGTAAAAACTCCACTGAGGCGTTGTTGGTCCTCAATTATCTTCTTCAAATACTTCCCTTGGGCTTCTATCCGCAACTGCAGTTGTTTCTGGACCTCTAATTGTTCATGCAACCGCTTCTGGACCTCCATCTGCAACTTTAGTACTTCAGTAATTTGCATCCCTGATGAACTATCCAGACTGGGAAGCATATCATCAGATTCCTTCTTATCCATTTTCTTGCCATCTGGTGAGGATTCTGGAAGCACACCCTTTGGAGTAGCCCTATCAGGGCCACCAAGCTGGGCCACTGCATCAACAAATCGCTCGTGGAGCTCATTGGTCCATCGAAGTCGTCGTTTGTTAGCATTGTTATTGTTGCTGCCCTCTTCACCCATGAAATCCGGGTTTTATCTTTCCTTCTTACTTCCTTATAAATACATCTTGATAATTCAAATGGGTGGGTAAAGTCTCTATAAGTTCTCCATATTGTTGGCAGATTTTTAAGTATGTATATCAATGGTGCATTCTATTGTTATCCTTAAAGGGGAGCTTATGGTATAGTGTTCCCTTAAAATATTTGGTGTTAAATGCATCAGGATGTGTCCTGTCAATACTGTATCTTGTCTCTGATTTGTAAACAAGACTGTCTTCTAAATGGCCTATGGATATGTAATCTCTTTTATCATGTGATGTTGCTCTTCTTGATGTACCTGGTCTTGACTAAATCTGGATATGTTATTTGCATTAATGCGGAGGCTTGCTCACCAATATAAGGTCTATATGTCAGTAACTATTTAATCATTTCTGTTCTCCATGACCCTAAGATGTATATATCTCTGCAATTCTTGCTAACTATGTCTTGGAAGCTTTAAGTTGTATGCTTAATCATGAACTTGTTCCGATTCAATTGGGATGGTCTTTGTCAAAACTGAGTGCATACCTTCTTTGAAATCCTATCAGTAACAGTTTGTAAGTTTCCTTCCATGCAATTAATATATGAAATGTGGTGACATATGTAATGGGATGTTAAAATGTCTTTACTGATAAATCACATGAGCTGCACTTGAAAATTGACTTGAAATTGATAGGTTGACTATTCCTATAGTTAAATGATAACATGAAATGTTTTTTGATATTTGAAATATTGTCATAACACATCTCATGTTTGAAGGAAAATGATCAATTGTGAAAGTCTAACCTTGTATTTATGACTGGTGAGAGGGAGCATCTTACATGTTGATAGATAAGACATTTGTTTTGACATCTTGATTATCGTTGGCCTTAGTTGCCATTGTTGCCTTTATTATTTGAATGGACATGAGACCCTCTGAGCTATGAACACGAATAATCTAGAATTATTCCTCTGAGTCACAGACATGGACTCCGCTGAGCTATTTCATTGTTATTTGAATGGACAAGGGTTCCTCTGAGCTGTCGACACGAATAATCTAGAATTATTCCTCTGAGTCACAGACATGAACTACTCTGAGCCATTCCATTTATTATGAAGGCCATAGATGCCATTGATATTTGATGTCATACATGTCCTTATTATCACTTGTGAGTTGTTACTTATTTGTTGCATATCCCACGACCTAGTTGTACTGAAACATTGGTTCAATTGTGCCTAGGGAAGACGGAAAAAAAATATAACTGTTTTTATAAAAATCTGATGATGTCTTATTTCCCTTGTTCTATTCATCATATCATCATAAATTGATTATTTTAAGCGAGTATGGATTCACTGATTGTTACTTGAAAGAATAATGATTGTTACTTGAAAGAATAATGAATTGATAAGTTGAGGCTTTTATGCCATATTGATTTCCAGCCATGTGCCGAGATTGTTGAGCTCATTGAGCTATTATTGAGATTTATGGTCTAAGCCATGTGCTTATGACAACATTATATTGGTTAAATGACTTGGCATTTGTGACATCTTACGGAAAACATTTTAAATGATAAGTTGTTCCTTAAAGATGTCTTTTTTTTTTTTCTAATATGTCATTTATGCCAGACGTACTACACATATTAGACCTCTATACAATACACTAGTATAAGTTACTATACAATGATATGGAACTTATTTTCTTAGTTAATCATGATTTGAAAAATCTATTTTCATAAAATCAAAGAGCTGTTGCAATAACTTAGCTTTAATGCCATTTCTAACTATTTTAATAAGAATCTATTTTCATAAAATCAAAGAGCGCAATAACTTAGCTTTAATGTCATTTCTAATTATTTTAATAAGATGACTTAATCAGATACTAAGACATGTAAGATACATTAACTAAAATCTTTAAATTGATATGTACTCTTGATGTCATTCTTGAAGTTGTCAGTATACCTTTGTGCTAAGTTACTTCTGTGTTCCTTATTGACTATCTTGTATGATTATGATTACTAATCTTCTATTATTCACTTTAAAATGATTCCCTCTTGTGTTACTTATATAATAGGATTGCATTAGTTAAATTGTATCATTTTTCAGAAAGTGGAATTCTGAATGATTTGATTATGAGAGAATTCATAGAATTAGGATACTCTAGTAAGATAAGATGATCATGTATGAAGGGAAATACTTATGTTGTCATAATAAATCTCTCTGATAATATGTAAACTTCACCTTAACATTTCATCTCCTAAATATATTTGAAAACAGCATACATAACTATAACTATGTTTTTACTTATGATATCACATTATGCTACTTACGACAATTTTTTTTCAAGATGGTTGCATGTGTATTCTTTCTGCAGGTGCTCAAGAAGGAACTCAGGAGTTATACACTAACATTTCTTTTGCAGGAACAAGGTTATGTTTTATACTTAACATTTTATGCAGGGCATCCAAGAAAGCAACTAAATGATTGTTTGCAGGTGGATATTCCAAGTTTTTATTTATTAATCTTTATTGTTGACTTTACTTTGCAAGATCTTTAGGCCCATAAGTGTTGTGAATGCTCAAGTTAGACCAGCTATTCATTTGAAGAGGAATATATATATATATATATATATATATATATATATATATATATCATATACTGTGAATACATCAAAAGTGGAAGATTGAAGATTAAAGACGTTGCAGTTATGGAAGAAACATTGAAGGCTCCTCTTAGTATACATGTTCCAAACTTAGTTGCATCTACATATGCACTAAGTTTGAGGGGGAGTATAAAAAAATACACTTACATATACTACACATATATAGATACTAAGGATAATACGTATACAATACATTAGTATACGAGTACAATACATGTCGTGTACATACATAATATAAACAATATACATGCATATATCATATACTACTATATAGAATAAATGATAAAAACAAATGCAACTTGTATTATAGCCGTTAGGCTTTTCTTATTATAGCCGTTAGAATTGTGTAGAAGTTTCTTTCTAGCCGTTTGTTTTACATGAGGAGGAAAAGATAGTTCTTCCTAGATATTAGATACTTTGTACATACTTTACCTTTTAAGTGTGAAGAGATTAATAATACTTTGCTTTCACCATCACTTCTTCTCTGCTCTAATTGATCTTCATTGTTATATTCATACTTTGTTTTTTATTGTTGAGTGTTAAAATTCCATATATCCATGTATACCTCTTCTTGTAAATCACCATTAAGGAACACGTTTTTAACATCTAGTTGCCATAGACACCAATCCAAATTTACTGCTAATGAAAAAATAATCCTTACAGTATTCAATTTTGCAACAGGTGCAAATGTTTCCACATAATCAATACCATACATTTGAGTGAACCCTTTAGCCACTAATCTTGCTTTATACCTATTAACCGATCCATTGGTATTATATTTTATCGAAAAAACCCATTTATATCCAACCGTTTTTATTCCTGGTGTTAACTTAACTAAATCCCAAGTTTTATTTTTCATTAATGCACTCATTGCTTCTCTTACTGCTTCCCTCCACACCGGGTTGTCTAAGGCTTCCCAAATGTTGTTTGGAACCTGTTAATGATCTAAAGAACATGTAAATGCCCTTAATTTTGGCTTTAACCTGTCATATGCTAGAAAGTTGTAAAGTGGGTGTTTTGTATACTCTCTTACCCCTTTTCTAAGGGCTATAGGTAAGTCTATTTGGTTTTCCCGTTCACTGTCCCCCTTTCTCTATTTACTTGCTCATGTTCAGGACTTGCTTTACTACGTCTAATGTACACTTGGGTGATGGGTTGCACCTCTCTCCTTTCCATATTTCTGTCCATATATTCAGCCCTCGAATTTTGTAAGTTTTCGTCCACCTGAGTCACATTCCCTAGAGTTAATATAGATTTCCTTTCAGGAGTAGTATAACCGTGGGACACAACATCAAGGATACTCTAATATTTATCAACACTCGCTCTTGTTTTCTAAACTGTGAAATTAGGAGAATAAAAAGCGTTGTTTTCATCAAATGATACATCAAGAGATACAAACATTTTCTTAATTAAAGAGCAATAACATTTATATCCTTCTTGTGTGCTGGAGTATCCTAGGAATATACATCTATGTGTGTGTTTATCTAGTTTGGTGCGCATAGTGGGCTGAATATATACATAAGCAACACAACCGAATACCTTGATAGGCAAAAAAGACATTAATTTTGTATTCTAATAAAATTCTAACAGTTGTTCCCGTGGAGACTTAAAAGACAATACACGAGATGGCATTCTATTAATAAGATAGGTAGCAGTGAGTATAGCTTCTCCCCAATAGAATTTAGGCATATGCATGGTGAACATAATAGCTTTAGCCACTTCTAATAAATGTCTGTTTTTCCTTTCTGCTATCCCATTTTGTTGGGGGTGTATATACACATGAAATTTGATGGTGTATACCCAGACTAGCCAAGTATTCATGTACCCCTTTTTCAAGATGTTCATTTCCATTATCACTTCTAAATACTTTAACTGTAGCCTCAAATTGTGTTTTAATCAAGGTGAGGAACGTCCTGATAATATGTCCTACCTCCACTTTACTCTTCATTAAATATACACATGTAAGTCTAGTGTGGTCATCAACAAATGTTATAAACCACCTAGCTCCATTTAAATTTGCTATCCTAGATGGCCCCCAAATGTCTGGATGTATTAAATTAAATGGACTACTTGGTTTATATGTCTTTGGTAAATAACTAGCTTTAGTTTGTTTAGCCAATATGCATGTATCACATTTCAAGTCACTTAGGCATATGCTAGAAAACAATTGTGGCATTACTTTATTTAAATACAAGAAATTTGGGTGAACCAATCTCTTATACCACAACAAAAGATGTTCTAGTTCCTTGGTTCTTAACCCCATACATGACATAACTTTCAAACTACTGGAAGAAGTTGTTCCTTGTCTAGCGAACTCATGACCATGACCATCAGTCTGTTTATCTTCCTCCCTATTACAAAATATTGTTCCCTGTTCTAAGAACACTTCAAAATATGGGTATTTTTCTTCTCCCCGAAGAATGTACAAGCCATTCAACTGTCTAGCATTGCCAATCATCTTCCACAAATGTTTCTCCTTAAAAAGGCATTCAGATGATAAGAACAATGCCCAACAGTTATTATCACGTGTTAGTTTACTAATAAAAATCAGATTGAAACTTAGGACAGGTATATATAACACATTTAGTAGTATGTTTGGTTAGTATAACCGTTCCTTCTCCCAACACTTTCAGATTGATCCCGTTAGCTATTGTTACTGTCCTTGATGAAGTGTAAGTGTTGAATTTATGAAGAAGATTTAAGTTATTAGCCATATGGTCCAACACCTCCGAATCAATGATCAAGGGCAACCAGGACCATCTGACATGTTACCTGTTACTGACGCCATAGTAGCCTGGATAGGAGCATCAGACCTTGGGTTGTGTTGACTGGATGGATTTTCAACAAGTTGTTGTTGGGTCAGGAGTTGAACTAGAGCTTTTACTTGTTGAGACAACCTCGACTCAGGATCTCTTGTCACAATATTCGCCGTATGAGACCTTGTATTTCTCCATGATGGGGAGAACATCGCAGGAGTGTTACCATTTTGTTGTTGAAATTGCTTAAGTCTCTGGAGTTTGTAGCAGTCATCAATAGAATGTCCAGTTTTCTTGCAGTATTTACAGGTCAGAGTTCGTCTATATGGAGGACGAGAGCCATAGTTTCCTTGATTTCGTCTTACTACTAGACTACTGCCCTCAGAGTTAGTCCCCTGTGTACCTTGCGGAGTTGGTGTGCATGCTGGTGCTGTACTGTGGGACTTTATAATCAAGGCAGACCCTTCATGAGATGTATGAGTTGGGTTTTCCATCATCACCTTAAGCCAACTCTTCTCCTGTCTGACCTCTGAGAATGCAGCATTAAGATTTGAAAGAAGCTTCATTCTCAATACTCTGCTTCTTACAACATCTAGGTTCTTATTGAGTCCATGCAAAAAACCGAAATACACGTTTTTTCTCAATATATTGTCTGAATGATGAATCATCAGCTGGAGTAGTCTCATCATGAGTTTCAAACATATCCGGCTGTTGCCATAGCCGGGTGAGATGGGAGTAATAGTCACTAACCATCAGATCTACTTGATGTACCTCATGGAGTTAAAGTTCCAATTCGTAGATTTCTGAGACATTGTCTCGCTTGGAGTACAGCTCTCTTGCAGCCTTCCAGATAGCTGTTGCAGTAGGATAAAGAATGAAATTGTTTCCAATATCAGGTGACATAGATCCAATTAGCCAAGACATTATCATAGAATTCTCAGACCTCCATTGTCTGAAACCACTCTCTGTGGGTATAGGACTTGGAAGATTACCATAGAGGTAATCATCTTTCCCTTTTCCAATGATGAACATTTCCACTGCCTTGCTCCAGGATAAGTAGTTATACCCAGTTAATTTGTTTAGTTATCAAGATAGGGTTTCCATCCATGGAGTTGGGCAACTGTACCGTACTAGTTGCATGTCCTTCAACCACAATTGGTTGTTCAGTAGAAGGAGATCTAGTTGAAGATTCTAATGTTTCAGACATTTCTTAGAGGTTGAGATGGTTAATTCTGGAGAAGAACTTGCGTGAAGTAGGAAGAGCAGAAATGAACACAAGTGAGAGAAGAAGGACGTGTTGGGAGTGTAGCTTAAGATGTGAAAGCAAAGACAGTTGTCGTACGTCGAAAATAGACTTGAGAGACAAAAGTGTCTCTTGATAAACGTGAAGCTTCTTGAAGAAGCTGGGGTTTTAATTTCGTTAAAGTATTATGAAATCAAAGATAAATATTAGAACCCCGAGGAAGCTTCTCGAGGACGGTTTGCAAAGTAAAAAACAATTTTCCAGTCGATTGTGGGACCGGTCCAGAGCCAGCAAAAAAATGATAGGACAGCAATAATAGGACAGCTGTACGTTTTCCGTTCTTTTATATTTTCTTTTCATGAAAGCAGGCCTCTTTCCCTTTAAAAACAATTTCTCTTCAACAGTAGACTTTCTCTTCTTCTTCGTCGTGCTTATCTGCTGTAAGGAAAAACAATTTCTTGTTGCAGATGAAGAACATCTGACATGTGTAAGCTCGAATATGATTTTCTTATATCAACCTTGTATCTAGATAAGGTCCTCGTATGCAGTATAATTCAGAGATGACCAATTGCTTCCGGTAACAACAAATGCACATGCACAGAATTGATGATCAGAACTCGAGAGTATATGTAGTTGATCTGAACTTTTGAGCACCAGTCTCTGATACCATATAGGAATTATAAATCTTGATATCAATCAGACATGAATACAACCTTAAAGGTAAAACAGAGAACTGGAAGTGAAGAGATAATTTCATTGAGCCACAAAAATGAATTACGACCTTACATAGCTTCTTCTAATCTTAGATATATATACACTACACTTTTACAACGGTACAATAACTGCTAGAAACTGAGGAGAGAGATTTTCCCCAACTATATTATACTATTTTAAACTTCTAGAATTCCTACAATAAGATTCATTCGACAAAGTACAACAAACAAGGTCTGGCACACAAATGCATTCTGCTTCCTCTTTTCCGTTAAGACCTAGGTATGACTCCTATTGCATTTCATATTTCATCTCCTGTTGCGACTGTTATTTGATAGCAAAGCGTGATTTAATTTCATTGCCTTACATTACATTTCAAATTAAACCATGTCATTCAGTTAATACATGGAACAGGAAATATGAAACAATGCAGAACAGCGAATAGGTGAACAAAAGGTCACCTGTTTCCAGAATTCTTCATTCGGAGCATTCTTGTCAGCAAGGAGCATAGAATACGGTTTTCTTCGACGTTCATCAGCAACCTTCTGCCAATATCTACCTGTTAATATGGATAAACCAGAATTGGCAATTCCAAAGCTCAACCAGTTTAACTGGAAGCTGCTTACAAGAAAAAATATATATATATATTTTAGAAGGGACCATATAATTGTTCTGGACGAAAAGACAATTGAAAACCAACAGTAGATCCATCCTCAGTATTTAACAAAGCAGAACGTTGAGGTAATCAAAAATGATTCCACAGAATGAAAACCAAACCTTTTCTTGTCACTTTCGCCTTTCATTTCCCTCCTTCCCTAGTGAATAAAACCAGCCACTAGCCTATGAAGTTGCAGACTTATTTTGAGCAAATGGCAAACAAATTTGGGTTATCTGAACCCAATATGTTCTGTCTCGTGGGCAATTACTTACAACCATCAATAGTAAATTATCTGGCTAACACTATTCCAGTGTCCAACAATAAGAGTGCAAAGAAAAATACTAAAGCCCAACATGTCCCGTATGAAGCCTGCAAGTGAAGCTAACTGAATGACGACACAACTTATCCACCAAAAATTGTGATATCAAAATAGGCAGGACCCCATGAGGACATTCTTAAATAAACAGTACTTCTTGATCAGAAAGGATAGTAAGGTCCAACCATGTTATTCTGAATTCTGATATCAATGGAGAGTGTGCCTTTAATGAGATCACCCATCAAAGAATGAACTGGTCGGTCGTCCTCTAAGGCTCCTCTGGCACTCTATTTCTTTGCAAAGTGCAGACTTGGCACAACCGGGAATACCTGCAAAATCATAAAGATTAGAGCATCTAGAAACGAGTGAAAGCAAAGAGCTCAGACTCCAAGATCATGTATCCCAATCCACATATTTTGGGGAAGTAATTCCAAAATTTTAAACGCTATTGCGCATCTTATAACATCCAATTAATAGTTATCCTAGCATAAAAACCAGATCCTCGCTCTAACAATATGCTCAAAATAATTCTATCTTATCACTTTCTCTTGAGATTGTATGTGCTCTCCAACAAACAACTACCTTGCACTCAGACACACAAACAAACAGCTGAACAGAGAGAAACAGCAGAGAGGGGGGGGGGGGAGCAACGAAAGGAACAAAAACAGCTTTGATAGCCTAACCTAATGATTTTTCCTAAACAAGAAACGGAACCATTCACAATACGTTATGCATTCATTAAAGATAAATTTCAGTCAGTTGAAACCCGGGCATTGACTTCTTAAGAATAAATACAGATCAGTGGCTCAACCTCAAGAAATATTGTAAGAATAAATAAAGCAGTTATGAAATTATACTGTTTGCTTGTAAATATACTTCACCAATCACCAATCACCAGTTCACCTTTCCTTCACGAAATTAAAAAGATACGCGCTCTTGTATTCCCTCTGTTTGCAGTCTGCAGAGGAAAAGGAAACAACCACCACTGATCAAAAAAAATAGCAAACTGTTTGCAGTCCGCAGAGGAAAAGGAAACAACCACCAATCACCAGTTCACTTCTGTTTTCAGTCTGCACTCTGCAGAGGCAAAGCAATCACTTAATCTGTTAATCAATAGTCGTCTGGACTCTGGAGTGTGGAGACTGGAACACAAAAAAATACAAATTACCAGACATAAACACAAAATGCAAAGCCAGACAGATTTGAGTAACATAAATCTAGATAGATCAAACATGCATGCATGCAAAAAAAATGGGGAACGGGATGAAGGATAGAACTCAGAGGGGTACCTGTTGCCAGACAGATCTGAGTAACAATAGTTGTCTGGACTCTAAAGTATACGTCCAGTAGTCCACTTTGCATAAATCTAGATAGATCAAACGCAACATAAACACAAAAAAAAATACAAATCTAGATAGATCAAACATGCATACAAAAAAATGCAAAGCCAGACAGATCTGAGTAACAAAGTTACCACTTACCAGACAGAAGAACTACAAAACAAGTGAACAACAGAAGGAATGAAGGATAGAACTCAGAG
>AP025048.1:3525244-3701181 GCA_036186865.1 Eustoma russellianum | reverse complement strand
AAAGTATAAGTCCAGTAGTCCTCTTTGCATAAATCTAGATAGATCAAACGCAACATAAACACAAAAAAATACAAATCTAGATAGATCAAACATGCATGCAAAAAAATGCAAAGCCAGACAGATCTGAGTAACAAAGTTACCACTTACCAGACAGAAGAACTACAAAACAAGTGAACAACAGAAGGAATGAAGGATAGAACTCAGAGGGGTACCTGTTGCGTTCGTGCGTTTGTGCGAGAGTAACAAACTTACCACTTACCAGACAGATGAAGTAACAGAACAACAGAATGAATGAAGGATAGAACTCAGACCCTCAGAGGGGGACCTGTTGCGTTCGTGTGCGAGAGTAACGCTGAGAAAGATTTCGACTTTCGCCCTTTATTTGTCGAAGGTGAAAGGAAGGAGAACTGGAGAAGTGAAGTATGTTGTTGTGAAAGGAAGGGGTGAACAAAATTACAAAACTAAGTTCTTCAGTCTTCACAGTAGGGGTGATGGTGAACGAAGGTTTTCGCAGTCGAAGCCTCGAAGGTGAAAGGAAAGGGGGGATTGGAATTCAATCGTCAGACTCAGATGGAGATGGGGAAACGGGATGTTGAAAATTGAAATTGAATATTGCAAAATGAAAAGGCCAAAAGGGAATGGGGAATTGGGAAGGGGAACTAGGGCGGCCTAGAATGTTCTAGGCCAGAGGGTGACGGGACCGATACAAAGGGGGCGAGGGCGGGGGGAGGGTAATTAATAATTAATAAAATTATTTATAATATATTAATATTTAATATATATTATATTAAATGGGTCTGGTCCGGTTTGCCAGTTTATTTATTTCCAAAACCGGAACCGAACAGGGAAATACAGTCCGGTTTATTCTTTACATTTAAACCGTTTGTTAAACTGTGGTTCGGTTTGACACGGTTTGGTTTTGGCTTGGTCCGGTTTTTCGGTCCGGTTTTCAAAACTTTTGTTCACCCCTAATTAATAGAAAACATAATTGACCTAGCTACACTTAATATATGCCTATGTTTCCTCTCAGCAACTCCATTTTGCTAAGATGTGTACATGTTTGATGCTTGATGATGGATCCCCTTCTCATTTAAGAATGAATTTACAGTTTGATCTAAGAATTCACTGCCATTATCAGATCTGAAATTTTTAATGACAGTATTAAAGTGATTTTGGATAAGATTTACAAATCCCTTGAACACATTTGAAAGCTCAGACTTATGTTTCATTAAAAAAATCCAGGTAACTCTAATATGATCATCCACAAAAATCACAAACCATCGACTACCATTAACATTTAGAGTCCTAGAAAGACCCCAGATATCTGAGTGCACTAGATTAAAGGGTTTACTTTCAGAATAAA
Source organism: Eustoma russellianum (assembly GCA_036186865.1). Taxonomy (NCBI): domain Eukaryota; kingdom Viridiplantae; phylum Streptophyta; class Magnoliopsida; order Gentianales; family Gentianaceae; genus Eustoma; species Eustoma russellianum. Next base: position 3,699,818 of record AP025048.1, on the reverse strand, counting down.
CCTTGACAGGATAATGTGTTCTAGTCTGCTTGGCAACACGTTTAAGATAGTCAAGAGAAATATTTTCAAACAAGTCAGGTTTTAACTTCCTCAGATACACAAAGTTGGGGTATCCCAACAGTTGATGCCATAACAAAATAAGGTTCATTCTAGATTGATCTATTCTAGGAACAGTTTCCTTGTTTATATAAGAATAAATACTAAGACAGCCTTCAAAATATTCAGATTTTGCTTCCTCAAGTAAGAACAATCTTTTGCGCTGATTAGCACTGCCAATCATCTCCTTGAGGACTCTCTCCTTCAAAGTCTGCTCCTGGAAGAAGGAATAAAATAACATTTAGAAGGTGAAAACAATGTCCAGCAACAATTATGAAGCATGATTCCTTTTACGAATATAAGATTGCAGTCTAGATTTGGAACATACAGTACTTGTTTTAGTGTTAATTTATTTGTGAGTACTATATCTCCACAACCTACAATATCCATCTTATCTCCATTAGCAATTCTGACTCTTCTAGGATGATCAGTGTAGAATTTATATGACTTTAGTAAGGTTTTGTCAAATGTTATATGGTTAGTGGCACCTGAATCAACAATCCATAAAGGTGACTAACCACCTGTACCTGTGTTGGCCATTGTGGCCTTGATCTGGTTGTTTGTGACCTGTGCCCGTTGATTATCTAGTTCCCTTAAAACAGCGTCCAACTGAGCCTATGTGAAAGTTGGTTCAGATGTGTTACTGGAGTCAACCTCTGTCAGAGCAGCTCTAGGAGTTCTCCACGAAGATGCATCAGATCTCCAAGAGTTGCCAGAATCTGACCTTCCTGACTCATATCTCCCTGAGTCAAACCTACCAAAGGAACCTTGTCTAGAATGTTCTGCCTAAAGAAGGGTGGCCTGTTTGTAGCACCAGGTCTCCTGTAGCACTCCTCTACCACATGACCATCCCTATGATAATATCTACAGTTTTTCTTAGTAAACCCGCTGGAGTTGTTGGTACTTTTCCTAGAAAAAAGACATGCATTGTCTGATTTGGATACTTCTTTCATGGTGAGAGCAGAGGACTCAGATGGAACAATAGATGGCCTCATCATTACCTTTAGTCTGCTTTCTTCCTATCTTATTTCTGAGAAAACAGTGTTCATAGCAGGGAGAGGCTTAGTACCTAGGATGCGGCTTCTAACTGCGTCCAGATTCTTAAGTAATCTTGACATAAAACCAAATACTCTTCGAGTTTCTTTGATAGTCCTGAACAGTTGGTTATCTGCTGTACAGTTCCACTGGTAGCCTTCTAGAGAATCGATCTGTTGCCAGATCTGAGTAATATTACTGAAGAATTTACTCACCGTTTGATCCCCTTGCTTAATCTCCCTCAGCTGTGCCTCCAACTCATATAGTTCAGAAATGTTATCCCGTTTTGAGTACATCTCCTTAGTGGCTTTCCAAATAGCAGAAGCTGTAGAGTATAACATGAAAGTATTGCTTACTTCAGGGGTCATTGAACCAAGGAGCCAACTCATTATCATTGAGTTCTCTGCCTCCCATGTTGAATATTTATCATCAGTTTCAGCAAGAATCTCCATTTTCTCAGATAGATACTCTTTCTTTCCTCTTCCAACAATGAACAGTTCAACTGCTCTGCTCCAAGGAAGAAAGTTATTTCCATTTAGTTTTTGATTTGTGATGGTAACCGGGGTAGTATCAACAATAGATCCAGATCCTGCAGATTTACTTCCCCCTATTCCAGAGGAAATGACTTCACTTCCTTGTTCTGCCATTCAAGCTGAAGGAATGGTGATACGAAGAAGATGGATGAGAAATTTAGAGAGAGATCTGAAAGAAGAGAAGAGGGACGAAAAATTTAGAAAGTTGAATTTTTGGCTGAGAGGATATTTGAAATGAAAGAAAGGACAACAAATGAAGTATGCAGAGGCAAGTTGTAGGAAGCTTCCTGAATACAATTTGTGGTTGCTACGTGTTGTACATGCATGCAACACTCCACGTGAATGCCTTTTCAAAAAGAAAAAGATATTAAATGCGATGGGCTTCCATGACGCCACCTTTCTTTACCGGAGCCAATGCCTGACCGCCACGTGGCATTAAGGTCAGAAGCTTTTTTTTAATTAAAATTTCGCTGGTTTTTTTTAAAATTAATCAAAACTCCTTCCTCCTTGTCCTCCGTCGACTGCGTCTATCGACTCCTTCAACCTGAACATCCATCCTATCCACGGCGCATTTTCGAAGCATAAATCAGAACAGGGCCCTTAGATCTAACTACACTTCCTGTTTCTGCATCTCCAACCTAAACCTAGAAATGGCTCTTACCATTCAATCCCTCATCCTTCTTCTACTCAATTTCCACTTCAGTTTAACCCTCCAAGAACAACCCTTTTCCCCAAATGCTCTGCTACCTCATGTTTCTGAAGATCCATCAACACTTCAGTAGATTACCCAATTGTCTGTTGATTCTCCATTCTCCACCCCTGTTAATCTTGCTATTGATCTTTCTGGTTCTTTTTTATGGATGGACTGCTCTGTCATTTCCCTGCTCTGTCATTTCCTCTCAACAAGATTCCATAAAATGCTCCTCACTTCAATGTTTAATGGCAAGTCAAACCGTTGGTGGTATCACTAGGTCTTGTGAAGATAAATTCAGGAACTGCAATGTCTATAGACAAAATCCCATCACAGATGTAGCTGCAAAAGGTGAAGGAGTCGATATGACTCAGTCCACGGAGGAAGGGAAGGAGTCTTTCGATGGAGGAAGGAACGTGTGAGGAAGAAATGAAAGAATTTAGGGTTGAAATTGATTTTAGGTAAGGAGTTTTGATTAATTTAAAAAAAAACCAGCGAAACGTTAAAAAAAAAGCTTCTGGCCTGAATGTCACGTGGCGGCAAGACATTGACTGCGTCAGATCCGCGTAAAGAAAGGTAGCGTCGTGGAATCCCAACCCATATTAAATTGTGCAAAGCACAACTTTTAAGGTAGTGGGTCGGTTCTAGAATAAACAAAAATATACTTCACACATGTTTAGTTTCACGTGTTTGCCACTTCCACCATCTTCCATGTCCATTTTCTTCTCCTTTTGCTTTCGTCTCCTTTCTTCTTCCTTTTACTTTTGTCTCCCCTGTGCTCTCTTCTCTTTCTTTATTTTACAGTCGTCTGCAAATGATTTCGACTGTATTCATGTCCCGCTAGAGGGAATTATTCAATCAGAAAAAAATATAGAATAGGAGAAGAGTCAGCAGGGATCTGAGGTATTGCCGAGCTTCTGAACTTTCAGAATCATGAAATGCAGAGGGACGCTTATTGAGTAAATTCTAAGTATAAACAAATAGATGAAGATTTCTGTCCACAGCTTAAGAAGCTCTGATACCATCAAGAAATATCGTAAGATAAACTTGAGCATTGAGAAGAATAATTTCTTATTCACTTGTAAGCTGCTGGACTTCTAGTCTTTCCTTTTATACATACAAAGCAACTATAATAAAAGAGTGAGTCACATAGATGGCGACTTCCTGTCAACTAAAAACTAACGCCTATAATTTACAGGATCCTAACGGTCACAAGAACAGTGAATTTACACTTTTATATACATAATTACTACACTATTTTCCACACAACCCATTTGACTAAGCTTCACCTTGTGGTAATAGAAGACCAGAAGGTCTGATGTTTTGAAAAGTAATTTTCCTGTTTCTAGGTAAAAGGGATCTCTAAACTATTAGTTCTGCGCACGTAGATTTTCTTGTTTGAGTGCAACTTATTTTCCTGGCTTAAGATAAAAAATATAAGTAAATTGGTTTTTTAGGACTTTCGACCAATAAATAAGCTTTTAACAAATAGAGTCATGTAGATTGCTTGTTAACATGCAAATTATATGGCACTGCCATTCCGTCCAAATAAACCTATATATATGCTCTTGATGGCTAGATCACTACCAGATTTGATTGACGGAGTCAGCAGCAAAGGAAAAGAAAATATTTGAAGGGATTATGCCTTTAAGTATTTGGATTTATTTTGTAGATTTTCTTGTTTGAGTGCAACTTATTTTCCTGGCTTAAGATAAAAAAATACAAGTAAATTGGTTTTTTAGGACTTTCGACCAATAAATAAGCTTTTAACAAATAGAGTCATGTAGATTGCTTGTTAACATGCAAATTATATGGCACTGCCATTCCGTCCAAATAAACCTATATATATGCTCTTGATGGCTAGATCACTACCAGATTTGATTGACGGAGTCAGCAGCAAATGAAAAGAAAATATTTGAAGGGATTATGCCTTTAAGTATTTGGATTTATTTTTTTAGAAGCAGAGGAAATAAGAGTGAAAGAAAGGTATAAGGTCCTTAAAGTGAGTGTGTGGCCCGTCCCATGTTGGGATGGAAAGAAAATGAAGGAAAGGTGATGAAGAGGAAGGAAACAGAGGGAGGTTTAAAAGGAAAAAAAATTACGAAGTGCCAAACGGAATTAAACATTAAACAGTCCATTTCTTTCTTTTACTTTGTTTATGCCAAACATCACCTTTAGTCTTCTCTCTCTTTCTATGGTTGACTATAGTCCTTTCCTTCCCTCTCTTTTCCTTTTTCCTAGAACGTTTTCATTTCCTTGCCTCATTCTCCCTTAAACCAACTAAGGCCTCATTCTGATACTAAAGGCAAGTAGTCATCTACGTATAAGGTGAGTTACATATTTCTGAAACTGCTAAAATTTTCCACGGGCATAGAGACCCTCGAGATCAGTGCTAATGGTCGGCAAAACCTCCTCAAAAACTAGTAATTATTTATTGAGATCTCTAAGATGGGAAAAACATAACTAAAGAGAGAAGACAGTCAGCTGCAGGTTGCAGAAGGTCATGACATAATTTAGGATAGGCCAAATGAGGCACCACTGTCAGGTGCCTGTTTAATGCAAAGCACAGCTTTCTCATGGACCTCAAGCATCTGGCCACTAAATATGCTTGACGGTAATACCAGCCTACATGAAATGCGTCATTTGACTTCAAAACACGAGAGCTAATGTACTAGTGTCATTCAGAAATAAGGTTCAAATGTTGACCCTAGTGTATCCAAATAGCAATCCGGATAACATTCATCTGATGCTAATGTTGACTTTTGATTCCAAGATTGGGTGAGCGGCAGACTGTCCTTCTGGCTGTTTTCTTCCAGCATGACCATTAAAATTACTGAAAGTATGGAGCTGAAGCAAGATTAATGAAGCATTTTTTACATAAACCAATATTACAGCAAAGATATCCTGTTATATCACATATATCAAGTAAAAGCTGCAGAATAGTGCTAAACTAACCAGGAAAGAAGACAATCAGGCCTTCATCCTTAGTAACACTGTCCCTTAACAGGTGTACTAGGGCTTATGGATTGAACATACCTCTCTGGTTGAAGGTCACCTTCTTCATCCTGTCCTCCCTCAATTATGGCCAAGAAATCCTCGGCCTGAATGAAGTTCCCTGCGGCTCCTATCCAAGCTTGATTCTGTGGACTGCGCTTGGCATACTGTTCAAGGAATGGCTCAGTTTCAGAAAGGTATACAGAAGAAGACAATTGTTTATGTCCACACTTCCTGCTTATATACACTTCCCTGGAAAAGATGCAGTATCTTCAAATTTCAAATGCATCAGAGCATAAACCCATAAATTCGAGTAAATTGTACGTGTAGTGACCACTACCATTCATCGAGCAACTTGCTCATTTCCCTTTGCTTTGCTGGTGAGGTGTTCCATATCTTCATCTGCCTACAAAAATAGCAAATCAAAGGAATATTCAAAGAAAGCATATCTGCAGTGAAAGATCACAATCTCCAAGAAAGGAAAAGGAAGTCAGTAATAGACTTCAATGCGTAACAGAACATTCAGCCAGCCTTGGTGTTTATCATATAGTATTCCCCGTGAAATTTTTACTCAAGTTTAATCATCATTCATGTACATAAGGATTCTACTGCTTGTTTCTTAGCCAGCTAAGTGCACACAATGTACTCGTCCCTCTCTCGCCCACCCCACCCCCTCCTCTCTCTCCTTCCCATGAAAATTTGGCCTGTAGTGCAATTTTTTGAATTCAAAACTTGAGCTTTAAAAGCAGAACCCAAAGGTCACACACCATTTTATCCAATTACTATTTCAAAAATTTTGAACGTTTTGCTCCAGACTGGTCTTGAAGTCCCTGCTTATACGATCAATTTCCAAGTTTGGCAATGTACAAAGGGCAGCACTAGTAGATAGACTCTAAAAACTAAGAATATTGGAAAATGATCAACCCTAGAATAAAAGGTGATAAGTCTCACAGGTATTTGAAAAAGATTCAGATTCAGTGAGCTCAGTCATCAATATAACGGCCAAAGAAAATCCAGAAAAACAGTCTAAACGGACTGGTGAAGAAGTTTCACTACCAAGCAATTATAGATTAAGTCCTGCAGATATAGAAAACTTTAGGGCCAAATTCTGAAAAACGGAACACTGGTGCAGGGAAGCATATCGCATGCAGCCTTAGGCTGTTTCCACGACCTGACTCCCCTTCAGCCCGCATACCAGAAATTAGAACTCCAAGAATTTATAGGCAGAACAACAGGCAAACCATGATAGTCAAATTTTCACACAAATATTTATTTTTAAGAAAAGTCGCATCAGGGCTTAAGTGAATTTTGCACGGAAACCAAAAAAGACGAGGATATCCAAAAATGCAATACTAAAAGGACTGCAGATGAAAAGATCTGTTAAATTCTAATTACATCTTACAGCTATAAAGATTGATTTTCACCACCAAGAATGAAAAGGCAAATGTACCTCAAATAGTAGGCCCTGTATGCAGATGGACCCTCTTTAAAAAGAACTGACAGCGCATTCCTAATTAGAAATGTTCGCAACTGCATGGATGAAATCAAAAGAGTTGGAAACTACAAACCGACTTCCTTGCACGTTTCCTATGCGTAAACCATTAAAACTCCTAATTAAATCACAATTTACCTGAAAGAAAGAACAATGAATGAAAGACTGAAGGAACTCTATGCACAAAACCCTACAAGTTCACACGGCATCAGATACAACTCACGCTTCCATGTGGATGTGTGTGTGCCTCTTTTTTCTTGTTTCTTTTTCTTTGCAATTATGATGTCTTCTGCTTTCATTTAGAAAGAATCGAAATAACACCCCCCACCCCACCCCCCAAAACATCCTCCACCCTCATCTCTCTTTCTTCTGTGGGTGGGTGGAAGTAAGCCAGCAGAAATCAATTTTGGGATCCGGTATCAAGAAATGTGTATGGAAAAGAACAGATTGTATTTGTCCAGATAAAGACCGAACAACTAATTGCAAACGAACGGAATACGCAAAAGGAACACCAATAAACAGGCTAACAGAAATATTATCCTCAAATAGCACCTCCAGGTAGAAGAGGAATCAAAATGAGGTCAAAAATTTTCATTAAACCACCTAGTGATGGCTTACTAAAGATATACTTAAGTAGCACTGAGATAAGGAAAATGCATTATCGATGCAAAAAGAAACTTCTAAGAGCAACAGCAATTCCAACTACATTCTACATTGAAAAATGTTTTGCAAGGAAGAGTGAAACAAGCTCCATTTAAGACACAAAACCGAATATTCTTACTCATTGAAAGATGCAAGAATCACTTCCCAAAACTCATATGGACATGACAATGGAAGTATGTTTTGGTAATAAGGATAACCATAACTATATTCAGTTTCTATTTCGAAAAACAATCAGGATTCAAATGTTCTTGGGAAAAATATTTGCATTTTACCTTGTACGTAAGAAATTTCAACTTGATCATCAGATTAGCATCTTCATCAGCTAGGTCATCTTTTGTTACTGTATCATTGCTGTCAAAAGCTTTTATATGCTTGACATCGTCAGAAATTTTGTCAGCCTGTAGCTTATTTTCCTTGAATAAGTTTAGGTCCAAAAAGAAACCTGCGTAAGGAGCAGCATTGCATAAAGACACACCAATTAGGCGGATATCTTCATTAGTAACCTAATGCATATAGTGAAATGCGGAATTGATCATTTTTATTTTCAGGGTGTGGACGGGCTGTTACTAACAGGAGAAACTTATACGAGGCAGGAGAAGGTTTCATATATTCTTCAACAAATCAAAGCATTCTCCACCTATGAGGCCTTTCACGCAAACCATAACAGAGATGGAATTCATATGAAAGGAAATTTCTATACTCTTGGCAAAGATTCAGTATAGAGGAACCCGCATCCACCAAAACCCCCAAATCAATATAATGGCCAATAGAAACAAGAGACACTACCTCGACATAGAGGCCATAATCCTGGTTTGTACCTGGGATTTGAAGATTAGGGGTATTAGAATCAGGGCAGTATTCGTAAACCACCACCACCAAAAGAAAAAGGAAAGAAAAGAAAAAAAAAGAAAAAAAAAAAGAGGAAACTCTCTCAAGAAACAGAGGAAGACCTCATCTCCTTTTGATATCGCCGAAAGGCTGAATCACTGTGAACATGGATTACCATCTTGAAATGGAGATTGTTGCTGGAAATGCTCTCTATTTTGTGGAAGTTATGGTAACATTTGAAGGCAGCAGGAAACCGTTTCTCCCTCGTCAAACGTATCATTTCCTGGTCAAATTTGAGATTGCAGGAGCCAATGTTATCAATTAAAAAGAAGAGGATTACGTGGTCTACAACAGATAATTTCGAGATTTTAGATACCAAAACCAAAGAAATTCCAGAGGAACGATAAACATTAGCAGCATAACTACAATGCTGATCTCATCAAGGGCCCAAGCATCTTTTTTGATAAAGAGTAAATAAAGATATCAAAAAGCAAATGCAATATCAAGCAGCCAAAATAAAGGATTTAAAAGATAAAAAAAGCACTTGCAGTTTTGTAGTTGAGAAATCACTAGGATGTGCTTGCAAAAACTTTGAGAGAACAGATCGATCAGCATTTTTTGAATGTGAATCAAAATCTTCAATCCCAAACCAATCCACATAATTTGGACAGAACGAGGTACCAATGGTCTGAAGAAGAGCCTTGATTTGCTGCACGAACACTAAATCAAACACTTGAACATAATGCCTACACATTTTTCAAACCACAAAATAAGAATCTTACTTAGTGACATACCTGCTTCTCATCTGACCTATTAGCAGCACAAATTTCTCGAAGGCTTGGCACAGGGTCAGTATTACCTGCCACGCTCACAGTATTTGATAAAAGTTAGAGTTCGTTATGACATGACACAACAGTTATATATGAAGCATATTTACTAGCAAAATCAAGAAGAAGAAAACATAAGACATTCTATGATGAAACCTACTCACCCAATGCTTTATTTTCATGTCATAAAGTGCTCAATTGACTGAAACAACATACACGCTTTGCCTTAAAACCACATGCTTATTTAAGTGTGAGCATGTCATTATTAAAACGACACCATAGCCATAGCACAATAGCACGTGCATTTCGGGAGCTCTCATCTAACCTGGCAATTTTTATAATAACACATTAGCTGTAACATTCACCTTCCAATACATTTCCTGGCACAAGTACAGCAATACTGCAACACAATTTCTTCCAGTACCAAGAAAAAAGACAAACTTAATAATAGGTTCTACAAAGTTTGAATTGATAACTGAAGAAACCTGATTCTGATTCCTCAGACTATAGCAGTGGTAAAGCCTGAGAAACAAAAATATGTTCTTGAAAATGCCAATTCAAGCCATTCCTCTTTGACTTTCATCAACAAATCCAAAAGCAAAATCCTCAAACCCAAAAAGGGAAAAAAAAAAGTGTAATTCTATTATGAGCATGATAATACAATACAGTAAATATCTCATGAATTTAAGCAAACTTTTCCGCTGGGAAGTGACGTAAAACAGTGCACAATTTGTAAATGTGGCAGACACACAATTAATTCAGTTGACACGTAAAGAATAAGCAGTGCTCACTGCTGTTCAAAATTTGTGACCCTGATCAAACCTTTTGTAAAATTTTCAGTTACAGGATAACAAACTTTCTTAACAAAACAAGGTGAAAAAACCAATCTTTAAAGGAAAAAGAAAGAAAAATATACCTTCCTCGGACGTTGGCAGAGGAAAATCTTTCAAAACTTGTTCCATATGTTTTGGGCTCTCACTACTAACAATCCGAGCCACCAGACCCTCCAGAATTTCACCCTGAGCCTTGATATGATCTTTTGAGACTGTGCTCATGGAAAAGCTTGAAATCATGATTTGGGGAAACACAAATCAAGCATCCAACAGAAATTTCCCAGTGTTCAAAATCCATAGACATAACATATGATCTAAGATCACAGTGCATAGCAAAGTAGCAAATGTATAATACCAGAAAGGAAAAGCCCATATATAGAATAAATATAGAATAATGGCCCCACCCTCCAATCCCTCCATCGCTCAAAAGAGAAAAGAAAAAGAAAAAAGCAAAAGAACCTCAAACTAATGTTGCAAAATAACACACGACCTCTAGGAAAAGGGAAAGAACCAATATCTTATGAAAAGGTGGTGAATGCACCACATGGAGCAGGTGCCTTTGATCCCCAAGAGATGGGTGCAATCATAATACCATACAAGCTACAAGAACCTGCGTGTAAGAGACAATTGCTCATGAATGTCGTTTCTAAATTAGAAGTACAAGACCCTGCATGCAAGACACTCGCAGAAGAGACATGCACTAGGACACATCTCAAAAAGCATATCTGCATACATTTGTATAACTACCATAACAAGGGATACCGTAAAGCTCAACCCAAAACTGTCCTATCTATATAACTTCTTATATGGAAAGGCACATCAATAGGAAGTAGGTAAAAGAGTTTTTGTAGAAGTAGAGATATGGTGGCTGCTAGAGGATGCAGCAATGCAAATGGTTGCATGTTTTAAAGGATGCAATAGAATGGCCTACAATCAACTGGCTACCGAAAAGATGACATTAAGTATAATAGCTACCCTGCATATGGAAAGATTAAAAAAAGGCAGACGATATTAAAAATGTTACTCAGCAAGTAACTGACCGGGTATTGATATATCTGCTACTTCATCAAGGGCCTTACACACTGAGGTTGCTGTTCCTTCCTCGCACAGAGCATCATAGGCAGCAAAAAAGGATGTCACTGACTTCCTTGATGTATCATGGCAACCAAAAGAGTAAAATCACTACAAGGTTAAAACATCACTCGCTTGAAAAGGAAGAAAGGAAAAAAATAACCAGGACTACAGGGAGTAACACAGAAGGCTTGCTAGAAAACAGATGGATAGCCACAACAACGCAGCCACTATAGCAACATATTTCATAACAAAAAGGAAATCATAGAGGAGCCAACAATTCATGATTCATGGCCAATAGCGAATCTCAGAGTATCTGCTCATACTCATAGAAGAAATGACCACAAGTATACATAAGCTATGAGGGAAAACAGACATAGGCTGATTATAAAACAAGCCAACGCGTTTCTCTGGCAAGCCACAAAGAGAAAATTTATCATGATAAACCATTTCTAGTGGTCTTACAAAAAAGGCATGCATTTATCACTCTATCCATCATCTCTGGTTCTTTGGATCCCTCTCCTAGCCAGCATTGAGGAACATATACTCCACTAGTATCACTACTCAGCATAGGAGAAGAAGAAACAGTTACCTGGTAGAAAACAAGCAAACATGATTAGTTGGCAGGCCCCACGTGCGGCAAAATGCTATTATCTCTGGAGTCGAATAAAATTGCGGCTTTCCATTGCCCAAGTTTGTGACTGCAGTCACAACCACTACAAACAAGGAAGATTGCAAAGCTCAGGGGAAAGCATGTAAACAAGACATCCCTTGATGAGACAAGCATATTTCCTTGTGCTTCAATAATTTCTCAACTTCGCTCCACAGAATAAAACTGATGCTTGTTGCCTAAACAGAAGCTGATATGCATCACCTTAAGTTCTAACCTCTTCTATTCCAGAGATGATTAATGAAATCCTGAAGCTGTAGATACTTGCTTCTCAGAAAAAAGGGTATAAAAGAGGTGCTTACGTTTGAAACTAAATTGATGATTATGAGCCACATTTCCTTTTACATAATCCTAAGTACCATCATATGAAACACAAGGAAGCTAGAGTCAGAAAGCAGTTCAACAGGTATAGGCATTCGATGCATATTAAACCAGTAAGAAATTATCACAAAATTCATCAAGCCCTCTAACTCATTGTTTTCAAAATTTTGATAATGAAGGACATTTCAGACTTCAAAAGAAATTTTAATTTTGCAATATCTATGGTTTCCTCAAAATAATCTACGATTATGCCTTGCCGTCCACCAAAGAAAGACGGTACAGAACATCTGAAAGTTTTTAGTAGATACATCAACTCTGATCAGAACTGCATGTTTCAGAGGAAAAAAGGAAATATATATATATATATATATATATATATATATATATATATATATGTATATGTATATGTGTGTATGTATGTATGGATGTGTGTGTGTGTGTATGTATATATATGTATATATCAGAACTGGAAGATATGCAGGACATGGTCTAGGATGCTGCTTGATTGCATGGACTTACACGCTTTTACCCACTTACCATAGTCCTCTCATGGACGTTGTCTATGATCACCCAGTACAGCGGTTACCAGTTCCATTGATATGCATACACGGTTTTTCTGCAAGAATTTCAAATAAAAGTGTAATTTTCACTATACAAGAACGCCATCCATTTAAGCATCACGAACTTTGGCAATCTACGCTTGTAAAAAAACGTATAACCAGAATATATATCAAAAATAGGAGCCGCAAAAAAGAAGGTTCTCACCATATATAGACTAGAAAAAATCCACAAACTGTATCATAGGCATTCTTCTAATAACATGGATTCAAGAAGTAAATTTATGTCTCTCATCATTAATCCCTTTGAAACTACATTCACAAAATGACACCCAAGCCATGTTAAATTCATAGCAACATAGCTAGGTGCATAATTAATCTGAAGAAGCGTGTGAATATACAGTCAAAAATACTAGAAAACCAGAACCATACTTTTCTATACATGACAATTGAATTACAAGATATCATCCATTTTTTTTATATTCCATCTCAGAAGCGCATAACTTCACCATACATTTAATGTCAATTATGACCAAAATGCACTGGCGCATTATTACCTTTTGAAGGTTATTCTTAATTGTAAAAAAGGTCAACATAAAGACGTAGAGCTTACAGCATATGTGATCAGAAAAATAATATACATCACATCTTCTAAAGATTTTAAGTGTCTAGAAATCCGGCTATAAAAAATTAAAAACTAAAAATCGTATATTAAAAGGAAAAAATAATTGCGAAGTACCTCAAGATACTCATTGAACTCTAATTGCTTCTTGGCTGCTTGAGCACCCCATGATTCATGAAATGTCCTCCCAAGAACAAAAACGCCAACAACAGGGTAACTGCAGCATAGTTATTTCAAGAGACATTAAATACTTTCCTTTTCTTCGCAATTAAAGACATTAAATACTTATTTGTAACTGAAATTTTGCACACACACAGACACAAAATAACCATTATAATAGGCAGTACCATAGTACATTCACATTCCTGTAGGCATGACCTACCACCATTTGACAACCCTACTACTAAGTAGTAATTTTAGAAATGCAAAAGGCCCTAGTGGGATACAGTGGAAATATTACTAAGAAAATAGAACAAGAAAGAACAAACTTCCTTCAAAAAAAACAAAAATTTGACAAACTAGCTTTTCTGAAGTCAGCTTGCTATTTGAATTAGCAAGTATTAAATTTTGAGTTTTACTGACATCTCGAATAAATTCAGTAGCATCTAAGTTCTGGGAATGGCTAGTAGAGTTAGCTAGTGGCCATCAGCTGCAATCAAGTCAACTAACTGAACTGGCGGAATTCATAAATCTGTGTACTGAAATATCTTTACACCGACTGACGTTAAAAATATTGTTTAACAACCTCTCTACCGACATAACTAATGAACTAAGCCTATCTGGTCATCAATTGTGCTAATAAGTGATATAAGTAGAAAGCCAAAGTTCATGACCAACAAATACACAACTCACCTTATGACAAATGAGCACAGTCATTTCCTAGCAAATAGTTGGTTACAACTATAATCAGACCATAGGACAATTTGATGAAGAGCAGTTGTTCCTTCACAGCTTTTAAGTGGTTACCTTTAACCACATTTTGCTAAAGGTTGGCATTTCATCATTGAGCTTATGTAAGCCACCTTTATATATTTTGTAAATCTGCCGGTTTGGCTTTATATATAAAAGTTAAATTACAACAAAAAAAAATTGTTCCTTCACAGAACTGGTTTAAGCATTTATAGTTGCACCCATCAGATCTAAACTTTTCATTTGTAATTTAATAAAGTATCACAAAAAAGGGGGTCTCCTATTTCAGGTCTTCCAACTTACAGTCCAAGAATATCTTGGAACTTTAAGCCATGAGACATTGTCTTTACTCCATGTTTGAATGAACAATTTCAGCAGTGATGCAAAAAAAGAGTGACAACTTCAGCACATAATTAAAGATATAAGTAATCACATATATTAAAGAGAAAAAGTTTCAAGAACAATGGATGAAGCACCAAAAAAAAGGTAATGTGAGGGACAGGGATGTGGAGAGAGAGAGGGGGCATACACATTTCCAAAACTGTTTTTAGCATATGCTCCTCCCTCATGCCCGGCATACATAAAAAGCGAGCCAGAATGCTTCAGGGACACCTGTTGACACATCAATTTCATGACAAAAGTACCAAACAGCTAATCGAGTAATTACCCAAAGAGAGAATATGAAAAGAATGGCCTCAGGGAAACAGCAATCTCAAATGAAAGTCGAAAAATAATCTACAAATGCATACCTCCAGAGTAGCCAAGCCTTTTGACACCATCTCTGTCATCCTAGTTCTGATCTGAATGTGTGCATACAAGTAAATAAATTGCTGGGTGTGAAAGAGAGAGAGAACATGAACATAAACATGAACATATGCACTATTGGCTAAATATGAAGAGGAAATACCTAAACATTGATCTTACATAGTGGCTAAAGAGGAAGAAGAGGGAAATACCAAAACATCTTAGGAAAAGCAAGAGCGAAGATACCTCATGGCTAGACTTCTCATTTTCAAATTTGGGATAAAATGTAGCTCTTATCTGTGCCCGCGAATAAGTTGTGTTGTCCATGTAAAGCCTTCCACCAAGTTGCCACTGAACAATTTGCTTAATGCAGCAGTACTAGTTTTGCTTGAAGCTTTTTGGCCTCCATCCACCAGCCTTTGACTTGATGTTTCAACTATGCCTTCTTTATCGACCCGCTGTGATGTGTCCCCACTTTTTGTTCCATACGACTTGGGTTTCCAAACTGCCATCTGACCTTGAGCAAGGGCATGGCTCACCAATCCAACGCTTCGAAACTGCAAACCTGGTGCAGAATCACTAGATTGGCTGCTACTTTCAGAAATATTCATCCTAGCAACACCATTCGTCAAAGCTTCAGAAGCTTCCATTGAAATGCCACTAGCTCCAGCAGATGAACTCGGTTGGTTCGAATTAGACCTCTGGATCCATCTTTGATCCCTAAAACCACCCCTTTTCTGCAATCAGAATTATTAGCATCACAGTAGCAATCTCCTCAATGAACCATCATGAACGCAGGGGAAAAGGACGAACAAAACTAAGAGCAAAATGCCAAAGATTACTAAGGGAAAAAAGGAAATATATATTAACAACACTTCATAAATCAATCATGGGGAGTACCAGTCTGAATTGAATAACGAAAATAGATGTAGAAGCAACAACTTTTACCGTATACAGCAGCCAAAAAAAGTACAATCAATCTAAACAGAATGCCAACAATGGATGTGAAATCATCAATTGTACCCCCCCCCCAAAAAAAAAAAAAACAACAAATGAAGAAAAACGATTATAAAAGCGCGCCAAACGGGAAAAAAAAAAGTGTGCAATCATCAATATATCACCCAAATGCCCAAAAACCATAGCTCATGTGCAAAAGAGAATGTAAGAGAAATCCTCAACCTCAATCCAAAAAGGCCATAACCACCGCAAGAAAGACAAATATTGATGTCCAACCCCAAATCTTGACGCCACCTAGTCCTTGACTCCTTGTTAATGAAAATTTACAAAGGCAATAAATTTCACATGACAAAGGAATTAGAAGGAATAACATGCAAATACTCCAAAGAATTACAACGGCTAGGACTATAAGCAAAATAGATTACAAGTCAGTAGATAAATAACCAAAAGGGCAGAACACAAAAATTAAGAACAGTACAATATTAAAATCACGGCATCAGCAACAATTTCTTGAATCAAAAGCACGATCAAGGAGATAAGATACTGAAAGTTACCTGGTTAACAGGCATGATTGAACGGAAAAGAGAGTCAGAGTAAGAGCGAGAAGGAAGTAGTAAGAAGTTTTGGGAAAAAAGTGGAGGAAAGATGGAGCAGGGAGTAAAAGTGGAAAGTGCTCTGAAGAGAAGGGACATTTATATAAGGAAAGGCGAAAGAAAGGGGGGGGGAGGAATGGATTGAATGCGTAAATAGGCCGGTGACACAAGAGGCAGCAGCGCCGCCCTTTGAATCAGTACAAGCCGATATTTAATCGGCAATTATGCAGCAATTCAAACAAATTACTCTGCTCTTTCAGCGTCCGCTATCTTCCAGGTCCCCGTTTCTCACGAATTCAATGTGTGCCAAAGGGAAAAAAAAAGTGTACACCCATGAATGTATCACCCAAATGCCCAAAAACCATAGCACACGCGAAAAGAGAGAGAGAATGTACAAGAAATCCTCTACCTCTATCCAAAAAGGCCATAACAACCGCAAGAAAGACAAATATTGATGTCCAACCCCAAATCTTGACGCCACCTAGTCCTTTCATTAACAAGGGCAATAAATTTCACATGACAAAGGAATTAGAAGGAATAAAATGCAAATACTCCCAAGAATTACAACGGCTAGGACTATAAGCAAAACAGATTACGAGTCAGTAGATAAATAACCAAAAGGGCAGACCACAAAAATTATGATACGATTACGAACAGCACAACATTAAAATCACGGCATCAGCAACAATTTCTTGAACCAAAAGCACGATCAAGGAGACAAGATACTGAAAGCTACCTGGTTACTAGGCATGATTGAACGGAAAAGAGAGCCAGAGTACGAGCGAGAAGAAAGAAGTATGAAGTTTCGGGAAGGAAGTGGAGAAGGAAAGATGGAGCAGGGAGTAAAAGTGTAAAGTGCTCTTAAGAGAAGGGACATTTATATAAAGAAAGGCAAAGGAGGAGGGGAATGGGTTGAATGCGTAAATAGGCCGCTGAGTCAGCAGCGCCGCCCTTTGAATCAGTAGAAGCCGTTGGTGATGTAAAAATTCCTTTTTTAACATTTTTTTTTGAGTAATTTAATTCAAGACAGTGGAAAAAAAAAGGGTAAAGATAAGCTTTCCTTATTTACAACGTTTTAAAAAGGGGACCAAACCAGCCGGTTCGACGGGTAAACCGGGAAACCGCCAGTTTTACTGCTCCGGTTTAACACAGAAAACGAAACATGCTAGAAACCGCCTTATAATGCCAGTTGAAACGTAAGCCGGTGATGTGGACGTTTATTTGCATGTAAGAAAAAATAAATTATCTTTTTTATGCTTCTACAGTATTTCACATGTTTTGCATTTTCTAGACTAAAACTGGAATTAGGACTGTTCAACGAACCGAACAGTTATTAATGGTAGGTAAACGAGCCGAATTCAAACAGTTATTCGGGTTGTTTACTAAAACGAGTCAAACTATTCGCGAACTATTCTACTTGTTTAAACAGTTAAAGACTTATCGAGCCGAACTCGAACCAATTTTAGAGTTCGTTTAACTAAACGAATCTGAATTCGAAAACTTTATAACTTCGTTAACACCCATAACTGAAACCTGGTCGTATTCTGCTTCAGCCTGCTCTATTTTTTTTTCTTTTTCGTAGACTGCTATTTCTTTATTTATTTTTCTTTCTTTTCTTTAATTGAGTGCTCTATCATCAGCCTAAAATATTTCCGAAAAATTGTAAAATTAGTAGCAAAAATAAATTAACACATCCAATTATATTTCAGTAGGTAAAAAAATTCACACTTTGTATATATATACACGTATTCAAGATACACATTTACATATGACGCAATATTATGATTCAACAACGTTATAATAACGATGGAAAACTGATGAGACCCAAGTCCACCTGCTAAATAAGACAAAAGACTCCTCCATTGGTCAAACAGACGGTCAACGGAAGCTAAGTCCAGTTCGGCCCTATCCCTAGAGGTTGGCAGGTTGCACCTCTGCCCAGCAAGGTTTTTTACCTCTAGTCGGCCCTGGCTGATGTTTGCCCGATGACCCCATAAGAATTCTCTAAGTCCCCAGAGGGGCAAAATTCTGCCTCATCTTGGGATCGGCCTCGGCGTCACAAGGGTTTACCCCCTAACAAACTTGGCCAGGTCAAACAGGATTTTTATTGTGTGCCATTTGGGCCCAACCTGGACACCTCGGCAGGCTCCTGACAGGTGTCAAGCAGAGCCTTGTACAGCGAAGGATAGTGTTGCGTGGCAAACATGCAGAGTCATGAGTCACCATTGCCGGCTCACTGCGTGTCGTAATCTCAGCGTCCAACACATGCATTGGTCCGCTCAGACACATAAAACAATGAAAACAAGAGAGAAGGACAAGTTGAATCCAACAACGCATTTCACTTTCTTCTCCACTGTAAAAGAGAAAAGCTCAGGTTTTTTTAAACAGAAACTTACAAAACTCTTCAAGTACATAAATACTTATCATAAATGACACAAACTGACTTGAGTGTTAGAGGGTTTTACCCGGGCAATAATCCCCATGTCCTCTAACGTCGTTTCCTGCACAGGTCGGCTGACCAGGTTCTAACCCGCAAGTTAACGGAAGACTAATGGCGTAACCTCTCTAGATCATCTTTGATCCTTGGTGAATATCCGACTTTATCAAAAACGGTTACCTTTTAGGTCTGTGCATCCTTCATTGTGTATATACAAAGTATACGACCTCCTTGTCTTTCTTTTATTAATAATTTATATTTCAATTGTACATAAGCGCACAAAGTATGTAAGTGGACCTAGATTACGCATGAATTAGTCGATGTTTTGTAATCTTGTTAAACGTATATAAGTAAACGTAAAAGTATATTTATCTCTCTAAAATAATTAATAATAGTTAAAAAATATATTCTTCCTCTTCTTCTTTTTTTCCTTCTTCCAACTAGTTTTTTAAATTTTTAGAAAAAAGTATTTTATTCATTCAAATGTATAGATTAGTTGATTTTTTACCATAAGTCTCTACTTTGTCTAACCCTCTCTTGCATTCTTGAATTGCAAATAAATTTCAAGTAGATAGATTTATATTATGTATCTCATTGTATCACTAGTTCATTTATGTGCAAATTTTCTATACTCTTTTCCGGATAATACGAATTGGATTTCGTCCCTAGTAATAATATAAGAAATTTCCGTCCATATAAAATTCCCCTAGTTATTTTCGTTGCACAACTGCAAAAGCATAATTTTTCCCCTTCTTTTTCGGGTTTTTTTCGGGTTGAGATCAAAGGAGGCCTCAAATGAGACAAAATATAAGGTCTTCAATCACGCGACGTCACGTGTACAAACTGACCCACGGTTTACTTTTTGGTAAAAAAAAACCAAATTTGTACACGTAGCGTCACGTGATTGAAAGCCTCATATTTTACCTCACTTGAAGCCTCCACTGATCTCAACCGTTCTTTTTCGGGGTTCTTTTACTGATGTCATTATGAAAAAATTTATGACTTGGGGGAGGGGGAGGTGGGGGTCTAACTGTACATTTCCCCTATTTCTGGATGCTTTTTATTTTTGTTGGGGCTTGGTCCAAGCTTCAAGTGCACATAGAAATGTCGATAGATGCAGTGCAGCTCAGGTACTCGCCTCTGCTAGGAATTGATAACAAAATTTTCGGTTATTCGTCTAACATGACATCAACTTCATGCCACATTGAGCAGATACATATGCTATTGCATTGGAAATTTCAGTCAATACACCTGGGCTACTAGACTAGAATTCAGCAAAGGGCATTCAGAAATCTTACTGAATAGTGAATATATACCACTTATTTGTCTCTTACCCCCTTATTTGGTTGCTTGGATGGTGGATGTTCAAAACCGAACGAACCCTAGTCCTTGATCAAATGCAAGGGTCAGATGATATGATGGTACCCAGGCAGGCGACGCTTATCATTTCCCTTCAGCAAGAAATCAAAACACTTCATGATACAGTGCTAAATATTGAACAGAAAAATATATATTTTTTTTTTGTAAATTAACTTTCATAAAAGGCCAAAAGGCAAATATACATTGTTGCATACGACATAAGACACAAACCAATGCGACATTACAAAGGAGGCTTACAGATAGGAGCTATTTAAAAGCCAACCTTTTTGCAAAAGGTGGTCCAGAATGACCACGATTCTACAGCTAATCATCTATGCTAAGAAATAGACAACGATCCCATACAACAAAGCGTAGTCAGACGCAAGACATGATCAGACAAAGGATCTCAAAATTATATACAGAACATCTATCCAAGGCAAAACTAGTGGCGAAAAGATGGCCCAGTGAAGCATGCGCCTTGTGGATCGCGGGAACGCCGATTGAGCATTCCACAGTTTCTGTTCAATACAAAAAGCAGGAGACTTCTCTTCCCCAAAGCCAAAATGCAGCAAAACGAGCACACTATCCTCCTCATTTGTATTTCCGACCTGTCATGGAATGTAAACCAATAATACTGCACCAAACTGAAAAATGAGGAAACCCATAACATAACTGAAAGAAATAGGCAGAGACATGGGAGATATCACCTGGCAGCGAGTGAAAACCATTTCCGAAGAGAAAGAGCCATGTCCTAAACAAGGCAAATGCAGAACAAAACTTTATCCATTAAGCAGAATGTTATGAGATAAGCCCATTTCAAGCACCAAAGACCAATTGGTTTTCGATTTATTATAACCTCTCCAAGAGTGGGTTGCACACCTAATACTCTCCAAGATTTCAGTTTCTACCGTGTTTTCGTTCCTTTTTGTTTTTTGAAAGAACCGCCGGTTCCGTTCATACCAAATGAAGTAAACCGTGGTCGAGAAACAAAAGGTGACTAGATGCTTTTGAAGTTTGGATCTCCAATGTTGATTAGTTTCTAACCAAGTAAGGTTATAATCCCAGTCCAGAGATGGGGGAGAAAGAGAACAACGTGAAAGAATGGATCGCCACACCTTGCCAGAATAAGGGCAAGAGAAGAAAAGGTGCTCATGGTTTTCAATCGAACATTCACACATGAGACAGAGATTAGTTGAGATTAGACCCCATTTGATGAGCTTGTCCTGTGTATTCATCCTCTTCCAACATGCAAGCCATAGGATGACCGCAAACCTTGGAAGAGAGTGAATGCACCATATAATTTTAACCCATCCTGGGGATGGGACATCAGGTCTTAGGGCCTTAATTGCATTTTTAATAGAGAAGATTATGTCTGGCTTCCATTGCCAAAAATCTTCTCTAGATACGAGGGCAATTCCACGGCATTCATGTTTAAAAGCCAGAACCTGACGATCCCAACCTCTTCCATAAGGTATTCTCCAAGAAGAGCCCTCTAAAATACATCCTTGTATATCAGCACAAGGTCCATAAGCTATTGTATTTCCAGTTAACCGGAGATGATCATCCAAAGTAGCCTTTTGAAATCAAGACCCTGAAAAGATATACAAGCAAAATATGCATCAACACACAATAGTATAAACTAAAGTTGCATTTGCCACGACGCAAACAAAGCATAAGAAGAGAGGTTCCTAGCAACAGTCGGTGTATATGCACAAGCAAGCTGTGATCAAGAAGACACTAAAGAAAGAAGGGGGAAAAGAAAAAAGTTGTCTTTGAGTAATTCAGGATGATTACCGGTAGTAGTAGAATATATGGAATACATGAAAACCGCGGTGCATGTAGAAATGTCCAAGATATCACAAACTAAACAAAAGCAGAAGAAATGAAAAACGTTATTCTTTAGTAAAATACCTATTGAGCCCGAATAGAAGTTGGAGCAAACTGGAGATTTTGATAGCTTGCTGCCTCCTCACCAACAAAATAATCCTGGAGAGCTGACATCTCGATCTTGCTGGATTTCAAACTTTTGATGGCTTCAGCAGTAGCCAAAGCCCCCGCCACTGTTGTTATGGTTGGAATCTTGTAAGCAAGAGCCATCCTCCTCAGCTTTCTTCCATCAATTCGATCAAGCTTGTCACCTGAACTTGTGATCACCGCCAACTGAATTAGCCCGTTAGCAATCATATCAGCAGCATGTGGCCGTCCTTCATGCATCTTCAATACTCGCTCCACAGGGATGCCTTCGAGCTCAAGAACATGTGCTGTTCCAGAAGTAGCAACTATTCTGAATCCAACAGCCAAAAAGGCACGAGCGATTGAGGCAAGATGGGGTTTTGTCAGGTCATTTAAACTAAGAAACAGTGTGCCTGAAAGTGGTAGCTTTTGTCCAGCAGCTATCTGTGCCTTGGCAAATGCAATTGAAGACTCAGCATGAATACCCATTACCTCGCCTGTGCTACGCATTTCAGGACCAAGAAGCACATCGCAACCTTGGAACTTCTCAAATGGGAAAACAGCTTCTTTTATTGATACATGCCTTGGAATTACCTCTTTGGTAAATTGCAGATCATGGAGGGATTTTCCTGGCATGACAAGAGAAGCATACTTAGCCAAGGGATGCCCGATTGCTTTAGAGACAAAAGGCACGGTCCTGGATGCTCGTGGATTCGCCTCGAGCAGGAAAACATCACCAGAAGCTGTTATGGCATACTGACAATTCATGAGCCCACAAACATTAAGCCTCTTTGCCAATTTTGTAGTCCATGACCTAATTGTCTTCAAGCACGACTGAGAAATAGTTTTTGTGGGAAGCATACACGCTGAATCGCCAGAATGGACTCCAGCTTGCTCAATGTGCTCCATTATTCCACCAATCACCACATTACCATGCAAATCAGCAAGTGCATCCACATCAATTTCTATGGCATCGGACAAATATCTGTTTATCAAAACGGGACGCTCAGGGTCCACCTCTACAGCAGTTTCCAGATAGGTGACAAGCTTGTCATCGTTGTACACAATCTCCATTGCTCGGCCACCCAAAACATACAAGGGGCGGACAACAACAGGGTATCCTATGTTTGCAGCAATAGTGAGAGCATCTTGTTCACTTTTAGCTATACCTCCTTTAGGCTGCTCAATTTGAAGTTCCTCAAGGATAGCATTGAACCTTTCCCTATCTTCTGCTGCATCAATAGAGTCAGGTGATGTACCCTAAATGCGCGCGTATCCTGCTTCACTTTTGCACCTGGGTTTGTGCTCATCCAAGTACTGCTGGATTGGAAGAGCAAGTTTTAGAGGTGTTTGACCACCAAATTGCACAATGATGCCATCAGGGCCTTCCAAGTCAATGACATTAAGAACATCTTCCACAGTCAGCGGCTCGAAATAAAGCCGGTCACTTGTGTCATAATCAGTCGATACTGTTTCAGGATTAGAATTCATCATGATTGTTTCATAGCCTACATCCTGCAATAAATATAAGAAACCAACCAAACAAACAGTTTAATATGTTTAGAAAGAAACAGATGACAAAATGAAATTATCCATCTAAAAAAGAAAAGGGGAAGACGATGTTAGTTATGTGCCCTAGGCCATGATTTGGATGTTTTATGTTATACATTTATTATTTAATAAAGAGGTTTTATTATCATTATTGTTGGTATGTTACCCAATTATGATATATGTCCCTGATTATATTGTTATAGAGATAAAATAATTTATAACCAGTATGAGTATTGATTTGATAATCATGAGATTATTATGTGTATGGTGATACAAATCAATCTCATAGACACTTGTTAGAGAACAGTGTATTCGATAAACCCATCATGAGATTACTACATGGATTAGCGTCATAAGTAAATCTCATGATAGTCATGTTTTAATCCTTACACTTGAGATTATCATAGTTTCCAACATAAGGACTATTATATTTTGACATGATCTAACGTTATCCATGACTGGATAATAATAAAGGTCATGATTGAGTATGATAGAAATTATGTAGATGATATTGAACAATCAAGATAGAATTTGTCCCTCTCTTTTGAGAGAGCTATCTTTGCGCCCCTTGATTAGTGAGACTGTGAAGTGTTGTGGGAACTATAGAGGGATTAAGTTGCTAAGAACAAAGGAGACGCACAGTGTTGTGGGAACTATAGAAGGATTAAGTTGCTAAGCCATACCATGAAGTTATGGGAGAGAGTAATCAACACTCGAATTAGGAGAGAAACTCAGATTACGGTGAACCAATTTGGTTTTAAGCCAGGAAGATCAACTACGGAAGCAATATACATTCTCAGGAGATTAATGGAGAAGTATAGGGAGAAAAAGCGCGATTTACATATGTTTTTCATCGATCTTGAAAAAGCGTATGATAGTGTGCCACGTAGCCTGATATGTGATAGTCTAGATGCAAGAGAGATCCCTATGAAGTATATAGACATAATTAGAGATATGTATGCTAGGACAAAAACAACCGTTCGTACGCCTGTGGGGAATACAGACTTTTTTCCGGTGGAGGTCGGTCTCCATCAAGGGTCTGCGTTGAGCCCATTTCTTTTTGCAGTTGTCCTTGACGAGTTGTCAAAGTCGATACAGGGGCAGTTCCGTGGTGTATGCTTTTTGCTGACGATATTGTATTAGTTGCAGAAAGTAGACATACTCTGAGTATAGGACTAGAGCAGTGGAGATGTGTTTTAGAGAGAAAAGGCTTAAAGATTAGCCGTTCTAAGACCAAGTATCTGCACTGCGACTTCAGCGGCGTAGCAGACAGTGAGGATAGCCAGCTCACCATCGATGGTCAGGTGGTACCACAGGTAAGTAAGTTTAAGTACCTAGGATCATTTGTGCAGCAGAATGGCAACATAGATAATGATGTAGCACATCGAGTTCAAGCAGGCTGGTGTAGATGGAGGGCGGCCTCAGGGGTGCTGTGTGACAAAAATTTTTCAACTAAATTAAAGGGAAAATTTTATAGAGTGGCAGTGCGACCGACAATGCTATATGGGACAGACTGCTGGGCCATGAAGAGGTCACAATTACAGAAGATGGAAGTGGCAGAGATGAAGACGTTAAGATGGATGTGTGGGCATACAAGGCTAGATCGGATCATAAACGAGGTATTTCGAGAAAGGTTAGGCGTGACTAATATAGCAGATAAGATAAGGGAGGGCAGAATGAGATGGTTTGGGCATGTCAAGCGGAGGCAGACAACGGCGTCTGTCAGAGTAATTGAAAGCCTCATTGTAGAGGGGAACAGGAGTGAAGGCAGGCCCAAACTGACTTGAGATGAGCAGATAAGGCACGACCTACTAGATTTGCACCTCTCTGAGGACATGGTCCAGGATAGGAGTTCATGGAGACATAAGATTAAGGTTAACGAGGTATAGGTCATATATAGGGACACTTTAGAGTATATTTAGGGACATAGATAAGCGTAGACACTATCTACGCTTTAGGTTGACTTTCCACTTGGTTGCGTATATTATACCGTTGTTTTACATTACATGTACATATACACGTGATGTGTATTTTAATATCGAAAGTCTTTTCTTTGTATTTCTTGAATTTCCTCACTAACACACTGGCACATCATATCTCTATTATCATATCATTTATGCAGGTACATATAGAGCCGGGGGTCTCACTGGAAGCAGACTCTCTATCCCTTGGAATAGAGGTATTGTCTGCCTACCACTTACCCTCCCCAGACCCTAACGATAGCTTTTGTTGTCGTTGGGATATACTGGGTCCGGATGACGATGATGATGATGATTAGTGAGACTGTGAAATGCATGGCCGTACTCAAATGAATTGATAGTGTGATCAACATCAATTGTTTTGTCAGTCTACTTAGAGATCGAGTAATCATATGTTTGAACAATATAAGTATGACGCTGACCATGACTTATGTTCAAACTAGATATCGTGTGACAAAAGAATTAATGCATGTGCTATTATTAGGCTAGTTGGACTGTACTCGTATTAATTGGGTAGTCGTAATGTCTTGCTAGAGACCAATTACGACTTGTTGGTTCAATAGATATTTACTCAACTGCCAATTAATACGGGTCTATCGGATCACACACAAGAATGCGTATGGACTGATATTGATAATATTAATAATAGATATTAATTATTATTATTATAACTATTTTCGTTTTTTAAATATATACTTATATATGATGTCCGATAATAACAACAAAATCCATATCTGATATGGATTTAGAGTGGTCTTATCTAGTCCTAACAGAATCCATATCTGATATAGATTTTGATTGGCCTTAACCAATCCGGTTTGGAATCGGATTTCGAGGCTTATATATTTGTATATACGCTGCTGTATCTCACACACAACAGAACAAAAAACGAAACCCAAAATCGTTTTTGGAGAAAAACGAATTTCTCAGCCGCGCCGTTTCAAGAGCTAGCACTCCGGACGGAAGCATTCGTGTGGATACCGGCAGAGGGTGTTCATGTCATCGCACCTCATTCATCTGCAGATTTCAAATCTACAGAGGTAATTCTCGAGTTCCTTTCATCGAATTAAACGAACAACACGGATCATTGGTAGGAAATCGGAGATTTCGTATTATTTTTCCGCTGCGCGTTTTTGCAGTGATCATGTCGATGCGATTTGGTCCACCACCCAAAATCAATACTTTTTTCTCATGGGTAAGAGCTGATTCACACTCGAAGTCATAAGAAGAATATTCTCATATCTGATTGTTTTCTGAATGATAGTCCTAGCCCAGGGGAACTCTTCAAGTACCTAAGAATCCTCAAAACAGCCTTAAAATGTTCATTAGTAGGATCATGTATAAATTTAGAAACATAGCTAACAGCATAACATATGTCAGGACGAGTATGTGATAAATAAATTAATTTACCTACTAACCGTTGGTACTGTAGTCTATCCATGTGAGTCTCATCCGACACTTCCTTCGGTTTATATCCAGTTCCATAGGTGTAAGTGCATGTTTACACCCTGACATACCTGTTTCTGTTAATAAATCTAATATATACTTTTGTTGTGAGATACACATTTCATTTTTAGTTCTCGAAACCTCCATTCCTAGGAAGTAACGGAGGGTACCCAGATCTTTTACTTCAAATTCTTTAGACATTTGTTCTTTTATCAACTTAATTCCTATACCATCATTTCCTGTTAGTATAATGTCATCAACATATACAATAAGTATAGTAATTCTAGTATCATTCGAAAACCGAACAAACATGGTATGATCAC
This sequence comes from Eustoma russellianum, assembly GCA_036186865.1. NCBI lineage: Eukaryota > Viridiplantae > Streptophyta > Magnoliopsida > Gentianales > Gentianaceae > Eustoma > Eustoma russellianum. The sequence continues at coordinate 3,672,334 of AP025048.1, read as the reverse complement.
TATGAGACTATTGAAATCCATACTTTAGAACTACTGTAGTGAACCTTTTAAACCAAGCCCGTGGTGATTGTTTTAATCCATACAATGATTTTCTTAATTTACACACCACACCTGTATTAGTGCTGTTTTGGAAGTCAAGAGGTATATTATAGAGAAATACACTTACATATACTACACATATATAGATACTGAGAATAATATGTATACAATACATTTGTATACGAGTACAATACATATCGTGTACATACATAATATAAACAATATACATACATATATCATATACTACTATATAAAATAAATGATAAAAACAAATGCAACTTATATTATAGCCGTTAGGCTTTTCTTATTATAGCCGTTAGAATTGTGTAGAAGTTTCTTTCTAGCCGTTTGTTTTACATGAGGAGGAAGAGATAGTTCTTCTTATATATTAGATACTTTGTACATACTTTACCTTTTTTTTGTAAATAAAAAAAAAGAGATTAATAATACTTTACCTTTTAAGTGTGAAGAGATTAATAATACTTTGTCTTCACCTTCACTTCTTCTCTGCTCTAATTGATCTTCATTGTTATGTTCATACTTTGTTCTTTATTGTTGAGTGTTAAAATTCCACATGGTATCAGAGTCATTAGAGGAGGAGAAGAATAAATCTGAAATATTTCAAAAGCCACTGTTATGAGGAAAAGAAACTGAGAAATTTCATAGTGCCATGTTTCTCGGCTCAAACAAACCAGTTATGTTCTTTGATGGCCATAAGCAGAAATCTTCTCAAGACCATTATGTCTAAAAATTTCTATGAGGCTATGAAGAGCCTTGGTCATAATCTGAAATCTTCTCATTTGAGAGGCTATGAAGAGCCTTGACATAAAGCCGGAATCTTTTTCAATAAGCTATGAAGAGCTTTGGCTATATACAGCTGAAATCTTTTTGATCTATTCGACTATCAGAGCTGAGTTCTTTACTCTTGCTTTGCTGTATTTCCAATATCAACAAGAACTTTTTTGAATCTTCTATAGTACACTGTTGAATTCTTATCTACGCCTGAAAAAAAAGAATAAGTTGTTATCCACTGTTTCAGTCTCACTGTAAAGCAACTTGATTCCTCTCTTATTTTTCTATTAGCATAGCTAATAGATATTCAGTATTGTCTCTGCCATATTAATGGTACTGTAACTCAACTATTCTAAAGAAGAAGACGAAGTTTAGGAAGAAAGAGGAAATACTCAGAAGTGAAATTCTCCCACTTATTTCTGTCTCTTTCTAAACGTTTTTTTACTTCTCCACTACCACCATCCTTCTCCATTATTGTTGCACTCAACCAGTGAGAAGTGGACAAGTGTTCCAGTTTAGGTTCTTTTCTTTTCTTCATCGGGAAGCCTTCCTTGTAATTAGGGGGAGGCTTATCTGCAACCCTTCTGGATCTTCTCACAGCCGAGAAATCCACTGGAACCCTTGGCTTAACCTTCTTCATTGGAGAGGTCATAGGGCTTGCGGGATTGCGGAGAGATTGAGAGATCTTTTTGATCTTGAGCTCATCTATCTTTTTCCTGTTCTCTTCCAATCTCTTCAATCGTTCTTCATAATATGCTAATGCTTTCTATGAAACCACCATTTTCCCCTGCTTTCTTTTCACTTATTTCTCGATATTTTTTCTGATTTTATCGTGTCTAAGAAGAAGATAGACGAAGAGCATGATGAAGAAAGATTCCAACTTTTCTTGTCCTCGATTTCATTATTCCTTTCATTTTCATATATTGTGTTATGTACCAAGTGGGACAGGTGTCATTAACAGAATTTGACACCGCTATACTCTACATACAAGTTGTCCCATATACTACATGCAACTTGCCACGTTTCTAATTATATTTTAATCGGTTAAACTCTGTTAAACATTTTTTTCTCTTTTGCGTCTTTAACCTTTACAATTTCTTATTGTTTCCTGTCTTCATCTGAAGTACAGGAATCTTATCACAGCACAAAGTAAGTTTCCTTTCTGTCATTCTCGTGCCTAACTTGTCTCTTTGAGTGCCCGTGCCAGAGAGCATTGTGGGGAGAGATTTTTCTTCCTCGAGGATCCAGAATCGTTACGAGGCGGCCGCTAGTGTTACAGCTGCAAAAGACTGAGGATGGACAGCAAGAAAATGCTGAGTTTGGACATATGCAACGCAGGAAATCTACAGATTTTGCAATGATTTACCTGGTTTAACCAAAGTTGCCGTTGAGGGGCAGCCAGATTCTGGAGTTTGAGGCTCCTGAGGAGATGAGAATAATTCATCAAAAGAAAAATGTTCCATCACGGCCTTATCTAACATGGGAGAATCACAAGGTGGGGGTGGGGTTCCTGGATATTTTCTAATATCAGATTCTGGACAAGGACCATTCACCCCTTCGCCTGGTGCTTCGGTAAAAACTCCACTGAGGTGTTGTTGTTCCTCAATTATCTTCTTCAAATACTTCCCTTGGTTTTCTATCCGCAACTGCAGTTGTTTCTGGACCTCTAATTGTTCATGCAACCGCTTCTGGACCTCTAATTGTTCATGCAACCGCTTCTGGACCTCCATCTGCAACTTTAGTACTTCAGTAATTTGCATCCCTGATGAACTATCCAGACTGGGAAGCATATCATCAGATTCCTTTTTATCCATTTTCTTGCCATCTGGTGAGGATTCTGGAAGCACACCCTTTGGAGTAGCCCTATCAGGGCCACCAAGCTGAGCCACTGCATCAACAAATTGCTCGTGGAGCTCATTGGTTCATCGAAGTCGTCGTTTGTTAGCATTGTTATTGTTGCTGCCCTCTTCACCCATGAAATCCGGGTTTTATCTTTCCTTCTTACTTCCTTATAAATACATCTTGATAATTCAAATGGGTAAAGTCTCTATAAGTTCTCCATATTGTTGGCAGATTTTTTAAGTATGTATATCAATGGTGCATTCTATTGTTATCCTTAGGGAGCTTATGGTATAGTGTTCCCTTAAAATATTTGGTGTTAAATGCATCAGGATGTGTCCTGTCAATACTGTATCTTGTCTCTGATTTGTAAACAAGACTGTTGAAAATGATATCCAGGATTGGAAGGGAAAAATATTTTATTTCCTTGACTTCTTCTCAAAGCAAATACACGGCACTTATACCGAAAATATACATTTATGGACAATTAAGCCTACCTATTAATTTCCTTGATTTTTGGGATATTCTCCTACCAAAACAATAATCCCCTAATCTCTCCTACAATTATGAGTAGTAAATACAATTAATCACACATTTACAATTACACAAAAAATACATAACCGGATAGCATCAATCCTTCCTTGATTTGTGCAGTTTGACCGAATTCATTTATTTCCCAATCAATGGCCGGATACTTTGAGGGCATATTCCCACACTCCCCCTCAAGCTGGTATGTAGATATTGTTCATGCCAAGCTTGTTAACAAGATCTTCAAAGTTGGTCTTGTGAAGTCCCTTTGTCAAGATATCTGCAACTTGTTGTTTTGTAGGAATATAACACATTGAAAAACTCTTATCATCGATCTTTTCTCTAATAAAATGGCGATCCACTTCCACATGTTTCGTTCGATCATGATGAACGGGATTGTGAGCTATACTTACTGCGGCTTTGTTATCACAGTATAACTGTATCGAATTTGTAGGCACAATGAGTAACTCACCAAGTAATCTTCTTACCCACAGTCCTTCACACACTCCATGCGCGAGTGCTCTAAATTCCGCCTATGCGCTGCTTCGTGCTACCACTGCCTGTTTTTTGCTGCGCCAAGTTACCAAGTTACCCTACACATAGGCGCAATATCCTGACGTAGACCTCCTATCTACTATGGATCCTGCCCAATCTGCGTCCGTATAGATCTTGAGGTTCCTGTCCGAGTTTTTTCCAAAGAATAGGCCCCTACCTGGTGTCTTTTTTAGATATCTTAGTATCCGAGTCACAGCCTCAAAATGTAAGGTCTTAGGTGAATGCATAAATTGACTAACCATGCTTACTGCAAAGGCAATATCAGGACGAGTGTGAGATAAATAAATAAGTTTACCCACAAGTCGTTGATATTGTCCTCGGTCCACTTCTTTTCCTCCATCGAGACCCAACTTAGCGGACGACTCAATCGGTGTGTCTGCGGGTCGGCAGCCTAGCATTCTTGTTTCTTCCAACAAGTCAAGTACATATTTTCTTTGAGATACAAATATACCTGTAGAGTTACGTGCCACTTCCATGCCCAGAAAATACCTTAGGCTGCCCAAATCCTTCATCTCAAACACACTGCTTAGATACTTCTTTAGCAAGTTGATTTCATCACTTGCATCACCTGTAATGATAATGTCATCAACATAAACTATAAGTATAGCACGTGTGCCTCTTATCGTGTGTTTGTAAAACATGGTATGGTCCGCTTGTGATTGCTTGAAACCTTGTGTTTTAACCGCTTGAGTGAATTTTCCAAACCATTCACGAGGAGATTGTTTTAGGCCATATAGGGATTTGTTCAACTTACACACAACATTTTGGTTTCGGTTTTCAACACCAGGAGGTAGGTCCATGTAAACTTCTTCATGCAAGTCTCCATTTAAGAAGGCATTTTTTACATCTAGTTGTTGTAGGGGCCGATCAAGACAAGCGGCTAGAGATAAAAGTATTCTTACAGAGTTCAATTTAGCAACAGGTGCAAAGGTTTCATTATAATCAATCCCGGATACCTGTGTAAAGCCCTTAGCAACCAATCGTGCCTTGTACCTGTTAATACTCCCATCTGAATTAAACTTGACTGAGAACACCCACTTGCAGCCCACGGTTTTCTTACCCTCAGGTAATTGAATAATGCTCCACGTATGATTTTCCTCCAATGCCCGTAGCTCATCTCGGACAGCCACATTCCAATTCTTATCTGCCAAAGCTTCATAAACGTCTTTAGGAACTTGCACATTGCTTACATTAACTGTGAATGCCGAAAACATGGGTGACAGTTTATCAGTAGAGACAAAATGAGAGATAGGATGTTGAGTGCATACTCGTTTTCCTTTCCTTACTGCGATGGGAAGATCCAAGTCCTTTTGAATATCGTCGCATGAACCAAGAGCCGGTTCTGGGGATTGGCATTCTGGAGAGATGGCAGTATTCGTATCATTCTGAGGTAAGTGTTTTCGGGAGTATACAATGGTGGTTGAACGTGGAGGTGAGATCGGTTGATGGGGTGGCCATTCTGGAGACTCACTGGAGTTGGAATGTGCGACAGGTATTGGTGTGGAGTTTTGGTTGATGTCGGCTGGCGAAGTGAGGATGGGATTGGAGCTGGGATTACCGTTGGAGCTGGGATTACTGGACGAATGTGCTCCCCCTGAATTGATGTCGGGGAGTGACAGCAATTCATTCGTAGGTAACGGATATTGAGAGGAACTAGAGTGTGAGGGTGGGGTAAGATTGGCATAGTCCTCGGGAGATGATAGCGCAGAGAAGTATGACTCATTTTCTCGGAAATGAACATCCATAGAGACAAAGGTTTTGCGACAAGTAGGAGAGTAGCATTTGTATCCCCGTTGAGTGGGTGAGCAACCAATAAACACGCATTTGGATGACCGTGGATCTAATTTGGATAAATGAGAGCTATGGTTATGGACAAACACTGTGCACCCGAACACTTTGGGAGGAAGGGTGGGACCACTATGAAATAGAGGATAGAACTGATGTAGTATTGAGATAGGAGTTTTGAACTGAAGTGTTTTTGTCGGAAGACGATTAATTAGGTGACATGCAGTAAGTACTGCTTCTCCCTAAAGGTAAGTCGGAACATGCATAGTGAACAATAAGGCTCGGGCTACTTCCATAATATGTCGATTTTTCCGTTCAGCCACACCATTTTGCTGGGGTGTGTCTGGACATGAACTTTGATGAATTATTCCTTCTGAGGCTAAATATGTATGTAAGGTTTTGTTGAAGTATTCTGTGCCATTGTCAGTGCGTATGGTTTTTATAGTGGTTTGAAACTGGGTTTTCACTAGAGAATGAAAATTTTTGAAAATAGTGGCTACCTCAGTTTTTTCTTTGAGGAGATATATCCAGCATACTCTTGTATGATCATCAATGAAAGTAATGAACCAACGCAGCACCTGAAATATTTTTTACTCGTGAGGGACCCCAAAGATCACTATGCACAAGATTAAATGGAGCGGATTCCACGTGTGGTTTTGGGGAGTAATGATATCGAGCATGCTTAGCAAATGTACAAGCATCACACTGCAAAAATACAGATTTATTGACTTTTGAGTTCAAAGAAAATAGCCTTTTTAAGTACTGAAGACTAGGATGCCCTAGTCTTTGATGAAGAAGGAGTACATCAGAAGAGTTAAGACTAGTAGCAAGGCTCGGGTGAGAACCAACAGATGCGGCGCCTTGGAGGGCAAGGTTGTCTGGCTGTGGCTCATCCTCAAAGTGATAGAGTCCACCTTTCTCTCTAGCAATGCCAATCTTCCTCCCCGACTCCTGTTCCTGCAAGATACAAAGTTGTGCGGAAAACTTAGCAATGCAGCCAGAGACCTTCGTAAGTTTGCTGACAGAAATTAGATTGCATGCTAATTTTGGAACATGGAGTACAGTTGGTAGAGTCAAAGTAGAGGATATTTTTATGGAACCTTGGCCTGCTACCGTCGCAAAAGTACCATCCGCTACTCTAACTTTCATTGTCCCAGAATTTGGGACATAGGTTGAAAACAAAGACAGATTACCTGTCATGTGGTCAGTGGCTCCAGTATCCAAGGTGAAGTTTCCACAAAGTTGACTGTACCTGACTGATTTTTCTGCATCTCGGTTTGACTCTTCAGTAATGCAAGTAGTAGATCAATCTGGGTCTGATTGAGGGTGGCGGATCCAGGACTCTCCACTGGTTCGCCGCCTACTGCGACAGCGGTGAAACTACGGCCCTGTGAAGACGGTGATCGTTTGGGTCGTATGTCAGATGGTTTTCAATGGAGATGCCAGCATTTGTCCTGTGTGTGACCAAGTTTGTTGCAGTGGGAGCACCGGGGTCGGTTGTTGGGCCGTGAAGAAGTGGCTTTGACCAATAATGCCGACGAGTCACTGGCCGGCACTAGTAGATGGGAGTCGCGTCTTTCTCCGAGCATGACCCGACGACGACTCTCTTCTCGTCTGACCTCAGCAAAGGCTTCACTGAGAGATGGGAGTGGTCTCCTTCCCAAAATACGTCCTCTAACTTCATCCAGTTCTCTGTTTAATCCAGCAAGGAATTCATACAGTCTTTCTTTTTCAAGATGTTCCTTGAATTTGATGTTACTTTCAAGATCTCCCCAATCTGCTTCATAGTGCAAGTCGAGTTCTTGCCATAAGGTTTGGAGAGTATTATAGTACTCGGTAATACTCATGCTTTCCTGGCGGATGTCTTTGAGTTTGTTTTTGATCTCAAAGACTTGGGAGGCATTTCGAGGTCTGAATAATGTTCCTGAACCGCATCCCAGATAGCTTTAGCGGTACGCAGGAAAAGGTAAGTGCGACTAATGTGAGGCTCCATTGAATTGATAAGCCAAGACATGACAAGAGAGTTGTTAAGTTCCCAAGCTGAGTACTTGGGGTCCGATGCTTCGGGTTTAGGCGATTGACCATTGATGAGGGCAAGTTTTCCTCTGCCCCGTAGCACCATTAGTACGGATTGGGACCATAAGAGAAAATTTTTCCCGTTTAGTTTATGATTTGTAATCTGTAATGGGAGATTTTCGCTGAGAGTGGGCTGATCACTTAGTGAGGCCGATGTGGCCTTCACATTGGAGGAAGAGGAAATATCTTCGGTGCTCATCTCAGTTTGTTGGATGAGATTGATTGTTTTTTTTTTTGCTATAGGAGTGGCTCTGATACCATGAAAATGATATCCAGGATTGGAAGGGAAAAATATTTTATTTCCTTGACTTTTTCTCAAAGCAAATACACGGCACTTATACCGAAAATATACATTTATGGACAATTAAGCCTACCGATTAATTTCCTTGATTTTTGGGATATTCTCCGACCAAAACAATAATCCCTAATCTCGCCTACAATTATGAGTAGTAAATACAATTAATCACACATTTACAATTACACAAAAAATACATAACCGGATAGCATCAATCCTTCCTTGATTTGTGCAGTTTGACCGAATTCATTTATTTCCCAATCAATGGCCGGATACTTTGAGGGCATATTCCCACAACTGTCTTCTAAATGGCCTATGGATATGTAATCTCTTTTATCATGCGATGTTGCTCTTCTTGATGTACCTGGTCTTGACTAAATCTGGATATGTTATTTGCATTAATGCGGAGCCTTGCTCACCAATATACGGTCTATATGTCAGTAACTATTTAATCATTTCTGTTCTCCATGACCCTAAGATGTATATATCTCTCCAATTCTTGCTAACTATGTCTTGGAAGCTTTAAGTTGTATGCTTCATCATGAACTTGTTCCGATTCAATTGGGATGGTCTTTGTCAAAACTGAGTGCATACCTTCTTCAACAGTAGATTTTCTCTTCTTCTTCGTCGTGCTTATCTGCTGTAAGGAAAAACAATTTCTTGTTGCAGATGAAGAACATCTGACATGTGTAAGCTCGAATATAATTTTCTTATATCAACCTTGAATCTATATAAGGTCCTCGTATGCAGTATAAGTCAGAGATGACCAATTGCTTCAGGTAACAACAAATGCACATGCACAGAATTGATGATCAGAACTCGAGAGTATATGTAGTTGATCTGAACTTTTGAGCACCAGGCTCTGATACCATATAGGAATTATAAATCTTGATATCAATCAGACATAAATACAACCTTAAAGGTTAAACAGAGAACTGGAAGTGAAGAGATAATTTCATTGAGCCACAAAAATGAATTACGACCTTACATAGCTTCTTCTAATCTTAGATATATATACACTACACTTTTACAACAGTACAATAACGGCTAGAAACTGAGGAGAGAGATTTTCCCCAACTAATACTATTTTAAACTTCTAGAATTCCTACAATAAGATTCATTCGACAAAGTACAACAAAAAGGTCTGGCACACAAATGCATTCTGCTTCCTCTTTTCCGTTAAGACCCAGGTATGACTCCTATTGCATTTCATATTTCATCTCCTGTTGCGACTGTTATTTGATTGCAAAGCGTGATTTAATTTCATTGCCATACATTACATTTCAAATTAAACCATGTCATTCAGTTAATACATGAAACAGTAAATATGAAACAATGCAGAACAGCGAATAGGTGAACAAAAGGTCACCTGTTTCCAGAATTCTTCATTCGGAGCATTCTTGTCAGCAAGGAGTATAGAATATGGTTTTCTTCGACGTTCGTCAGCAACCTTCTGCCAATATCTACCTGTTAATATGGATAAACCAGAATTGGCAATTCCAAAGCTCAACCAGTTTAACTGGAAGCTGCTTACAAGAAAAAATATATATACATTTTAGAAGGGACCATATAATTGTTCTGGACGAAAAGACAATTGACAACCAACAGTAGATCCATCCTCAGTATTTAACAAAGCAGAACGTTGAGGTAATCAAAAATGATTCCACCGAATGAAAACCAAACCTTTTCTTGTCACATTCGCCTTTCATTTCCCTCCTTCCCTAGTGAATAAAACCAGCCACTAGCCTATGAAGTTGCAGACTTATTTTGAGCAAATGGCAAACAAATTTGGGTTATCTGAACCCAATATGTTCTGTCTCGTGGGCAATTACTTACAACCATCAATAGTAAATTATCTGGCTAACACTATTCCAGTGTCCAACAATAAGAGTGCAAAGAAAAATACTAAAGCCCGACATGTCCCGTATGAAGCCTGCAAGTGAAGCTAACTGAATGACGACACAACTTATCCACCAAAAATTGTGATATCAAAATAGGCAGGACCCCATGAGGACATTCTTAAATAAACAGTACTTCTTGATCAGAAAGGATAGTAAGGTCCAACCATGTTATTCTGAATTCTGATATCAATGGAGAGTGTGCCTTTAATGAGATCACCCATCAAAGAATGAACTGGTCGGTCGTCCTCTAAGGCTCCTCTGGCACTCTATTTCTTTGCAAAGTGCAGACTTGGCACAACCGGGAATCCCTGGAAAATCATAAAGATTAGAGCATCTAGAAATGAGTGAAAGCAAAGAGCTCAGACTCCAAGATCATGTATCCCAATCCACATATTCTGGGGAAGTAATTCCAAAATTTTAAACTCTATTACGCATCTTATAACATCCAATTAATAGTTATCCTAGCATAAAAACCAGACCCATAAAAAGGTACAATAGCCTGAGGTGGACTTTATATCCGCTTTTGATCCTCCCCAGTCTGCATCAGTGAAAACTTGTATAGTCCTATCTTCATGTTTTCCAAAGAATAATCCTTGTCCAGGAGCATTCTTGAGATACATTAAAATTCTCATTACAGCTTGCAAATGAATGTTAGTAGGAGAGTGCATAAATTGACTAACATAACTTACTGCATAACAGATTTCAGGACGAGTATGAGACAAGTAAATAAACTTTCCAACAAGTTTTTGATAGGACTATATATTAGGCAGAACTGTTCCTGCTTCAGGGTTTTTGTAACAGCCCAGTTCAAGAGGTGTAGCAACCGGTTTGCAGCCAATCATTCCTGTTTCTACTGACAAATATCGAATATACTTTCTTTGTGATATGCATAATCCTTTCTTGCTTTCTGCTACTTCCATTCCTAGAAAGTACCTCGATGCACCAAGATCTTTTACCTCAAATGCAGTAGCTAAATGATTTTTTACATGAGAAATACTTTGGCTGCAATTACCCGTTAAGATCATGTCATCAACATAAACAATAAGAATTGTGATAGTGTTATTAGATCTAAGGATAAAAAACGTATGATCACTCTGTGCTTGTTTGAAACCGTACTGAGTCACCACTAGAGAAAATTTACTAAACCATGCTCTTGAGGATTGCTTTAGTCCATATATAGACTTCTTTAATTTGCACACTCCCTACTATTTTATTGGAATTAAATCCTGGAGGAATGTCCATAAATACTTGTTCCTTCAAATCCCCATTAAGAAAGACATTTTTAATATCTAATTGTGTCAATTCTCAATTTAAGTTAACAGCCAAAGAGAAAATAATTCTTACCGTATTTAGTTTGGCTACTGGAGCAAAAGTCTCTAAGTAGCCTATTACATAAGATTAAGAGAAACCTTTCGCAACAAGTCTTGCTTTATGTCTATTAAGAGACCTGTCTGAGTTATACTTCAAAGAGAACACCCATGTACAACCAACTGACTCGACATCCTTAGGCCTAGAAACTAGTTCCCAAGTTTTATTTTGAATAAGAGCTGTCATTTCGTCATCAACAGCCTTTTTCCAGTTGTTGTCCATCATGGCCTCCTCTATACTGACTGGGATACTTAATGAATCAAGATTGACATTAAAGGTCTTAAAATGAGGTCCTAATTTGCAATAAGACACATAGTTACCTAAAGGATGCCTAGATGAGCACTCAATGCTGCTTAATAACTTATGTAATGGACGTTTAGTACATTCCCGAGTCCCCTTACGTATAGCAATAGGTGCCTCAAGATTTAGATCATTACTGAAGTAATGATATTGACTGAAGTTATACTCAGGGGTAGACTCCATATTTACTCCACTATTATCTGGAACAAAAATAGACTGAGTTTCAGAAGAAGATACCTGTGGCAATACCTGTTGTTTCCTCCTAGAATATACCTTAATAATAGGCAATCTGACATGTTCCTGGTCCTCCAGTTGATGTTCCAGTTGATGTTGTTCTGTATGTGTTTCTGGTGCATCTGAAATTTCACCTTCTCCTTTACCTTTGGCACCTGAACTCTCACCAGTAGTGGTAATATCTATAAAGCTCCAGTAGTGATCATGTTCACATCTCATGGGACTAACCGTATCATTAGATGCAAAGTATGCAGTTTGTTCATCAAATACCACATATAGAGTAGTGTAAATTCTTTTAGTTTTTGGACAAAAACATTTATACCCCTTTTGAGAACCTGAATAACCAAGAAACATACACTTGATAGACCTTCTATCAAGTTTACCTCTTCCCTGTGACTGGAGATACACATAGGCCACACACCCAAACGTTTTGAATGATAATTCAAATAATAACAGACAGTGAGAAAAACATTCAAAAGTTTTGCTTTAGGACTCTTAAACCCATGGACCCAGGATGACATTCTGTTGATCAAATAGGTTGCAGTCAAAACTGCTTCTCCCCACAAGTATTTGGGAACATTAATAGAAAACATAATTGACCTAGCTACACTTAATATATGCCTATGTTTCCTCTCAGCAACTCCATTTTGCTAAGGTGTGTACATATTTGATGCTTGATGATGGATCCCCTTCTCATTTAAGAATGACTTTACAGTTTGATCTAAGAATTCACTGCCATTATCAGATCTGAAATTTTTAATGACAGTATTAAAGTGATTCTGGATAAGATTTACAAATCCCTTCAACACATTTGAAAGCTCAGACTCATGTTCCATTAAAAAAATCCAGGTAACTCTAATATGATCATCCACAAAAATCACAAACCATCGACTACCATTAACATTTAGAGTCCTAGAAAGACCCCAGATATTTGAGTGCACTAGATTAAAGGGTTTACTTTCAGAATAAACCTTGACAGGATAATGAATTCTAGTCTGCTTGGCAACACGTTTAAGATAGTCAAGAGAAATATTTCCAAACAAGTCAGGTTTTAACTTCCTCGGATACACAAAGTTGGGGTGTCCCAACAGTTGATGCCATAACAAAATAAGGTCCATTCTAGATTGATCTATTCTAGGAACAGTTTCCTTGTTCATATAAGAATAAATACTAAGACAGCCTTCAAAATATTCAGATTTTGCTTCCTCAAGTAAGAACAATCCATTGCGCTGATTAGCACTGTCAATCATCTCCTTGAGGACTCCTTCCTTCAAAGCCTGCTCCTGGAAGAAGGAATAAAATAACATTTAGAAGGTAAAAACAATTTCCAGCAACAATTATGAAGCATGATTCCTTTTACGAATATAAGATTGCAGTCTAGATTTGGAACATACAGTACTTGTTTTAGTGTTAATTTATTTGTGAGTACTATATCTCCACAACCTACAATATCCATCTTATCTCCATTAGCAATTCTGACTCTTCTAGGATGATCAGTGTAGATTTTATATGACTTTAGTAAGGTTTTGTCAAATGTTATATGGTTAGTGGCACCTGAATCAACAATCCATAAAGGTGATTTACCACCTGTACCTGTGTTGGCCATTGTGGCCCTGATCTGGTTGTTTGTACCTATGCCCGTTGATTATCTAGTACCCTTAAAACAACATCCAACTGAGCCTATGTGAAAGTTGGTTCAGATGTGTTACTGGAGTCAAGCTCTGTCAGAGCAGCTCTAAGACTTCTCCATGAAGCTGCATCAGATCTCCAAGAGTTGTCAGAATCTGACCTTCCTGACTCATATCTCCCTGAGTCAAACCTACCAAAGGAACCTTGTCTAGAATGTTCTGCCTAAAGAAGGGTGGGCTGTTTGTAGCACCAGGTCTCCTGTAGCACTCCTCTACCACATGACCATCCCTATGATAATATCTACAGTTTTTCTTAGTAAACCCGCTGGAGTTGTTGGTACTTTTCCTAGATTAAAGACATGCATTGTCTGATTTGGATACTTCTTTCATGGTGAGAGCAGAGGACTCAGATGGAACAATAGATGGTCTCATCATTACCTTTAGTCTGCTTTCTTCCTATCTTATTTCTGAGAAAACAGTGTTCATAGCAGGGAGAGGCTTAGTACCTAGGATGCGGCTTCTAATTGCGTCCAGATCCTTAAGTAATCCTGACATAAAACCAAATACTCTTCGAGTTTCTTTGATAGTCCTAAACAGTTGGTTATCTGCTGTACAGTTCTACTAGAGCCTTCTAGAGAATCGATTTGTTGCCAGAGCTGAGTAATATTACTGAAGAATTTACTGACCGTTTGATCCCCTTGCTTAATCTCCCTCAGTCGTGCCTCCAACTCATATAGTTCAGAAATGTTATCCTGTTTTGAGTACATCTCCTTAGTGGCTTTCCAAATAGCAGAAGCTGTAGAGTATAACATGAAAGTATTGCTTACTTCAGGGGTCATTGAACCAAGGAGCCAACTCATTATCATTGAGTTCTCTGCCTCCCATGTTGAATATTTATCATCATTTTCAGCAAGAATCTCCATTTTCTCAGATAGATACTCTTTCTTTCCTCTTCCAACAATGAACAGTTCAACTGCTCTGCTCCAAGGAAGAAAGTTATTTCCATTTAGTTTTTGGTTTGTGATGGTAACCGGGGTAGTATAACCAATAGATCCAGATCCTGCAGATTTACTTCCCCCTATTCCAGAGGAAATGACTTCACTTCCTTATTCTTCCATTCAAGCTGAAGGAATGGTGATACGAAGAAGATGGATGAGAAATTTAGAGAGAGATCTGGAAGAAGAGAAGAGGGACGAAAAATTTAGAAAGTTGAATTTTTGGCTAAGAGGATATTTGAAATGAAAGAAAGGACAACAAATGAAGTATGCAGAGGCAAGTTGTAGGAAGCTTCCTGAATACAATTTGTGGTTGCTACGTGTTGTACATGCAACACTCCACGTGAATGCCTTTTCACAAAGAAAGAGATATTAAATGCGATGGGCTTCCATGACGCTACCTTTCTTTACGCGGAGCCAATGCCTGACCGCCACGTGACATTCAGGCCAGAAGCTTTTTTTTAATTAAAATTTCGCTGGTTTTTTTAAAATTAATCAAAACTCCTTCCTCCTCTTCCTCCGTCGACTGCGTCTATCGACTCCTTCAACATGAACATCCATCCTATCCACGGCGCATTTTCGAAGCATAAATCAGAACATGGCCCTTAGATCTAACTACACTTCCTGTTTCTGCATCTCCAACCTAAACCCAGAAATGGCTCTTACCATTCAATCCCTCATCCTTCTTCTACTCAATTTCCACTTCAGTTTAACCCTCCAAGAACAACCCTTTTCCCCAAATGCTCTGCTACCTCATGTTTCTAAAGATCCATCAACACTTCAGTATGTTACCCAATTGTCTGTTGATTTCTCCATTCTCCACCCCTGTTAATCTTGCTATTGATCTTTCTGGTTCTTTTTTATGGATGGACTGCTCTGTCATTTTCTCTCAACAAGATTCCATAAAATGCTCCTCACTTCAATGCTTAATGGCAAGTCAAACCGTTGGTGGTAGCACTAGGCCTTGTGAAGATAAATTCAGGAACTGCAATGTTTATATACAAAATCTCATCATAGATGTAGCTGCAAAAGGTGAAGGAGTCGATATGACTCAGTCCATGGAGGAAGGGAAAGAGTCTTTCGTTGGAGGAAGGAACATGTGAGGAAGAAATGAAAGAATTTAGGGTTGAAATTGATTTTAGGTAAGGAGTTTTGAATAATTTTAAAAAAACCAGCGAAATGTTAAAAAAAAAGCTTCCGGCCTGAATGCCACGTGGCGGCAAGACATTGGCCGCGTCAGATCCGCGTAAAGAAAGGTAGCGTCATGGAATCCCAACCCATATTAAATTGTGCAAAGCACAACTTTTGAGGTAGTGGGTCGGTTCTAGAATAAACAAAAATATACTTCACACGTGTTTAGTTTCACGTGTTTGCCACTTCCACTATCTTCCATGTCCATTTTCTTCTCCTTTTGCTTTCGTCTCCTTTCTTCTTCCTTTTACTTTCGTCTCCCCTGTGCTCTCTTCTCTTTCTTTATTTTACAGTCGTCTGCAATTGATTTCGACTGTATTCATGTCCCGCTAGAGGGAGTTATTCAATCAGAAAAAAATATAGAATAGGAGAAGAGTCAGCAGGGATCTGAGGTATTGCTGAGCTTTTGAACTTTCAGAATCATGAAATGCAGAGGGACGTTTATTGAGTAAATTCTAAGTATAAACAAATAGATGAAGATTTCTGTCCACAGCTTAAGAAGCTCTAATACCATCAAGAAATATTGTAAGATAAACTTGAGCATTGAGAAGAATAATTTCTTATTCACTTGTAAGCTGCTGGACTTCTAGTCTTTCCTTTTATACATACAAAGCAACGATAATAAAAGAGTGAGTCACATAGATATAGATGGTGACTTCCTGTCAACTAAAAACTAACGCCTATAATTTATAGGATCCTAACGGTCACAAGAACAGTGAATTTACACTTTTATATACATAATTACTACACTATTTTCCACACAACCCAACAATGATGAACGTATGGATCAACTAGGATCTATATATATGCTCTTGATGGTAATAGAAGACCAGAAGATCTGAGGTTTTGAAAAGTAATTTTTCTGTTTCTGGGTAAAAGGGATCTCTAAACTATTAGTTATGCGCACGTAGACTTTCTTGTTTGAGTGCAACTTATTTCCTAGCTTAAGATAAAAAATACAAGTAAATTGGTTTTTTAGGACTATCGACCAATAAATAAGCTTTTAACAAATAGAGTCATGTAGATTGCTTGTTAACATGCAAATTATATGACACTGCCATTCCGTCCAAATAAACCTATATATATGCTCTTGATGGCTAGATCACTACCAGGTTTGATTGACGGAGTCAGCAGCAAAGGAAAAGAAAATATTTGAAGGGATTATGCCTTTAAGTATTTGGATTTATTTTTTTAGAAGCAGAGGAAATAAGAGTGAAAGAAAGGTATAAGGTCCTTAAAGTGAGTGTGTGGCCCGTCCCATGTTGGGATGGAAAGAAAATGAAGGAAAGGTGATGAAGAGGAAGGAAACATAGGGAGGTTTAAAAGGGGGGAAAAATTACGAAGTGCCAAACGGAATTAAACATTAAACAACCCATTTCTTTCTCTACTTTGTTTATGCCAAACAGCACCTTTAATCTTCTCTCTTTCTATGGTTGACTATAGTCCTTTCCTTCCCTCTCTTTTCCTTATTCCTAGAACGTTTTCATTTCCTTGCCTCATTCACCCTTAATCCAATTAAGGCCTCATTCTGATACTAAAGGCAAGTAGTCATCTACGTATAAGGTGAGTTACATATTTCTGAAACCTACGTATAAGGTGAGTTACATATTTCTGAAACTGCTAAAATTTCCACGGGCATAGAGACCCTCGGGATCAGTGCTAATGGTCGGCAAAACCTCCTCAAAAACTAGTAATTATTTATTGAGATCTCTAAGATGGGAAAAACATAACTAAAGAGAGAAGACAGTCAGCTGCAGGTTGCAGAAGGTCATGACATAATTTGGGATAGGCCAAATGAGGCACCACTGTCAGGTGCCTGTTTAATGCAAAGCACAGATTTCTCATGGACCTCAAGCATCTGGCCACTAAATATGCTTGACGGTAATACCAGCCTACATGAAATGCGTCATTTGACTTCAAAACACGAGAGCTAATGTACTAGTGTCATTCAGAAATAAGGTTCAAATGTTGACCCTAGTGTATCCAAATAGCAATCCAGATAACATTCGTCTGATGCTAATGTTGACTTTTGATTCCAAGATTGGGTGAGCGGCAGACCGTCCTTCTGGTTGTTTTCTTCCAGCATGACCATTAAAATTACTGAAAGTATGGGCTGAAGCAAGATTAATGAAGCATTTTTTACATAAACCAATATTACAGCAAAGATATCCTGTTATATCACATATATCAAGTAAAAGCTGCAGAATAGTGCTAAACTAACCAGGAAAGAAGACAATCAGGCCTTCATCCTTAGTAACACTGTCCCTAACAGGTGTACTAGGGCTTATGGATTGAACATACCTCTCTGGTTGAAGGTCACCTTCTTCATCCTGTCCTCCCTCAATTATGGCCAAGAAATCCTCGGCCTGAATGAAGTTCCCTGCGGCTCCTATCCAAGCTTGATTTTGTGGACTGCGCTTGGCATACTGTTCAAGGAATGGCTCAGCTTCAGAAAGGTATACAGAAGAAGACAACTATTTATGTCCACACTTCCTGCATATATACACTGCCCTGGAAAAGATGCAGTATCTTCAAATTTCAAATGCATCAGAGCATAAACCCATAAATTCAAGTAAATTGTACGTGTAGTGACCACTACCATTCATCGAGCAACTTGCTCATTTCCCTTTGCTTTGCTGGTGAGGTGTTCCATATCTTCATCTGCCTACAAAAATAGCAAATCAAAGGAATATTCAAAGAAAGCATATCTGCAGTGAAAGATCACAATCTCCAAGAAAGGAAAAGGAAGTCGGTAACAGACTTCAATGCGTAACAGAACATTCAGCCAGCCTTGGTGTTTACTATATAGTATTCCCAGTGAAATTTTTACTCAAGTTTAATCATCATTCATGTTCATAAGGATTCTACTGCTTGTTTCTTAGCCAGCTAAGTGCACACAATGTACTCGTCCCTCTCTCGCCCGCCCGCCCCCTCCTCTCTCTCCTTCCCATGAAAATTTGGCCTGTAGTGCAATTTTTTGAATTCAAAACTTGAGCTTTAAAAGCAGAACCCAAAGGTCACACACCATTTTATCCAATTACTTTTTCAAAAATTTTGAGCGTTTTGCTCCAGACTGGTCTTGAAGTCCCTGCTTATACGATCAATTCCCAAGTTTGGCAATGTACAAAGGGCAGCACTAGTAGATAGACTCTAAAAAATAAGAATACTGGAAAATGACCAACCCTAGAATAAAAGGTGATAAGTCTCACAGGTATTTGAAAAAGATTCAGATTCAGTGAGCTCAGTCATCAATATAACGGCCAAAGAAAATCCAGAAAAACAGTCTAAACGGGCTGGTGAAGAAGTTTCACTACCAAGCAATTATAGATTAAGTCCTGCATATATAGAAAACTTTAGGGCCAAATTCTGAAAAACGGAACACTGGTGCAGGGAAGCATATCGCATGCAGTCTTAGGCTGTTTCCACGACCTGACTCCCCTTCAGCCCGCATACCAGAAATTAGAACTCCAAGAATTTATAGGCAGAACAACAGGGCAAACCATGATAGTCAAATTTTCACCCAATATTTATTTTTAAGAAGAGTCGCATCAGGGCTTAAGTGAATTTTGCACGGAAACCAAAAAAAGACGAGAGGATATCCAAAAATGCAATACTAAAAGGACTGCAGATGAAAAGATCTGTTAAATTCTATTTACATCTTACAGCTATAAAGATTGATTTTCACCACCAAGAATGAAAAGGCAAATGTACCTCAAATAGTAGGCCCTGTATGCAGATGGACCCTCTTTAAAAAGAATTGACAGAGCATTCCTGATTAGAAATGTTCGCAACTGCATGGAAGAAATCAAAAGAGTTGGAAACTACAAACCGACTTCCTTGCATGCGTAAACCATTAAAACTCCTAATTAAGTCACAATCAGAATTATTTACCTGAAAGAAAGAACAATGAATGAAAGACTGAAGGAACTCTATGCAAACCCTACAAGTTCACACGGCATCAGATACAACTCACGCTTCCATGTGGATGTGTGTGTGCCTCTTTTTTCTTGTTTCTTTTTCTTTGCAACTATGATGTCTTCTGCTTTCATTTAGAAAGAATCGAAATAACACCCCCCACCCCACCCCCCAAAATATCCTCCACCCTCATCTCTCTTTCTTCTGTGGGTGGGTGGAAGTAAGCCAGCAGAAATCAATTTTGGAAACTGGTATCAAGAAATGTGTATGGAAAAGAACAGATTGTATTTCTCCAGATAAAGACTGAACAACTAATTGCAAACGAACGGAATACGCAAAAGGAACACCAATAAACAGGCTAACAGAAATATTATCCTCAAATAGCACCTCCAGGTAGAAGAGGAATCAAAATGAGGTCAAAAATTTTCATTAAACCACCTAGTGATGGCTTACTAAAGATATACTTAAGTAGCACTGAGATAAGGAAAATGCATTATCTGAAGCATAAGATGCAAAAAGAAACTTCTAAGAGCAACAACAATTCCTACTACATTCTACATTAAAAAATGTTTTGCCAGGAAGAGTGAAACAAGCCCCATTTAAGACACAAAACCGAATATTCTTACGCATCGAAATATGCCAGAATCACTTCCCAAAACTCATATGGACATGACAATCGAAGTATGTTTTGGTAATAAGGATAACCGTAACTATATTCAATTCCTATTTCGAAAAACAATCAGGATTTAAATGTTCTTGGGAAAAAATGTGCATTTTACCTTATACGTAAGAAATTTCAACTTGATCATCAGATTAGCATCTTCATCAGCTAGATCATCTTTTGTTACTGTATCATTGCTGTCAAAAGCTTTTATATGATTGACATCACTCGAAATTTTGACAGCCTGTTGCTTATTTGCCTTGAATAAGTTTAGGTCCACAAAGAAACCTGCATAAGGAGCAGCAATGCATAAAGACACACCAATTAGGCGGATATCTTCATTAGTAACCTAATGCATATAGTGAAATGCGGAATTGATCATTTTTATTTTCAGGGTGTGGACGGGCTGTTACTAACAAGAGAAACTTTTAAGAGGCAGGAGAAGGTTTCATATATTCTAAAGATTTTGTGAAAGGTATTTTATTAATTGAGAGATCATCAACTCAGATTACATTTACAAAGATACAATGGACTTATTTAACAAAGAAAACTAACGGCTAATCTTCCTATTAATTACATAGTTTAAATGCTAGAATAAATGAGGCTTATTTTTCAAACTGCCGTTTCGGTTCTCTAGGAATAACGGGATTGCCTTTTTATTCCTATTCTATTTACAATGCATGGTATTGAATAGTCTACGACACTTATTGCAGCATTTATTGTAGTATTTCAACACTCCCCCTCAAGCTTGGTGTATATGTTAATACAGCCAAGCTTGACAGCTAGTGAACGAAATACGGTGTTGGAGACTGGTTTTGTGAATAAGTCTGCAATTTGATGTTGTGAAGAAATATGATGTATCTGTATAATGTTGTCTTCAATCTTCTCTCTGATGAAGTGTCGATCAATCTCCACATGTTTTGATTTGTCGTGCTGGGTAGGATTTTCAGCCATATTGATAGCGGAGACATTATCACAGTATATCTGGATAGGGAGAGTGAGATTCTGGTGCAATTCTTTGACAACCCTTTTAATCCACATGCCTTCACATAGACCTAAAGCTAAGGCTCTTAGTTCTGCTTCTGCACTGCTTCTTGACACGACATTCTGTTTCTTGCTACGCCAGGAGACAAGATTGCCCCATAAATATGTACCATAACCGGTTGTTGAACGCATGTCAGTCCTTGAGCCAGCCCAATCTGCATCAGTATAAACCGATATACTCCGATCCGGACTCCTTCTGAAACACAACCCTTGTCCAGGAGTATTCTTCAAGTACCTGAGAATTCTTAGAGCAGCTTTAAGATTTTCATTAGTGGGAGCATGCATAAATTGGGATACAAAGCTAACTGCATAGCAAATATCAGGACGTGTATGAGATAGATAGATGAGTTTACCGACCAATCTTTGATAGCTTAACTTGTCAGTAGGTGTGTGATCCCAATGTTCTTTTGATTTATGGCCAGGTTCAACCGGAGTGGAAGCTGGTTTACACCCCATCATACCTGTTTCACTTAGAAGATCAAGAATATATTTCCTCTGTGAGACACTTATACAATCTTTTGTTCGGCCAATTTCCATTCCCAGGAAATATCTGAGTTTTCCTAAGTCTTTTATCTCAAATTCTTTAGATAGGTAACCTTTTGTCATTTCAATTCCTTGATGGTCATTTCCAGTGAGAATGATATCGTCCACATAAACAATGAGAATTGTTATCTTATTTGAACTAACAACCCTGGTAAATAATGTATGATCGCTTTGGGCTTGTTTAAAACCATGTTTTATGACAGCTTTGGTGAATCTTGTGAACCATGCACGTGGCGATTGTTTAAGACCATACAATGATTTATTTAGCTTGCACAACAGATTCTTGTTTTCTTCATTCTTAAAACCGGGTGGAATTTCCATATAAACTTCTTCCTTGAGATCACCATTTAGGAAGGCATTTTTAACATCCAATTGTATTAATTCCCAGCCAAGATTTACGGCAATGGTGAATAAAATTCTTATAGTGTTAAGTTTTGCTACATGAGCAAATGTCTCCATGTAATCAATTCCATAAGTTTGGCTAAATCCCTTAGCCACAAGACGTGCCTTATACCTGTTGACAGTTCCATTTGTGTTATACTTGATGGTAAAGACCCATTTGCACCCAACCGGTTTTACACCCGGTGGAGTGATCACTAAGTCCCATGTCTTATTTTTAAGTAAGGCATCCATTTCTTCTTTTACTGCTTCCTTCCATGCTGGTATACTGAGTGCATCATGAATATTCTAGGGTATGTGGGTTGAGTCTAGGGAAGTGGTTAAGGTAGCAAGGTGTGATCCCAGTCGATCATATGCAAGAACAGAGTAAAGAGGGTGTTTTGTGCATTCTCTAACTCCCTTTCGTAAAGCAATTGGTCTGTCATCATGAATAGGTTGATTGTCGGTTGGTGGTAAGGACAATTCCTTGTTGGGTGAAACTTCTTGAATTACCTTCTGTCTTCTTGAGTACACTTGAGTGATAGAAGGCCTTGTTTCTAGAACTCCCCCTAAAATCGGAAATTCTGAGTTATCAGGGGTATTATCACTAGGAGTTTGTGATGACCTATTTTCAGGAAGAGAAATTTTACCAGTTTCCCCCAAAGTGTCAATCTGAATAATATTCCAGTAATCATTATATTTATTGTGTGTGGGGTCACTTGTGTTCTTAGGCAAATAATATGAGTGTTGTTCATCAAAGTGAATATCAAGAGTAACAAATACCTTTCTTGTGATGGGACAGTAACATTTGTAGCCCTTTTGGGTTCCTGAGTATCCTAAGAAAATACATCTATGTGATCTTTTATCAAGTTTTCCTCGTTGATGAGATGGAATAAAGACATAAGTAACACATCCAAATGTTTTTAAGGGCAGTTCTGACATTAAATGAGTGGTAGGGAATAATTCTAATAGTTTTTGTCGAGGTGTTAGAAAGTTTATTACACGTGAGGGCATACGATTTATTAAATAAGTAGCTGTTAGCACAGCTTCTCCCCAATATGACCCTGGAACATGCATAGTAAACATTATGGTTCTAGCTACCTCAAGAAGATGACGGTTCTTTCGTTCTGCTACCCCGTTCTGTTGGGGTGTGTAGACACATGAAGTTTGATGATGTATCCCATTTTCTACGAAAAATTCCTTAACAGTGGAGTCAAAGTATTCAACTCCATTATCTGTCCGGAGTGTCTTAATGGTGGTGTTGAATTGATTTTTTATTAAGTTAACAAACGTTCTAACTATTTTTCCAACTTCGGATTTGTGCTTCATTAAGTAAACCCAGGTGATTCGTGTGTGATCATCAACAAATGTGATAAACCATTTTGCCCCGTTTATATTTGCAACTCGAGAGGGGCCCAAATATCCGAGTGTACTAGATTAAATGCATAACTAGGCACATATGACTTAGGAGGGTAAAATGACTTTGTCAGTTTTGATAGACTGCATGCATCACAAAATAAATCCTTGACATTAATGTTTAAGAAAATGTTAGGCATAAGTTTCTTAAGATATGAGAAATTGGGATGCCCTAACCGTTTGTGCCAAAGATATACAAGCTCATTCTTTGATTTGGTAGTCATACATGAGACATGATTACGATGGATGTTCTGAAGCTTGTTTTTGAAGAAATTGCAAGGCTGTTGTTCCGAAGAGATTTTGTGGGCTAAAGGAAGTTTTCTGCCGCCTAAGAAGTGCTCACCATGAATCCTTGGTTGTTTTCCTCCTCTGCTTTCAAATAGCTTATGCTGACCTTCTAATTTAGGGTCATTAGCTAGCTCCTTACCAGTACCTTTCTGCTCATGGGTTTTTTCTTCATTCCTTAAGATGAACAGGCCTCTACACTTCCTAGCACATCCAATCGTTTTGAACGAAGTTCTCTCCTGGAAATAACATTCATAAGGAGAGAACAACGTTAGGCAATTATTATCAAGCATTAGATTACCAACTGATATCAAGTTGAAATTAAGTTCAGGGACAAATAGGACATTATATAGTGTGAGTGTGCTGGTGAGATAAACTGTCCCTTGTCCGTGAGCATGTACTGGGATCCCGTTGGCGATCGTCACGGGTTTAGGAACAGGAAACGAATCGTAATTACAGAGTAGTGTTTTATTGTAGGTCATATGATCGGAGGCTCCGGAGTCAACGATCCAAGAGTTCCAATCATATGACCGGTTACCTGTTTGGGCCATTGTTGCCTGCGCTGGTTCGTCGGCATCTTTGCTGATTTTCTGATTTGATAGTAGTTGAAGAAGAGCTTCAAGTTGCATTTGGGTATTAGATGTGGAGGTTCCACCTTCAGTTCCTTGCCGAATGTCGTTCTGAAGTGATGTAGCAACCGCACCTTGAGCCTGCCAAGGTTGCCCAGGAGTCCTAAATCCAGTTTGTGAGTTGAATGCTTTCTCATAGCCACTGTTTTCTGTATGACGTTGTAATTTCCAGCATTCGTTAATCGTGTGACCCAGTTTCTTGCAAAAGTTACATGACATATTAGTCTTCCTTTTTTGTTGATGAGGAGCGGTAAAGCCTCCTCTAGTGCCAGATGATCCACAGCCACCAGTGACACTACGGCCAGTGTTTCTTTTAGCAGAATAAAATGCAGTTTGACCCTCTCGACCATCCCGTGTTGAGGATCCAATAACAAGGGCTGAGGATTCCACGGACGTAGCAGTAACAGGTCCTAACATAACCTTAAGTCGACTTTCTTCATGCCGAACTTCTGAAAAGACACTATTTAACCCCGGTAGAGGCTTTGTTCCCAAGATCCTCCCTCGATACCATAAAGATTTTGTGAAAGGTATTTTATTAATTGAGAGATCATCAACTCAGATTACATTTACAAAGATACAATGGACTTATTTAACAAAGAAAACTAACGGCTAATCTTCCTATTAATTACATAGTTTAAATGCTAGAATAAATGAGGCTTATTTTTCAAACTGCCGTTTCGGTTCTCTAGGAATAACGGGATTGCCTTTTTATTCCTATTCTATTTACAATGCATGGTATTGAATAGTCTACGACACTTATTGCAGCATTTATTGTAGTATTTCAACATATTCTTCGACAAATCAAAGCATTCTCCACCTATGAGGCCTTTCACGCAAACCATAACAGAGATGGAATTCATATGAAAGGAAATTTCTATACTCTTGGCAAAGATTCAGTATAGAGGAACCCGCATCCACCAAAACCCCCAAATCAATATACTGGCCAATAGAAACAAGAGACACTACCTCGATATAGAGGCCATAATCCTGGTTTGTACCTGGGATTTGAAGATTAGGGGTATTAGAATCAGGGCAGTATACGTAAACCACCACCACCAAAAGAAAAAGGAAAGAAAAGAGGGGGAAAAAAAAGGAAACTCCCTCAAGAAACAGAGGAAGACCTCATCTCCTTTTGATATCGCCGAGAGGCTGAATCACTGTAAACATGGATTACAATCTTGAAATGGAGATTGTTGCTGGAAATGCTCTCTATTTTGTGGAAGTTATGGTAACATTTGAAGGCAGCAGGAAACTGTTTCTCCCTCATCAAACGTATCATTTCCTGGTCAAATTTGAGGTTGCAGGAGCCAATGTTATCAATTAAAAAGAAGAGGATTACGTGGTCTACAACAGATAATTTCGAGATTTTAGATACCAAAACCAAAGAAATTCCAGAGGAACGATAAACATTAGCAGCATAACTACAATGCTGATCTCATCAAGGGCCCAAGCATCTTTTTTGATAAAGAGTAAATAAAGATATCAAAAAAGCAAATTGCAATATCAAGCAGTCAAAATAAAGGATTTAAAAGATAAAAAAAAAAGCACCTGCAGTTTTGTAGTTGAGAAATCACTAGGATGTGCTTGCAAAAACTTTGAGAGAACAGATCGATCAGCATTTTTTGAATGTGAATCAAAATCTTCAATCCCAAACCAATCCACATAATTTGGACAGAACGAGGTACCAACGGTCTGAAGAAGAGCCTTGATTTGCTGCACGAACACTAAATCAAACACTTGAACATAATGCCTACACATTTTTCAAACCACAACATAAGAATCTTACTTAGTGACATTACCTGCTTCTCATCTGACCTATTAGCAGCACAAATTTCTCGAAGGCTTGGCACAGGGTCAGTATTACCTGCCACGCTCACAGTATTTGATAAAAGTTAAGAGTTCGTTATGATATGACACAACAGTTATAAATGAAGCATATTTAACAGCAAAATCAAGCAACAAAAAAAAAAAGACATTCTATGATGAATCCTACTCACACTGTGCTTTACTTTCATGTCATAAGGTGCTCAATTGACCGAAACAACATACACGCTTTGCCTTAAAACCACATGCTTATTTAAGTGTGAGCATGTGATTATTAAAACGACACCTTAGCCATAGCACAATAGCACGTGCATTTCAGGAGCTCTCATCTAACCTGGCAATTTTTATAATAACACATTAGCTGTAATATTCACCTTCCAATACATTTCCTGGCACAAGTACAGCAATACTGCAACACAATTTCTTCCAGTACCAAGACAAAAGACAAACTTATTAATAGGTTCTACAAAGTTTGAATTGATAACTGAGGAAGCCTGATTCTGGTTCCTCAGACTATAGCAGTGGTAAAGCCTGAGAAACAAAAATATGTTCTTGAAAACGCCAATTCAAGCCATTCCTCTTTGACTTTCATCAACAAATCCAAAAGCAAAATCCTCAAACCCAAAAAGGAAAAAAAAGGTGTAATTCTATTATGAGCATGATAATACAATACAGTAAATATCTCATGAATTTAAGCAAACTTTTCCGCTGGGAAGTGATAAAACAGTGCACAATTTGTAAATGTGGCAGACACACAATTAATTCAGTTAACACGTAAAGAATAAGTAGTGCTCACTGCTGTTCAAAATTTGTGACCCTGATCAAACCTTCTGTAAAATTTTCAGTTACAGGATAACAAACTTTTTTAACAAAACAAGGTGAAAAAACCAACCTTTAAAGGAAAAAACAGAAAAATATACCTTCCTCGGACGTTGGCAGAGGAAAATCTTTGAAAACTTGTTCCATATGTTTTGGGCTCTCACTACTAACAATCCGAGCCACCAAACCCTCCAGAATTTCACCCTGAGCCTTGATATGATCTTTTGAGACTGTGCTCATGGAAAAGCTTGAAATCATGATTTGGGAAACACAAATCAAGCATCCAACAGAAATTTCCCAGTGTTCAAAATCCATAGACATAACATATGATCTAAGATCACAGTGCATAGCAAAGTAGCAAATGTATAATACCAGAAAGGAAAAGCCCATATATAGAATAAATATAGAATAATGGCCCCACCCTCCAATCCCTCCATCGCTCAAAAGAGAAAAGAAAAAGAAAAAAGCAAAAGAACCTCAAACTAATGTTGCAAAGTAACATACAACCTCTAGGAAAAGGGAAAGAACCAATAGCTTATGAAAAGGTGGTGAATGCACCACATGGAGCAGGTGCCTTTGATCCCCAAGAGATGGGTGCGATCATAATACCATACAAGCTACAAGAACCTGCGTGTAAGAGACAATTGCTCATGAATGTCGTTTCTAAATTAAAAGTACAAGACCCTGCAAGCAAGACACTAGCAGAAGGGACATGCACTAGGACACATCTCAAAAAGCATATCTGCATACATTTGTATAACTACCATAACAAGGGGTACCGTAAAGCTCAACCCAAAACTGTCCTATCTATATAACTTCTTATATGGAAAGGCACATCAATAGGAAGTAGGTAAAAGAGTTTTTGCAGAAGTAGAGATATGGTGGCTGCTAGAGGATGCAGCAATGCAAATGGTTGCATGTTTTAAAGGATTCAATAGAATGGCCTACAATCAAGTAACTGGCTACCGAAAAGATGACAATAAATATAATAGCTACCCTGCATATGGAAAGATTAAAAAAAAAAGGCAGATGATATTAAAAATGTTGCTCAGCAAGTAACTGACCGGGTATTGATATATCTGCTACTTCATCAAGGGCCTTACACACTGAGGTTGCTGTTCCTTCCTCGCACACAGCATCATAGGCAGCAAAAAAGGATGTCACTGACTTCCTTGATGTATCATGGCAACCAAAAGAGCAAAATCACTACA
Organism: Eustoma russellianum; assembly: GCA_036186865.1. Lineage (NCBI taxonomy): Eukaryota > Viridiplantae > Streptophyta > Magnoliopsida > Gentianales > Gentianaceae > Eustoma > Eustoma russellianum. Next base: position 3,644,083 of record AP025048.1, on the reverse strand, counting down.
AGGTTAAAGCATCACTCGCTTGAAAAGGAAGAAAACCAGGACTACAGGGAGTTAACACAGAAGGCTTGCTAGAAAACAGATGGATAGCCACAACAACGCAGCCACTATAGCAACATATTGCATAACAAAAAGGAAATCATAGAGGAACCAACAATTCATGATTCATGGCCAATAGCGAATCTCAGAGTATCTGCTCATACTCATAGAAGAAATGACCACAAGTATACATAAGCTATGAGGGAAAACAGACATAAGCTGATTACAAAACAAGCCAACGCATTTCTCTGGCAAGCCACAAAAAGAAAATTTATCATACTAAACCATTTCTAGTGGTCTTACAAAAAAGGCATGCATTTATCACTCTAAGAAATATCCATCATCTCTGGTTCTTTGGATCCCTCTCCTAGCCAGCATCGAGGAACATATACTCCACTAGTATCACTACTCAGCATAGGAGAAGAAGAAACAGTTACCTGGTAGAAAACAACCAAACATGATTAGTTGGAAGGCCCCACGTGCGGCAAAATGCTATTATCTCCGGAGTCGAATAAAATTGCGGTTTTCCATTGCCCAAGTTTGTGATTGCAGTCACAACCACTACAAACAAGGAAGATTGCAAAGCTCAGGGGAAAGCATGTAAACAAGACATCCCTTGATGAGACAAGCATATTTCCTTGTGCTTCAATAATTTCTCAACTTCGCTCCACAGAATAAAACTGATGCTTGTTGCCTAAACAGAAGCTGATATGCATCACCTTAAGTTCTAACCTTTTATATTCCAGAGATGATTAATGAAATCCTGAGGCTGTAGATGCTTCTCAGGAAAAAGGGTATAAAAGAGGTGCTTACGTTTGAAACTAAATTGATGATTATGAGCCACATTTCCTTTTACATAATCCTAAGTACCATCATATGAAACACAAGGAAGCTATAGTCAGAAAGAAGTTCAACAGGTATTAGGCATTCGATGCATATTAAACCGGTAAGAAAATATCACAAAATTCATCAAGCCCTCTAATTCATTGTTTTCAAAATTTTGATAATGAAGGACATTTCAGACTTCAAAAGAATTTTTTATTTGGCAATATCTATGGTTTCCTCAAAATAATCTACGATTATGGCTTGCCGTCCACCAGAGAAAGACGGCGCATGACACCTGAATGTTTTTTAAGTAGAAACATCAACTCTGATCAGAACTGGATGTTTCAGAGGAAAAAAGAAATTAGATATATATATGTATATGTGTGTATGTATGTATGGATGTGTGTGTGTCTATATATATGTGTGTGTATATATATATATGTATGTGTGTATATATATATGTATGTATGTATATGTATGTATGTATGTATGTATATATATGTATGTATGTATATATATATATATATGTATATATATATGTATATATATATGTATGTATATGTATGTATGTATGTATGTATGTATCAGAACTGGAAGATATGCAGGACATGGTCTAGGATGCTGCTTGATTGCATGGACTTACACGCTTTTACCCACTTACCATAGTCCTCTCGTGGACGTTGTCCATGATCACCCAGTACAGCAGTTACCAGTTCCGTTGATATGCATACACGGCTTTTCTGCAAGAATTCCAAATAAAAGTGTAATTTTCACTCTACAAGAATGCCATCCATTTAAGCATCATGAACTTTGGCAATCTAACCAGAATATATATCAAAAATAGGAGCCGCTAAAAAGAAGGTTATCACCATATATAGACTAGAAAAAATCCACAAACTGTATCATAGGCATTCTTCTAACAGCATGGATTCAAGAAGTAAATTTATGTCTCTCATCATTAATCCCTTTGAAACTACATTCACAAAATGATACCCAAGCCATGTTAAATTCATAGCAACATAGCTAGGTGCATAATTAATCTGAAGAAGCGTGTGAATATACAGTCAAAAATACAAGAAAAAAAGAACCATACTTTTCTATACGACAATTGAATTACAAGATATCATCCATTTTTTTATATTCCATCTCAGAAGCGCATAACTTCACCATACATTTAATGTCAATTATGATCAAAATGCACTGGCGCATTATTACCTTTTGAAGGTTATTCTTAATTGTAAAAAAGGTCAACATAAAGACGTAGAGCTTACAGCATATGTGATCAGAAAAATAATATACATCACATCTTCTAAAGATTATTAAATGTCTAGAATCCACCCATAAAAAATTAAAAACTAAAAATCGTAAATTAAAAGGAAAAAAATAATTGCGAAGTACCTCAAGATACTCATTGAACTCTAATTGCTTCTTGGCTGCTTGAGCACCCCATGGTTCATGAAATGTCCTCCCAAGAACAAAAACGCCAACAGCAATGTAACTGCAACATAGTTATTTCAAGAGACATTAAATACTTTCCTTTTCTTCGCAATTAAAGACATTAAACACTTATTTTGTAACTGAAATTTTACACACGCACATACACAAAGTAACCATTATAATAGGCAGTACCATAGTACATTCAGATTCCTGTAGGCATGACCTACCACCATTTGACAGCCCTGATACTAAGTAGTAATTTTAGAAATGCAAAAGGCCCTAGTGGGATACCGTGGAAATATTACTAAGAAAATAGAACAAGCAAGAACAGACTTCCTTCAAAAAAAAAATTTGACCAACTAGTAATTCTGAAGTCAGCTTGCTATTTGAATTAGAAAGTATTAAATTTTGAGTTTTACTGACATCTCGAATAAATTCAGTAGCATCTAAGTTCTGGGAATAGCTAGTAGAGTTAGCTAGTGGTCATCAGCTGCAATCAAGTCAACTAACTGAACTGGCGGAATTCATAAATCTGTGTACTGAAATATCTTTACCGACTGATGTTAAAAATATGGTTTAACAACCTCTCTACCGACATAACTAATGAACTAAGCCTATCTGGTCATCAATTGTGCTAATAAGTGATATAAGTAAAAAGCCAAAGTTCATGACCAACAAATACACAACTCACCTTATGACAAATGAGCACAGTCATTTCTTAGCAAATAGTTGGTTACAACTATAATCAGACCATAGGACAATTTGATGAAGATCCGTTGTTCCTTCACATCTTTTAAGCGATTACCTTTAACCACATTTTGCTAAAGGTTAGCATTTCAACATTGAGCTTATGTAAGCCACCTTTATATATTTTGTAAATCTGCCGGTTTGGATTTATATATAAAAGTTAAATTACCAAAAAGAAAAAAAAGTTGTTCCTTCACAGAACTGGTTTAAGCATTTATAGTTGCACCCATTAGCCTAAACTTTTCATTGGTAATTTAATAAAGTATCAAAGAAAAAGGGGGTCTCCTATTTCAGATCTTCCAACTTACAGTCCAAGAATATCTTAGAACTTTGGGCCATGAGACAGTGTCTTTACTCCATGTTTGAATGAACAATTTCAGCAGTGATGCAAAAAAAGAGTGACAACTTCAGCACATAATTAAAGACATAAGTAATCAAATATATTAAAGAGAAAAAGTTTCAAAAACAATGGATGAAGCACCAAAAAAAAAGTAGTGTGAGGGACAGGGGTGTGGAGAGAGAGGGGGGGCATACACATTTCCAAAACTGTTTTTAGCATATGCTCCTCCCTCATGCCCGACATACATAAAAAGCGAGCCAAAAGCTTCAGGGACACCTGTTGACTCATCAATTTCATGACAAAAGTACCAAACAGCTAATCGAGTAATTACCCAAAGAGAGAATATGAAAAGAATGGCCTCAAGGAAACAGCAATCTCAAATGAAAGTCGAAAAATAATCTACAAATGCATACCTCCAGAGTAGCCAAGCCTTTTGACACCATCTCTATCATCCTAGTTCTGATCTGAATGTGTGCATACAAGTAAATAAATTGCTGGGTGTGAAAGAGAGATGTGTGCATACAAATAAATAAATTGCTGGGTGTGAAAGAGAGAGAGAGAACATGAACAAGAACATATGCACTATTGGCTAAATATGACGAGGAAATACCTAAACATTGATCTTACATAGTGGCTAAATAGGAAGAAGAGGGAAATACCAAAACATCTTAGGAAAAGCAAGAGCGAAGATACCTTATGGTCAGACTTCTCATTTTCAAATTTGGGATAAAATGTAGCTCTTATCTGTGCCTACAAATAAGTTGTGTTGTCCACGGTAAAGCTTTCCATCAAGTTGCCATTGAACAATTTGCCATTGAACAATTTGCTTAATGCAGCAGTACTGGTTTTACTTGAAGCTTTTTGGCCTCCATCCACCAGCCTTTGACCTGCTGTTTCAACTCTGCCTTCTTTATCGACCTGCTGTGATGTGTCCCCACTTTTTGTTCCATACGACTTGGGTTTCCAAACTGCCATCTGACCTTGAGCAGGGGCATGGCTCACCAATCCAACGCTTCGAAACTGCAAACCTGGTGCAGAATCACTAGATTGGCTGCTACTTTCAGAAATATTCATCGTAGCAACACCATTCGTCAAAGCTTCAGAAGCTTCCATTGAAATGCCACTAGCTCCAGCAGATGAACTCGGTTGGTTCGAATTTGACCTCTGGATCCATCTTTGATCCCTAAAACCACCCCTTTTCTGCAACCAGAATTATTAGCATCACAGTAGCAATCTCCTCAATGAACCATCATGAACGCAGGGGAAAAGGACAAACAAACCTAAGAGCAAAATGCCAAAGATCACTAAGGGAAAGAAGGAAATATATATTAACAACACTTCATAAAACAATCATGGGGAGTACCAGTCTGAATTGAATAACGAAAATAGATGTAGAAGCAACAACTTTTACCGTATACAGCAGCCAAAAAAAGTACAATCAATATAAACAGAATGCCAACAATGGATGTGAAATCATCAATTGTAAACCCCCCCCCCCCCCCCAAAAAAAAAAAAAAAAAAAAACAACAAATGAAGAAAAACGATTATAAAAGCGCGCCAAAGGGAGAAAAAAAGTGTGCAATCATCAATATATCACCCAAATGCCCAAAAACCATAGCACACGTGCAAAAGAGAATGTAGGAGAAATCCTCAACCTCAATCCAAAAAGGCCATAACAACCGCAAGAAAGACAAATATTGATGTCCAATCCCAAATCTTGACGCCACCTAGTCCTTGACTCCTTGTTAATGAAAATTTACAAAGGCAATAAATTTCACATGACAAAGGAATTAGAAGGAATAACATGCAAATACTCCAAAGAGTTACAACGGCTAGGAGTATAAGCAAAATAGATTACAAGTCAGTAGATAAATAACCAAAAGGGCAGACCACAAAAATTATGAACAATACAATATTAAAATCACGGCATCAGCAACAATTTCTTGAATCAAAAGCACGATCAAGGAGATAAGATACTGAAAGTTACCTGGTTAACAGGCATGATTGAACGGAAAAGAGAGTCAGAGTAAGAGCGAGAAGGAAGAAGTAAGAAGTTTTGGGAAGGAAGTGGAGGAAAGATGGAGCAGGGAGTAAAAGTGGAAAGTGCTCTGAAGAGAAGGGATATTTATATAAGGAAAGGCGAAAGAAAGGGGGTGGGGGGGAATGGATTGAATGCGTAAATAGGCCGGTGACACAAGAGGCAGCAGGGCCGCCCTTTGAATCAGTACAAGCCGTTATTGAATCGGCAATTATGCAGCAATTCAAACAAATTACTCTGCTCATTCACCGTCTGCTATCTTCTGGGTCCCGTTTCTCACGAATTCAATGTGTGCCAAAGGGAAAAAAAAGTGTGCAATCATCAATGTATCACCCAAATGCCCAAAAACCATAGCACACGCGCAAAAGAGAGAGAATGTACAAGAAATCCTCAACCTCTATCCAAAAAGGCCATAACAACCGCAAGAAAGACAAATATTGATGTCCAACCCCAAATCTTGACGCCACCTTGTCCTTTCATTAACAAGGGCAATAAATTTCACATGACAAAGGAATTATAAGGAATAAAATGCAAATACTCCCAAGAATTACAACGGCTAGGACTATAAGCAAAACAGATTACAAGTCAGTAGATAAATAACCAAAAGGGGCAGACCACAAAAATTATGATACGATTACGAACAGTACAACATTAAAATCACGGCATCAGCAACAATTTCTTGAACCAAAAGCAAGATCAAGGAGACAAGATACTGAAAGTTACCTGGTTACGAGGCATGATTGAACGGAAAAGAAAGACAGAGTACGAGCGAGAAGGAAGAAGTAAGAAGTTTCGGGAAGGAAGTGGAGGATGAAAGATGGAGCAGAGAGTAAAAGTGGAAAGTGCTCTGAAGATAAGGGACATTTATATAAGGAAAGGCGAAAGAAGGGGGGTAATGGATTGAATGCGTAAATAGGCCAGTGACGCAAGAGGCAGCAGCGCCGCCCTTTGAATCAGTACAAGCCGTTATTGAATCGGCAATTATGCAGCAATTCAAACAAATTACTCTGCTCTTTCACCGTCCGCTATCTTCCGGGTCCCCGTTTCTCACGAATTCAATGTGTGCCAAAGGAAAAAAAAAGTGTGCACTCATGAATGTATCACCCCAAATGCCCAAAAACCATAGCACACGCGAAAAAAGAGAGAGAATGTACAAGAAATCCTCTACCTCTATCCAAAAAGGCCATAACAACCGCAAGAAAGACAAATATTGATGTCCAACCACAAATCTTGACGCCACCTAGTCCTTTCATTAACAAGGGCAATAAATTTCACATGACAAAGGAATTAGAAGGAATAAAATGCAAATACTCCCAAGAATTACAACGGCTAGGACTATAAGCAAAACAGATTACCAGTCAGTAGATAAATAACCAAAAGGGCAGACAACAAAAATTATGATACGATTACGAACAGTACAACATTAAAATCACGGCATCAGCAACAATTTCTTGAACCAAAAGCACGATCAAGGAGATAAGATACTGAAAGTACCCGGTTACGAGGCATGATTGAACGGAAAAGAGAGCCAGAGTACGAGCGAGAAGGAAGAAGTATGAAGTTTCGGGAAGGAAGTGGAGGAGGAAAGATGGAGCAGGGAGTAAAAGTGTAAAGTGCTCTTAAGAGAAGGGACATTTATATAAGGAAAGGCCAAAGAACGGGGGGGGGGGGGGGGGGGGGGGGGGAAGTGGGTTGAATACGCCGCCCTTTGAATCAGTAGAAGCCGTTAGTGAATCGGCAATTAATTCAAACAAATTACTCAGCTCTTTCACCGTCTGCTATTTTCCGGATCCCCATTTCTCACGAATTCAATGTGTCCGGGTCCTATTTCTTGAGATAAAAACCCATAAACCCTGAATGGATGATTGGATCTGCTATACACATAGAAAGTCAATACACAAATTTCTTTCATTTCAAAGGTATGTAAAAATTCCTTTTTTAACATTTCTTTTGAGTAATTTAATTCAAGAAAGTGGGAAAAAAAAGGTCAAGATAAGCTTTCCTTATTTACAACGTTTTAAGAACCGGACCAAACCAGCCGGTTCGAGAGTAAACCGGGAAACCGCCAGTTTTACTGCTCCGGTTTAACACAGAAGTTGAAACGTAAGCCGGTGATGCGGACGTCTATTTGCATATAAGAAAAAACGAATTATCTTTTTTTATGCATCTACAGTATTTCACAGGTTTGGTATTTTTTCCTTTTTCGGTAGACTGCTTTTTTTTATTCTTATTTCCCAAAATATGAAAAATTAGTAGCAAAAATTAATTAACACATTTAATTATATTTCAGTAGGTAAAAAAAATTCACACTATGTAGATATACACACATATGTAGATATACACACATATGTAAAATAGTAGTACTAACACAATAATTTATGTGAACCAGAAAGAAATTTAACAGATATAATATAAAGGCGATTTGTCAAAAAAAAAAACTAAAATAGCTCTAAAATAATTAGTAGTAGTTAAAATATATATATATTCTTCCTCTTCTCTTTTTCCCTTCTTCCAACTAGTTTTTTTTTAATTTAGAAAAAAGAATTTTATTCATCCAAATGTATAGCTTAGTTGATTTTTTACTTTCTACTTTATCTAACCATCTCTTGCATTCTTGAATTGCAAATAGATTTCAAGTGGAAGGATGTATGTGCAAAACTTCTATACTATTTTCCGGATTATACGTAATTGGATTTCGTCTCTACTAATAATACAAGAAATTTCCTTCCATATAAAATTCCCCTAGTTATTTTCGTTGCACATCCGCAAAAGTATAAATTTCCCCCTTCTTTTTCAGGTTGAGATCAAAGGAGACATCAAATGAGACAAAATATGAGACATTCAACTACGCAACTCCAGGTATACAAATTGGACCACGGTTTACTTTTTTTTTTTTGGTAAAAAAAAGCCAAGTTTGTATATATGACGTCGCGTGATTGGATGTCTCATATTTTACATCACTTGAGGCCTCCTTTGATCTCAACCGTTCTTTTTCAGGGTTCTTTTAGTGATGTCATTATGAAAAAAATTATGACTTAGGGGCGGGGGGAGGGGGATGTGGGGGTCTAACTGTACATTTCCCCTATTTCTGGATGCTTTTTATTTTTGTTTGGGCTAGGTCCAAGCCTCAAGTGCACAGAGAAATTTCGATAGATGCAATGCAGCTGAGGTACTCGCCTCTGCTAGGAATTGATAACAAAATTTTCGGTTATTCGTCTAAGATGACATCAACTTCATGCCACATTGAGCAGATACATATGCCATTGCATTGGAAATTTCAGTCAATACACCTGGGCTACTAGACTAGAATTCAGCAAAGGGCATTCAGAAATATTACTGAATAGTAAATATATACCATTTATTTGTCTTTTACCGCCTTATTTGGTTGCTTGGATGGTGGATGTTCAAAAACGAACGAACCCTAGTCCTTGATCAAATGCAAGGGTCAGATGATATGATGGTACCCAGGCAGGTGACGCTTGTCATTTTTCCCTTCAGCAAGAAATCAAAACACTTCATGATACAGTGCTAAATATTGAACAGAAAAATATATCCTTGTATATCAGCACAAGGTCCATAAGCTATTGTATTTCCAGTTAACCGGAGATGATCACCCAAAGTAGCCTTGTGAAATCAAGACCCTGAAAAGATATATAAGCAAAATATGCATCAACGCTCAATAGTATAATAAACTAAAGTTGCATTTGCCACGAAGCATACAAAGCATAAGAGGAGAGGTTCCTAGCAACAGTCGGTGTATATGCACAAGCAAGCTGTGATCAAGAAGACACTAAAGAAAGAAGGGGGAAAAGAAAAAAGTTGTCTTTGAGTAATTCAGGATGATTACCGGTAGTAGTAGAATATATGGAATACATGAAAACCGCGGTGCATGTAGAAATGTCCAAGAATATCACAAACTAAACAAAAGCAGAAGAAATGAAAAACGTTATTCTTTAGTAAAATACCTATTGAGCCCGAATAGAAGTTGGAGCAAACTGGAGATTTTGATAGCTTGCTGCCTCCTCACCAACAAAATAATCCTGGAGAGCTGACATCTCGATCTTGCTGGATTTCAAACTTTTGATGGCTTCAGCAGTAGCCAAAGCCCCCGCCACTGTTGTTATGGTTGGAATCTTGTAAGCAAGAGCCATCCTCCTCAGCTTTCTTCCATCAATTCGATCAAGCTTGTCACCTGAACTTGTGATCACCGCCAATTGAATTAGCCCATTAGCAATCATATCAGCAGCATGTGGCCGTCCTTCATGCATCTTCAATACTCGCTCCACAGGGATGCCTTCGAGCTCAAGAACATGTGCTGTTCCAGAAGTAGCAACTATTCTGAATCCAACAGCCAAAAAGGCACGAGCGATTGAGGCAAGATGGGGTTTTGTCAGGTCATTTAAACTAAGAAACAGTGTGCCTGAAAGTGGTAGCTTTTGTCCAGCAGCTATCTGTGCCTTGGCAAATGCAATTGAAGACTCAGCATGAATACCCATTACCTCGCCTGTGCTACGCATTTCAGGACCAAGAAGCACATCGCAACCTTGGAACTTCTCAAATGGGAAAACAGCTTCTTTTATTGATACATGCCTTGGAATTACCTCTTTGGTAAATTGCAGATCATGGAGGGATTTTCCTGACATGACAAGAGAAGCATACTTAGCCAAGGGATGCCCGATTGCTTTAGAGACAAAAGGCACGGTCCTGGATGCTCGTGGATTCGCCTCGAGCAGGAAAACATCACCAGAAGCTGTTATGGCATACTGACAATTCATGAGCCCACAAACATTAAGCCTCTTTGCCAATTTTGTAGTCCATGACCTAATTGTCTTCAAGCACGACTGAGAAATAGTTTTTGTGGGAAGCATACACGCTGAATCGCCAGAATGGACTCCAGCTTGCTCAATGTGCTCCATTATTCCACCAATCACAACATTACCATGCAAATCAGCAAGTGCATCCACATCAATTTCTATGGCATCAGACAAATATCTGTCTATCAAAACGGGACGCTCAGGGTCCACCTCGACAGCAGTTTCCAGGTAGGTGACAAGCTTGTCATCGTTGTACACAATCTCCATTGCTCGGCCACCCAAAACATATGAGGGGCGGACAACAACAGGGTATCCTATGTTTGCAGCAATAGCGAGTGCATCTTGTTCACTTTTAGCAATACCTCCTTTAGGCTGCTCAATTTGAAGTTCCTCAAGGATAGCATTGAACCTTTCCCTATCTTCTGCTGCATCAATAGAGTCAGGTGATGTACCCCAAATGCGCACGTATCCTGCTCCACTTTTGCACCTGGGTTTGTGCTCATCCAAGTACTGCTGGATTGGAAGAGCAAGTTTTAGAGGTGTTTGACCACCAAATTGCACAATGATGCCATCAGGGCCTTCCAAGTCGATGACATTAAGAACATCTTCCACAGTCAGCGGCTCGAAATAAAGCCGGTCACTTGTGTCATAATCTGTCGATACTGTTTCAGGATTAGAGTTCATCATGATTGTTTCATAGCCTGCATCCTGCAACAGATATAAGAAACAAACATTTTAATATGTTTAGAAAGTACATAAAACCGAGAAAGTGCAGATTAACCAGCAGAATGATTGATGACAAAATGAAACCATCCATCTAAAAAGAAGAAGAGGGGAAGATGAGACTATTCAGGATCTCCAATGATCTACACACTGAAGTATCATATTCATTTTTGTTCTTTTCCCTCTATTAAAACAGCACAAGTAGCGAAGGTAGAAATAGAGAGCAGGTCGAAGAGATTACTCTTTCATTGCCATGTCTACGACGATGCCAAATAGATTCAAATGGTTGGGATTTCCAACTATCCATATCAGAGACTTAAAGGACTGATCTAAGAGAGATTTCCTCTGCTCATATAAATAATGTTTCCAAATGTATGAATTATAAGACCGTGCTAGTGATTCCAAGCATGAACCAAGACAACCAACTTCTACTTCAGGCGTTAGCACATCGACCAATAATAAATAGCACATGAATTAGCTCATGTTGCATCACCAGAAAGACGTTAAGGGCTAAAATCAAGCCACCGCTGACAAGGATGAAATTACACCAGTGCATATCAATTATATTGAACAGTTATTCACCAAAAAAAAAAAGGGAAACTGAGAGCAGGCTATGAGAGGGTGGTTTCATTTCATTCATTTAGTCCCCTTTCTTTTGTTGTGAGAGAGAGAGAGAGAGAGAGAGAGAGAGAGAGAGAGAGAGAGAGAGAGAGGGGAGGGAGGGAGGGAGGGAGGGAGGGAGAGAGAGAGAGAGAGAGAGAGAGAGAGAGAGAGAGAGAGAGAGAGAGATTTGTTGCGTGGCGGTGGGGGTTCACATTATCTGCATGCTGGGGAAAAAGGAGTAGTTCAACAAGCATGCCAACAAGAAACTGTAGAAATAATCCAAGAGGGACGACACCTGTAAGGCAAAGGATGTGTGGCAGCAGCAATAATCAAATTCAATTCCTTGCCCAATGCGATTTGGTCCACCACCCAAAATCAATACTTTTTTCTCATGGGTAGGAGCTGATTCACACTCGAAGTCATAAGACGAATACATGTAAGGAGTATTAGCCTCAAATTCAGCAGCACACGTATCAACTCGCTTATATGATGGCTTAATACCAAAAGACAACCTCATTATGCGGACATCCTTCTCAGAGGATTTAGTAGCAAAAGCAATCTGCTTATCGCTAAAACCTCTTTTTTTAATTTCATAAAAGTCACCCTTTGTCAGATCAGATAAAGATCGGGATATAAGGTATTGTTCCACTTCAACAAGTTCTTTCAGCTGAGTCAAAAACCATTTGTCCACGTGACAAAGCTCATGAATAGTATCCACGTTCATCCCCCTCTTCATTGCTGCATATATGGCATGGATGCGATCAGGATTAGGGACTCTGATACTGTACTTCAGACGCTCCCAGTCCCAGTCCAACTCCTTGACATGTGCACAACCCCACCCAGAATACCCACATTCCAGTGAGCGAACTGCCTTCTGAAAGGACTCTTGAAATGTTCGGCCTACTGCCATGGATTCGCCAACAGACTTCATTTGTGTTGTCAGCGATGGCTCTGATCCAGGAAACTTCTCAAATGCAAACCTGGGTATCTATGGGATCACAATTACTATAAGAAAGAGGAAATGCAATGGCTCAAAAATAAATGTATAAAACATGAATAACATGTTGAAGAGAGTCAACTTCATCAAGAGTTTTCTAAATCGATATGGCAGCAACAAGGAATCAATGTCATTCCCGACAAAGCAAGCAAAAGTTGGGATCATTTGTAGAACATTCTTCTACCAAAAAATTAAAAAGGATAAAATGTTATTTGCTTTTGATGCACGACGCTAAAGATAAATACAGAGTAGCAGGCAGTCTCCCACTTTGGAAGTTTTCACTCTTATACAGTAAACAACAGAGGTCGTTTGAATGTGTGCTGGAAGGTAACAATGATATGAAGATCCCACCAATGAGGGGAAAGGACAAATAGCGGAAGACCAAGTTTTCACATGCAATAAACCAAGCAAGAAAACTCTTTTAAATGTGTAACATCATCATTTCAATCAGAAAAGAGAATGTGTTCACAGGAAGCTGGGGCAAAACAAACCGCATATAACTTTACCTTCCACTGAAAACTCATCAAGTCACATCCAAGCAATATCATCATCAAACACATCTTAAATCAAAAGAAGAAAGCTCCAGATATAAATCGCATTTAAAGCACTTACGAGCTTTTAATGAAATCAAAATTTATTGAACCAAACATGACTAGTAAGTCTGAAATGGGGACATCATTTACAATGACTAAGGAAAGATATCACAGCTATGATGAGAATGATGTCGGATTATCTTGTTAGAAAGACTAAGTACCCAAGTACAAGCCTGAGCAGAAATTCAAAAATGAAAAAGCGCAAACCATAAGCTCAAGAAAAAGGCAATTAAGTATAGAGAAAGACGCAGAAGAAACAAGAAAACAAACCAATCCATTTTGGCTAAATCATTACATATTAAGCAATCAAGAAGTATCTACTTGGACAAAAACTCATTTGCAGCAAGATTATAAAGGAAACAGGCGTCCAACAGTATACATGGGGGCCTGACCAAGTAATATGTCAACAGAGTAACACATATTGACTCAGTTAAGTCACAGTAATATAACCAACGTAAAGGAATAAATTGGATGCAACTTCAAAATACAAGTTATTCATTATAGTAACTGTCACAAGAAAAGAACTCAGAGACAATATATCAAACATGCTAAGTAAAAATTAGCACCATTTCAGTATCGACCTACATACATCGCTGATATAATCCAAAATAGCAATGATCATTCCCAGCAAGAATATCTATATCTACTCCCAGTAAAGAAAGATATATTGACCACAACCAACATAAAAAGAAGAAAGTGTTACCTTGGTCACCACGTAATCTATAGATGGTTCAAAACTAGCTGGTGTCTTCTTTGTGATGTCATTAGGTATCTGATCCAGTGAATAGCCAACTGATAGCTTGGCAGCCATCTTTGCTATAGGGAAACCAGTTGCTTTTGACGCTAGTGCAGAAGACCTTGACACTCTAGGATTCATTTCGATCACCATCACCTCTCCATCTAGAGGATTTACAGCAAATTGAACATTTGAACCACCACATTCAACTCCAATTTCCCTTATTATAGCAATAGAATAATCCCTAAGACGCTGGTATTCCTTATCTGTCAAGGTCTGAGCAGGCGCAACTGTGATAGAGTCCCCAGTGTGGACCCCCATAGGGTCAATATTCTCAATAGAGCAAATAATAACCACATTGTCCGCCAAGTCTCTCATAACCTCGAGTTCATACTCTTTCCAACCCAGCAGAGACTTCTCCACCAAAATTTGAGAAGTCAAGCTGGCTGCAAGCCCTGACTTGCAGATTGCCTCAAACTCCTCTTTGTTATAAGCAATTCCTCCTCCAGTTCCGCCTAATGTAAAAGCTGGCCTAATGATTAGTGGAAACTCTCCAATTTGATCGGCAATCTCAAAGCACTCCTCTATAGTTGTTCCAATCCCTGAAGGTGGAGTCTTGAGTCCAATATTCTCCATAGCCTGCTTAAACAAATCCCTATCCTCAGCTTTCTTGATTGCATTAAGCTTGGCACCAATCAATTCGACACCATACTTGTTGAGCGCCCCACTCTCAGCCAACGCCACTGCCAAGTTAAGTGCTGTCTGCCCACCCATAGTAGGCAACAAAGCGTCCGGCCTCTCCTTTTCGAGCACTTGCTCAACTAGTTCTGGTGTCATTGGCTCAATGTACGTCCTATCAGCCAATTCAGGGTCAGTCATTATCGTAGCAGGATTGGAATTAATAAGAATCACCTCATACCCCTCCTCTTTAAGTGCCTTACAAGCTTGAGTTCCAGAATAATCAAACTCACAGGCTTGCCCAATCACTATAGGCCCTGCACCTAAAACCAAAATCTTCTTGATATCAGTCCTCTTCCCCACCTTTTCTTTGCTAAAAGCTCCGGTCTGTGCCGAATAATTAGCATCACTAAACAATCCCTTTTCACATCGAATTGAGTTCAACCTGCCGCTGAATCTAGCATAACTCAAAGCTGAAGGCTGAGATTGAATCCTGAAGTAAGATAAAGCTCCTTTCTTGATATATCTTATGGGTTGGAAGTAGAACTCAAAAAGACTGGATCTTGATGAATAGTTGGTGGAGGTATTCAGTGAAGAAGATGAAATTAGCCTGGATGAAGGATTTCCACAGTGATTTATACAGTGACCCATCTCCACCTTCTTTAATTTGCCACAAAAGGATCCCCTAACCTACCGTCCCAACTGCTCTAGAAGGCTAGAACACAATATCCGTTAAATATTTTGCATGGTGACTATATATCAGAAACTTAGCAGAGAGAAAACACAAGAAACAATACGATGCTAAACTCAAGTAAGGGAGCTGGGTTGATTGGGATTTGGGAGTCGAGGGTAGGGTTTTAGAAAAGAATAGCTCGACTGCGGCTGCGGGCTCTGCCAATTTTGATAAACTCGCCAAAGGGTTTTAGGAAGTCCGTGCAATGTGTGGGGTAAAGAAACTTGTCGGTAAGTTTGTCTTCATTTTCTTTTTTCCCATTTTTTTGTGAATTCAGAAAATAAGCACTTATCTAAGTAAGAATAATATTTTAAATTCGAACCCGAGTGCTAGCTCATAATATTTTAATTTGAACTCAGTATTTTATTATAGCTCAGTTGTTATTCGATGATGAATTGCTCTCCATCTAATGTAAGTTTGACGTCGGAGGTAGACAAGTTTCTGATTCAATTGAGATAGAGATATTTGTCTAGTTGCAGTAGATATCTTTTGACCACCTCTATATACGACCACCCTATTTAAGATGACGTTGAATTTTCTAATTTATATTCTCAAACTTTAAAATTGGAATGGTGGAGACTTTTAAAATCAAGATATGACCTTTTGCTCTAAATAATATTTGAATTCACTTTTACTTTTGTTTTTAGTATAACTGTTAAATTGCATGTGCACAATGGTTTTGGGTAACGGATAAGTCTATGCCATGTTGTATTTCAATTTCTACATAGAGTCTATGTCTGATTGGATAGGGGCGTTTGGTTTGCACTTGATATCTAAATCAGAATTGAAATGGGTATGACATTGTATGAGTTTGACATTATATGAGTTTTGGCATAAAAATCCTATTTGTTTGGTATTGAAGTGAGAATGAGTATGATTGTCATTGATGGTGTTTGAAACGTATCGGAATTGAAATGGGTATCGAATGTGGGTGGCCGGAAAATTGACCAGAAAAACTTGACCGATCGGAATAGTGGCCGACCGACCGACGGCGGACAAGCGGCGGCCGGCGACGTTGACCGACAAGGGCCTTTGACCGGCCTGTTTGACCATTGGAGGCAGCCGGAGTGGGTTGAGGGTGGTCAAGCTCATATGCCCCATTTTTCCAATATGAAAGACAAGGAGAGATAGTATATCAAAAAAACGATATTCATTACCAAATACTATGGTAACGATCTGAAACTCATACCCCTAATTTTAACAACCAAACAACGTGTATAGATTTGGAGGCCCTCTAAACATATGCCCTTAATGAAGAAACCCAACCAAACACCCTCTCATATTAATACTTGTCAACCGTAATTACTATATAGCGGTGTCCTGCAATAAGAAGATTGTAAATATATGGATATGCTTTAAGTATTTATATATGCAAGTTAGAGTCATATAAAACGGTCTAAAGAACCGCCTTATCTGCACCTAAGAATAATTTTTTTTCATTAGACATCTCAACTCAAAGAAACTTTTCTAGTTAGATATCTTGACTTATTTGGTTACTACATAAAGCAGCCCCTCTCCGATTATAATTACTATATAGAAATCCTTTGCTATAAGAATGTTGTAAATTTATAGATGTGTTTCAAATGTTTAGATACCTAGATTCGAGCTAGCTAAAACGGTCCAAAAAAAAAACGAAAATAAATTTTTTAATTGGACATCTCAACTCAAAAAGCTTTTCAAATTAGACATCACAACTCAATAAAACTTCAAGCAAGCTTACAAATGTTGACCCGTCAACCTCAAAGGAGAAGCTACTCATATATCACATGTGTAACCATTAGACCACGCACTTTATGACACATCATGTACGATAGTTATTTCACATTATCGATGGTTCAACTTAGTGTTTATACGGAGTTGAGATTGAAGGTACTTGCAAATTATTTTCAATTTTGATGAATGATTAAAACATTTGATGTTTGAATCTCACCATGTTTGTACCCGAATCAGCTGTTGTGGGACGCATTGATTCGTCCCTGCAAAATGCAAAGTGCAAATTGCACCATAACCATAATACCATACCTCGCTACAGCCATAATACCATATCTTTAAAATTACAAAATGGTGTTTCCTGCTATTGTATAACGACCATGCTGACGTGCTATTGAATTTGCATATTTCTCATAAAGGCAAAAATAAGAGGTAATACAATTTAGCTATTTATGTGTGTGACACTTTCTTATGATAAGAACAAGCTACAATAAAAGAAGTATAACGTGATCTTTTTGTCACATAGGGGACGAATAGGGCTAGCATCTTCTACTGCCTAGAGCAAACACGTTCCAATATTTGTTGCTTCCTTACAACGATTATCTTTAGACTTTCTTTTTTAATACAAAAGATCAAATCTATGATCTTTAGAAGCTTTTTGATCTCAGCTCAATGAGACTACGTGAAAAGTGCAAATCAATATCATTCAGTGCATTTCGAAATGGGAAAATACGAATCCAGGTCTCTCACAATGTGCTGGTTAAAGCTAAAAACATGACACATACCATTTATATTACGGTTAATCGGACTCGAATCTGCACCATTTAGAGTATAATTTACCATCTGAATACCAACTGGACTATGTTTTGAGAACTATTTACATCTTTTTTAACTATACTGTAAATAGATTTTATGTTCGTTACAAAGTCACGTATAAGTTTGACTTAGTCAATCTATCAATTATACATAAACTTGAAACACAGAATGGCATAAAAGTGACCGAAAAACAAGAAAAATAATTAAAAAAAAGCTCTTTATACGCATCTAATTTGTTTCGGAGAGAAATAAAAAGAAAAAAACGGTGTAATTCATGTACAAATCAAGTGTAAAAGGAGAGTTAAAATTAGACAGAAATATTAACCTTACTTCAACAAGTAAGCTTATACATGCTCCTCGTCAAACTAATTGACTAATATGCATATAATTGTTAACAGACTGCAACAGGCAAGCTTACACATGCTCCTGGTCAAACGAAGTGAATAATATGGCATGAATTATAAACAGACTAGTAATATTCCACAATAAAAAAAATATTTGGACCAGTTGTTAACTTAAAGAGAACTCAACAATGACAAATGCGACAAATTTTCTGCATTATCTGTAAGAGAATAATAATAGCTATGAAAGCAGAATTTGTTATTATGGAAGGAAGAAATACCCTGGACTACTGTAATGAATTTTGCAAGTACTTGCGATCTTTTCTATTTGTTGGGAATAATTCACGTCATATTGAGTTCTGTATAATTTGCTATTGGAATAAAGCAGTGGCCGACCTGCCGAGCTCAATGTAGACTGGATAGATCTGCTAAGTCAAGACATTTCAGATACCGCAATTGAGTTTGCGTTCTGAACAGTCAGCCGACCTGCCGACCTCAACCGAACAGCATTTCAGAACAGTGGTTATGTGTTATCAGCCCTCCAGTCGAGCTGAACTAAAGTCAGACAGATCAGATCAGTCCAGTCAGCGCAATTGTATTTACGTTCTGGACTAATCACCGATATGCCGACCTCGTCACTTCAGCACAACTACGAAAGTTGAGCTTTCAGCGGCTTCAGCCGAGCAGAGCTCAGCACGGTAGAGCTGCAGAACAACGAATGTCTTCAGCCAAACAACAGAGCTCAGCACAAAGCAGAGCTCAGCAAGACAACGCTTCAAAACAACGAATGTTCTAAGCACAACAGCAGAGCTCAGCTTGGCAATAACCTCAACAGTTCAGCCGAGCAGAGATCTGAGGTGAGTACAGAACTCTGTCCTTAAGACGTATTGCTCCGGTATACTGTGCCCAACCAGATGGAGCAATTGTCTCCCAGGATACAACGGAAGTCAGTTTAGACGAGTAGCACTGCAGCATATGAACTCTACGAACCTGTAAAATGCCCTGAACTTCTCGGACTTGATGCTCTAAAGTACGTGAAATAATTTGGCATTTTTGTTTATAGTAATCCATTTTAGCAATCCGGAGATCCCATGTTTAGTAGCGGATTGTAAACCTTGTCAAGGAAAAGTTGCCTTAGGTTAACTGTCAGTGTAGTTGCACGCTTTATGAGATCAAAATTTCTAGTTAAAGAATGTTTGTTACTCAATATTAAATACACGTCTTATGGGATACAAAATTCATTAGTCAATTTAATGTAATTAAGACTTGAATGTTGTAGAGACTTTCCTGCAACAGAATCATAGGGTGAGAACTTGCCACACCTTTTATTGAAATCACATTGATCTTTAGTTTGTGGAGGCCTTTGGCAACAGAATCACTGCAAAGTTACAGAGTATTCTACATCTCAAGTCCACTTTGATAACAATTCTTTCTCACCTGGAAAGATGCTGAAAAACCCTACTCTAAAAAAGGACAGATACCAAAAGTAGGTCTCAATAGTGCATTAAGCTTGGTTGAGCCTTCTCCATGCGGGCATCCCCATAGGGTTCCTCATTGTCCATCGGCTTGTTATGTCTGAACACCGCATACGCGATAGCATAAACAATGACTAAGATGACTAGCATAACAATATTGATCATGGAAGCCTTCCTCCAAGTGCCTTTTAGGCTTGCCAAAATGCCAGCTTTACACGAATTACAGTTGTAGCAGAGTTGCTGCTGATCATTGCTCCATCTTAAGCAATCTGGGTCATTTTCCATTAGGCCATTTCCAGGGGTCCATAATGTCTCATTTTGGTAGATGAAACCACATCCAGTGGGTGGTTTGCAACACCCGGACTGCACGCAAAAATATCCATGTAAATATTATGGAGCAAGAAAAGCCAAATCACTGGGCCCGGAGGCTTCCATTGTCTCAACCGTGGAAGATGTAAATCAGGAATTTGGCGGTCTCCTAGATTGGTAAGAAGTTACCAAACAATCCACACAAAGAGCCAACTGCAAACCGAACATGTAATTCATCACCCAATAAAGTCGGATTCATGCATTTGGCCTTCATTACCGAATAACAGTATTGCTATCACGCTACGTGTGTCTTGATTTGAACATACACTTTTCTGAAACAATATCTCAACACAAGTAACATCTGAGTTGTGATTTGGAAACATCCATGTAAATGTTCACACCAATTATTTTGGCGCATTTGGGATAATATTGATACTTATCTTTCAAGGTGAAAAAAGAGGAAGAAAAAGTGACAGCAGAAACATGTGGGCATAAAAGATTTGAAGAAAGCAAATGAAATGGACAATGGGGGCTCCATCTCTTGGAATTTTGGAGACATGTCAATTATAAAGGTCAATAATTGTATTATACATGATGCAACATTGTGGATATCCCTGCATAACATGTGTGATTCTGTTACTAATTAGACGCAATTGGTATATTTACATGTCCTAAAGGAATTTGAGGTAGTTGCGACGTATTTTTGGAGCAATGTAATGCTTACATATCTATACCATAGTCTATACGACACCGTTATGCATAGTGATGCATATGAGGTGTCAGTACCGATGCACTTCCTATAATACTAGATATGAGAGAGGCTTCTTGTATTGCGTCATATCATGCTACTTGTGCCTC
The DNA here is from genome assembly GCA_036186865.1 of Eustoma russellianum. Taxonomy (NCBI): domain Eukaryota; kingdom Viridiplantae; phylum Streptophyta; class Magnoliopsida; order Gentianales; family Gentianaceae; genus Eustoma; species Eustoma russellianum. Next base: position 3,623,274 of record AP025048.1, on the reverse strand, counting down.
GTGCAGTTGTTTCTCCTGATACGTCCTATGCGAACAAAATTCAAGATAATCTTTACTATTTGAAGACTGTAAAATGAAATTCAAGATAATTTGTGATACGTCCTATGCGAACGAAATTCAAGATAATCTTTACTATTTGAAGACTGTAAAATGAAATTCAAGATAATTTGTGATACGCTCTATGCGAACGAAATTCAAGAGAATCTTTACTATTTGGAGATTGTAAAATGAAATTCAATATATTTTTCATGCATTATTATCGCGATTAGGCAACATGATTATTGGATTGTATAACATATAATTATTGCAAAATAATTTTTGGGTTTAAAGGCCATTCTGAATGTCCTTCTAGGCCAAAAGACGGTTTTGTCTAGAACGCCACTCAAATCAGCCCCTTATCTATTTTTTTTCTCGAATTTTTCTAATTCATACGATATTTGTGGTTTTTGTTATTAAAATACATTATTTTTTTTTAAAAAAAAAATTCTCTATTCCCCACTGCGCTGCCAGCCTGCCACCCACTATCCAATATCACCATTCCAATCGCCTCTGACCCCCGCACCTTGCTCCACCCCCGGACTCTATATCATGAAATCCCGCAACCCCGCTCCCTGCCGGATGAGATCATAGAAGATATTCTATGAGGCAAAAAATGAAGTCTATAATCACGCGACGTCACGTGTATAAAAGAGCCCGCTGTTTATTTTTTTCTTTTAAAAAAAAATGATCTTTTATACACGTGGTGTCACGTGATTGGATGCCTCATATTTTGTTTCATACGAGGCTTCCTCACATCTCATCCGGCTCCCTGCTCCTCGTCCGTCACCGGCACCCATTTGATTTCAACAATACTCTGCCCAGCATTTTTTATGAAGATTATATAAGAAGATTTTTTAATTTATATTATGATAGTGTTTTTTTATTAAAACTATAATATTTTTATTTTTTTAAAAAATTGAGTACCATATTTTGAAAGGTGCTAATTCTATAAAATTTTCTACCAAACTTTTATAAGTATAATTCATCCTTCAAGAAAGAAAGAGATAGAAATAGTCATTATTACCTTGAATACAATTAACATAAAAGTGAACTTCTAATGAATACAGGTATGTAATACAGCAATCATGTCTTTTGTTATTTCTTTAACAAAAAGGTGCATCCTTAGAATAAGAAAGAAAAGAGATAGTGGACCAATGAAAAAGCAAACAAGAAAAGCACACATTTAGAAGCCATTACAAGAAAAATATTCTTAATGTTCATGCATAGTAATATTAGCAGTTTCCAGACTTTTTATTAGTGCCTAAAAAAGTCGACCTGATGCATAGAATCGTCCACTTCTGCCGCATTCTAGAAGTCGAGCCAGGTAGTCGAACGAAATATTAGTTTTTTGAATTCAGATTTGTTTAGCTAAATAAAGTGTTTGACTCGGTTCGTTTATTGTAAGGAGTTTTTAAATTAGTTTGAGTTTGACTCAATAACACTATAACTATCTAAACGAGTCGAACAGTTTGCGAATAGTGTGGCTCGTTTTAGTAAACGAACCCAAATATTTGTTCGAATTCAGCTTATTTAAGTAAAATTAACAAACGAGCACAAATCAAACTCAAACAGTCTGCCTATTCAATTCGCTTAACACTCCTAGAGCCATGCTATTGGCTTATATGAAAAAAAAACGAAAAGGATATCTTGTTATATACATTAATTTATGTACCGTTTTATATTTCAGTCTTAATTGTATACACATGAAGAAAAGTAATATTTTAGTCTCGTGTCTACTACTACTAGATGTAAATAATATTAGTAAATATGTTTATCTTAATTTGACTATTGACATACATAAGACCTTTTAAAGACCGTGACATGGAAAAAAGAAAAAAAAACGAATTGGTACTAATACAGATATGTATCAATAAAAGCAGACTGTATATTGTTTTACTCGCCAAATTGGTATTAATACTATAGTGAAATTACTTTAGACTCATACTCTAAATAGAAACTAACGAAGGTTGTGGGCACCACCCAGTAACACCACTAGTGAGAAAAAGCAAAAGGAAGAGGGCAATTATAGACCATGGTCCCCCATAATTGTTTCAAAGTTAATGTAGGTGTTACGTGATCCATATGAGTTATCCTTTGAGAAACACAATAACGCTTTGAACGACATATGAATCATGCGTCTTAATTAACATATCAACTTATACTATAATTAGTATCGTTATATTATAGATATTATTTTGAAAAGAGTTAATTAATATATGTTACATGATTTTATTAGATACGTTGAATATCTTCTTCGTTTCAATCCATGACGAGTTTAAAATGGTTATGAAGTTTGGTGTTTTAAGACAAATGAAAACATATAAGTAGACATGCCTGCCATGAGAGAAGAAAGCATGCATGACGCATATATACATTGAATCACGCTTCTGAAACACCATAAAATAAATACATGACTCACTTAAACTATTATTCGATCGTCTCAAACAGAGATAATTTATCAAACATCAATTAAAATCAAATCGTGAAAGTATTGACATAATAGTTTATCTAAATAATTTTAACAATATTTGTGACTAAATCACACTTAAGAATATACAGTATTTGTGACTAAATCACACTTAAGAATATATAAAATATTTTGACGATTTGATTTTAAATAGTGTTTCACTAACTCTGTGTTTGAACAGCTTCGACAATATTTTTGAGACAGAAAAAAATAAACCTCAGCAAAATAAATAACAAAGATTTATAGCATACCTGAATTGAGGTGAGTTTTCTAGCATAAAACATGTCTGGACTTTCTGGAATTCCATTGAAATTCCTTCTCATCCTGCCACAAACATGAGAATCTCTGATACAATAACTGATCTTCATCCAAGTACTTTGACTTGTTACCCGTTCCTCGAGCCAACCCGAGTAATCTTGCAAATAATACTCCAAATAACCTCTGTCGAGAACAGCTCTACCCTGCCCTTTATCAGTAACAGCATAACCAAAGATGACAAATCCTAAGAGTGTTGCTATAACAAAGAACATAGCCCACAAGTACAAGTATACGAGGAAAATGTTGTGGTAAAAAGCACCGGCGAGACCGATTAAAGAGACCAGGATGATGGCTATGCCTATGATTAGTAGAGGCCATTGAAGAAACCTCATGCAGTCTGTGGTGTTGGCTCTGCTGCTTACCCATATTCCGCTGCCTAATATTGGAATAGATGCCAGGAAGGCTACGAAGTTGAGCATGCCTATTAACTGGTTGCTACTTCTCATCTTTTTTTTTTTCTTTTTTTTTTTGGTGGAGTGGAGGGGGGTGGTGGGGAAGGTCTTACAAACTAACAAGTAATCATGTTCTCATTCTTTTGTGATTTGAGTTATGAAATGAATGAAGAGGGGATGATTTCAGGGACTGCGTAGTGGGGTTTTTTTTATAAGAAAGTAATTAGTGGTTTTCTTTCTTTTTGAACCCCAACGAGTAAAAGTTCCTGCTACATCCAGTCCCAAAGATAGTGTAGAGATGTAAATCAGGTATCCAACGGCCCGCTAGCAGGAGCTAGTAGTTTGTATAAGGAACCCCCAGCACTGCAGTCAAGCCTACAGGCCAAGAAAGCTTCTACACTATGCACTTGCTGGGAAAGGGCTCTCTTGCATTTGACAAGAATTGAACTTCTGACCTCCCTTGAACACCTGTCTGGAACCAGTTGGGCTATGTCCTGAGTACTTCTTTTGGTTTATTGGGTTATATAGTGTGGGAGGGACAGGGTGTATGGGAAGGGGAGTTGGTCGAGGGGGTCAGCTCGGATGTGATCACTTCACCCACATTTTCCTCACATCTCTCCCCACCGCACGACACGTGGCAACATCCTCACTCATACACCCATGTGCGGGTCACTCCTCATCTGGCCTCACCACATACCACTGCTGTTACGTGTCGTACAGTGAAGAGAGGGGTAAAAAAAATGTAGGTGAGGTGATCCCAACCCAAGTCAGCTATGTGTTTGGCGGAGAGTATACAATGACCTACAGATCGAAAGAGGAAAATTCGATTGATGCGATTGATAGGGTTTTGAGTTGATTTTAGTTTCAAACTATTAAATGTAAAATTTTAATTTAAGTGTCATATGTATGGCTTATTGTAACTAGACATTTAATTATTTAATTAATCAATAAGAAATATAAAAAACATTTAGCTCATTCCTTTATTTTGCCTTCTTCTTTTGAATCAAACTTCATGGTCATCCCTTCAATATAATAAAAGCGAAAGAAAATCTTTTCTAATATATCTGATTTTCTTCTCTAACAATTTCATAATGATCATAACGGACCATATTCCGTTATGTCTGCTAAAATAGATCATCTATTTTGCTCTTCTGATCACGTCTATGACAAATTTTGATTAAAAATTATTAATATAATAATATAGGTTTTATATTCTGTATTTTAAATATTTATCTTATGATTCAGTTATTTATTAGACAATGAATCTAAAATGTAAAAGATGAAGATGAAATTTCTATATAGCAGATGGATGAATTAATGTTGTCAATTTTTCCTTGATGACAAATTATATTTTTTATTTTTTTTTGAAAGATGTTTTACTCTTGTCATATCTAATATTTCGAAGTGTCGTCGCCTTTATATTTTAAAGATGATAATCTATCGTATCATCTACTTTATCTTTTGTATGATATCATGTAATATATATATATTAAAATAATGGGACATATACTGGCTGATACATAATTTGGGTGGAATTTGCTTTCTGCATCAGCCTTATGAATAAAGACAATAATATAATTAAGACACAAAGCACATCTTGTAATTTTAAAAATTTTCATTTCCACGTAAATCGTTATTCTCATGCGTATCATACACATTGTGGTTTATGTGTGTAGTAATTGTAAGATTTAATTTTTAACAAAATTCAAACATGTTACTAGACATTGTGAATCCGGTGTATTATACACCGTGATACGACTTAGATCTTAGTATACAGTTTAGTCAATTTTTGTCAATGTAGATAATTATTTCGAACTTTTTATTTATTTGAAATTGTGACTTTATTATGCTATACTCACCGTTGCGTATAACGTAAATCCAAACTCTAATAAAAAAGAGTACTGTTGAATAGTCGAAAATCGTTTTTCTACAAATGCCTTAGAAGAGACAAAAATCGATATATATAACACGAGCATAGCGTGACTACTTGTATGACAAATGTTGTGATAGCCCTTTACTCGTAAGGTGTGTATGCCGCATCACACTTGTAGATTGACACAGGTGAATTTTGTACATTTTCTATTTTGAGGGTTAAATTGGATACACTCAAAAAATTGGAGGGTTCATCAGACTGTTTTCCCGTCTTTTTAAGATCAACAGGAACAAGATTAGGGTTTTGCGCAGTTTAGCTGCAATGCTTCCCCTTCTTCCATTACTAACTTATCGCCGTCGTTTCGCCGTCTCTTACAATGGGGTATAAACTCAACGTCCTACCATTTTCTACATTTCAAGTGTTTATTTTTTGCTTTGATTCTTTTACCAATATTCATGCTTTGATTCGTGTAACATTCATGATCATTTTTGGGTATATATTGATAAAATTTAACGTTTGTACTGGTTTAGAGGAAAAAGTTAGTTGCATAATCTTTCTTCCATGATTTAATCAGAAATATTTGGCAGTCAACTTCGGATTCTATCGTGTCTTCAGTTAAAGATCCGCTAACTAAATGAAGGAATTTGAGTTTTAAAAAATGGCTTATGGCCAAAGTCATTTGAATTGAAATATTTTGAGATTAGTCCATCTTGGCAAAGCTGAGGAGCTCTTTTGGGCATTGAACAGCTTTGAATGCTAATGGACTAACATTAATGTCTCTCTATCCTGTTCTGCACTTCTATATGCTTCTCATGGAGCTGCAGGTCATTAGAGATGAAACATTCAGCTTACTCAGCCATACGGTGCTCTGTTTTTGCACCTCCTTTTGATGGCTTTGTAATGTAGTATTTAGACGTAAGTGTTTGTTTATGGAGCTAGGCAAATTATAACACTATTAGTCACTTGGATCGATGTTACCATTTTTGTTTTGGGTATTACCAATTCAAAAACTCTGGCGGACCTCTGCTAGAAGAGAAACTCAGTTATAAACTGTTTCTTCCATGATTTAATCAGAAATATTTGGCAGTCAACTTCGGATTCTATCGTGTCTTCAGTTAAAGATCCGCTAACTAAATGAAGGAATTTGAGTTTTAAAAAATGGCTTATGGCCGAAGTCATTTAGGCTGGAAATCGTTTGAGGTTAGTCCATCTTGGCAAAGCTGAGGAGCTCTTTTGGGCATTGAACAGCTTTGAATGCTAATGGACTAACATTAATGTCTCTCTATCCTGTTCTGCGCTTCTATACGCTTCTCATGGAGCTGCAGGTCATTAGAGATGAAACATTCAGCTTACTCAGCCATACGGTGCTCTGTTTTTGCACCTCTTTTTGAGGTCTTCGTAATGTAGTATTTAGACGTAAGTGTTTGTTTATGGAGCTAGGCAAATTATAATACTATTCGTCACTTGGATCGATATTACCATTTCAGTTTTGGGTATACCAATTCAAAAACTCCGGCGGACCTCTGCTAGAAGAGAAACTCAGTTATGAACTGTTTCTTCCATGATTTAATTAGAAATATTTGGTAGTCAACTTCGGATTCTATCGTGTCTTCAGTTAAAGATCCGCTAACTAAATGAAGGAATTTGAGTTTTAAAAAATGGCTTATGGCCGAAGTCATTTAGGCTGGAAATCGTTTGAGGTTAGTCCATCTTGGCAAAGCTGAGGAGCTCTTTTGGGCATTGAACAGCTTTGAATGCTAATGGACTAACATTAATGTCTCTCTATCCTGTTCTGCACTTCTATATACTTCTCATGGAGCTGCAGGTCATTAGAGATGAAACATTCAGCTTACTCAGCCGTACGGTGCTCTGTTTTTGCACCTCTTTTTGATGGCTTCGTAATGTAGTATTTAGACGTAAGTGTTTGTTTATGGAGCTAGGCAAATTATAACACTATTAGTCACTTGGATCGATGTTACCATTTTTGTTTTGGGTATTACCAATTCAAAAACTCCGGCGGACCTCTGCTAGAAGAGAAACTCAGTTATGAACTGTTTCTTCCATGATTTAATTAGAAATATTTGGCAGTCAACTTCGGATTCTATCGTGTCTTCAGTTAAAGATCCGCTAACTAAATGAAGGAATTTGAGTTTTAAAAAATGGCTTATGGCCGAAGTCATTTAGGCTGGAAATCGTTTGAGGTTAGTCCATCTTGGCAAAGCTGAGGAGCTCTTTTGGGCATTGAACAGCTTTGAATGCTAATGGACTGACATTAATGTCTCTCTATCCTGTTCTGCACTTCTATATGCTTCTCATGGAGCTGCAGGTCATTAGAGATGAAACATTCAGCTTACTCAGCCATACGGTGCTCTGTTTTTGCACCTCTTTTTGATGGCTTCGTATTGTAGTATTTAGACGTAAGTGTTTGTTTATGGAGCTAGGCAAATTATAACACTATACGTCACTTGGATCGATGTTATCATTTTTGTTGAATGCTTTTTGGATATACCAATCTAAAAACTCTGGCGGACCTCTGTTAGGAGAGAAACTCAGTTATAAACTGTCTCTTCCATGATTTAATCCAAAATATTTGGCATTTAACTTTGGCTTTTGTCTTGTTCCGTTATACATCCGTTAATTAAATTAAATATTCCTACAAGTGTTTGGAGGGAAATTTGATTGTTTCTTTGTAAAGCCAAAAGGAATTTTGAGTCTTTAGTGAATCGCTTTATGCCCAAAATCATTTAGGCTGGAAAGTGTTTGAGATTAGTCTATCTTGGCAAAGCTGAGGAGCTCTTTTGGGCATTGAACAGTTTTAAATGCTAATGGTTTACATTAATGTCTCTCTATCCTATTCCGCACTTCTATGTAGTTCTCATGGAGCTGCATGTCATTAAAGATGAAACATTCAGCTTATTCGGCCACACGATGCTCTATTTTTTATGACTTTTTAGTATAGTACTTTAGACGCAAGCGTTTGTTTATGGAGCTAGGCAAATCATTACACGATTAGTCACTGGGATCGGTGTTATTGTTTTTGTTTGAATGCCTTTTGGATAGACCAACTCAAAGCTGTATTGAAAGCTAATAAAGGTTGAAGGTTTTTCTTTTGTTTGAGTGGAGTTGTCCTGCAATAAGGTCAATTTGCAGTTTCTAAAATTTTTGTTTCAGATAAAGGTAGTGTAGAATTTTGCCCCTTGAAATGGAAAAATGATTGAATGTAGTTACATGTTTGTTTCGTTCCCCATTTCCATTTTTGACAACTTAGCCCAGTAATATGTCATAGACTTCGTGGTGATGTAATTTCGTCATTTTTTTGGTGGGGTCTGTTAGAGCACTTCGTGATTTTGTGAATAATTGGCTTTTTATACAGAAGCAACCATTTTCCTCATTTTGAAAATTTGCTTGAAAATTAAAGGTCCTGTCCTGAAAACCAGTCCATCTTGGCAAAGCTGGCGAGCCCTCTGGGCATTGATAGCTTTGAATGCTAATGGACTTAAATCAAATGTCACTCTATACTGTTCTGGGCTTCCTAATGTGATGGAGCTGCAGATCAGTGGGGATGAAACATTTTTCCTGGCATTGACAGTAAAGTTGGTCAATGGGCTCATTTATTTTGCACGTATCATTTTCATAGCTTTGGGGTACCTTTTCTTTTGCTATTGCTTTTCAAAGTTCGACTTTCATGTTTGGGAGAGAGGAGCAATGATAGTTGCTTCCCTAGACGGGTTAGTTTTTCGTGATTGGGTTGGTTCTCATCTTAATTTTTCATCTTCAATGTGAATTGTGCTAATTAAGGAAGACATGTGGAATGGGAGCTGGGCGCAAGTTGAAGTCCCACAGAAGGCAGCAAAGACGGGCTGATAAAATGTAAAGCCGCAGGATCCTCCCATGCCAAAGGGATTATCCTGGAGAAAATGTAAAGCAGAACTCTATCCCTTTTTGTATTTGTGCTGCGTCTCGGTTGAGTGCTTAATCATTGTTTTGCTCACTTGTATAGTGGAATTGAGGCTTAGCAGCCAAACTCGGCTATCAGAAAATGTGCTCGAGTTCAGTTGATCAAGAATGGGAAGAAAATTGCTGCTTTTGTATCCAATGATGGTTGCTTGAACTATATCCAGGAGAATGTAAGTAACCAGAAATGGTGGTCGAATGATTTTGTTTTTTGTTTCCCCTTCGCCATTGTATTGATGATGTCATTGGTGGTGACAGGATGAGGTGCTGATAGCTGGATTTGGTCGTAAAGGCCATGCAGTTGGTGATATTCCAGTAGTGAGGTTCAAAGTCGTGAAGGTTTCTGGTGCGTCTCTTTTAGCTCTTCAAAGAGAAGAAAGAGAAGCCAAGGACATTCCAGAGTATATGTAGTTTTCCTTTAACTTCCCCCCCCCCCCCCCCCCCCCCCGGCTCTTCTGTATGTTAATATGGCTGTTTATTATTCCTTTACAGATGGAATTATGTTATTCAAACATTGATAATGCATACCTTTGGCATACTATTAACCAGTGATTCAGCTAGATTGACTTCAATATCTCCATCTTCTCCAGATTATCTTTATTTTTACAGGAAATATACATGATTTAAAGCAAAGTTAGCTGGAGTGAGAAAAACCCTTTGATAGGGTTCTTGTACAACGTTTCACGATCTCTGGAATGTTCTGTAGCAGTAGTCCGACTAATTTGTGCGTACTTAACCAGAAGCAATAAGGACTAAGCCTAGTTAACATGATAACACCAGTGCTATTTCAGCAATTTGGTTATTAATTCCATAATCTACACCTGCAAGATTCTGACTCTCTTTTTATGTACCACTCGGGTACCAACGGAAACCAGAAAAAAGGACCTTTTTCATTAAATAAGCTTTTAGTTTATAAGATGAAGACTCTTGTCCTTTACCACAAGCCTTTAGTGTGTTTTTTTTTTTTTTGGTGTGTGGCAAAAATGGATTCGTTTATTACTTGTAAAGATATATAATTCACATCATATATAATTCACGATCATATTAGTGATATACCATTACAGTATAATGAGCGTATATGACCACATCAATTCGCTTGGCCATTTTAAATATATTTCGCCGAAGGATATCGGAAGACAATTATTATTAATAGCTGGCAATTGTTTAGAAATTTATGTTGAGTTTAATTACAATAATATGTTTTATTTGGCTCAAAATTTTGCAAATGGATCACTGGAAAAATTACGTAATTGTGCAAAAAGTTATATCAATTAGCGTCGTCCAAACCAGTTGGGAAAGCCATAGCGTCCACAGCAGCGCAGACTTTTTCCTTGACTAAATAATTTTATACAAATACATGCACACAGCCCAAACATGCATGGAATGGGTTGTTTATGATGGGCCGATGGCTTCTAATTCGGAGAAGTTGTTCAATTCACCTTTTACATTAAGAAATTTGTATTTCGAATAAATTTGTTAATACTTTTAAATACTTATTCACCAGTGTGTGTGTATATATATGTGTGTTATCGCAGCAGTCTCATGTATGAAAATCTATGTATAGTTCAAATATAAAGGTAAAGGAAAAAAATTAAGGAGAAAATTCATATAATATTAGAAACATTCCACTAAAGAAAACGACAGAATAATTAGGATAGGATCCCCTCACCGCAAATGGGATGCGGTAACGCGTGATCGCGCGACACGTGGCAGCAAGAGGGGGTGGTGAGGCTAGATGAGGGTCACCCACATCTAGCCTCACCACCCCTCTTTGCTGCCACGTGTCGCATGGTCACAAAGGGGGTGAGGAAAGTGTGGTTAGGAGATCCCAACCCAGAATAATTTCACTAGAGCCCTCCAATTTACCACACCTACAAGAAAAAAAATGTACGATTGAGTCAACCACGGCCCCCTAGTCTTCAAAAGCGGATGAGATCCTAGGAGGCTAAAAGTGAGGTAGAATATGAGGCTTCCAATCACGCGTCGTCACGTGTACAAAAGCAAATAGGTGCTGCAATTTTTTTTAAAAAAACTGTTTTTTACACGTGGCGACGCGTGATTGGGGGTCTCATATTCTACCTCACTTTTAGCTTCATAGGATCTTATCCGCTTCAAAAGTGGGAGCAGGCAAGACCACGCCCTCATTGAGAAAAATTCAAATGCTCGTAGAAATGGTTCATTCTATTAGGCAACAAGTTTTCATGCCCAAATCTAATGTTAGATTTGGTCTGCCAACAAATCTATGCTGCAAAAGTCCATGATATATAAACTCCGCTATAAACATAGAAAATTGAACTCTTGCAATATTTTTATTTCATTGATTTTGTAAGCAATTTTAGTGGCTAATTCAGTAAATCTTAGTAATTCCTTAATACCAATATAAATATAATAATTGAAAGTAAACTTCTGTATTATATATTTATCATTTTCACATGTCAATTATTTTTTATTCTATTGGCCGCCGTCGTAAAAGTCGTCGGTTTTGTATCCTTTAAAATTTTGAGTGGGACTATTCTAAAAGTAAGAACATAAATATAATAAAATAATGGGGAAAATCAGTTTTAGCAGTTTCTTACTCATGTATAATTTCTAATGCCATCACATAGAATAATCAAAAGATCCGCCTAAAAATAACCAAGGATCTGCCGTGCTTAGTTAAAGATTTTCAAGATGATATTTCTAATGCCATCACATAGAATAATCACAACATCCGCCTAAACATAGGCAAGGATCTCAAAGGACCTGCTTAGTTAAAAATTTTCAAGATGATATGGTGTTTACAAAAATAGTTGCAAGAAACATATTTAGTATCACGAGAATTAAAATATCTAACTGAAATATATTTATATAATAATTTATCAATTTACGAAATATATAATATTTATTTATATATTCAATATAGTGTTAGCTTTATATTTATTTATATATTCAATATAGTGTTAGTTTTGATCATCGTAATGGATTCTTTAATATGATGTAATCGATTATTTAAATATTGTCATTATTTTGCACAAAATATTTATTTTATATAATGAAAAGTATGGGAAAATGTTGAATCAAATTTTATGTTAAAAAATAATATGGAGACTTAACAAAATTAAACCAAAAACAAGCATGGCCAAAGAATAATATTTCCAATTTCCTGCAACAACCACCACTTCCCCGAATAAAGTAGAATGTGCAGCCTCTTTCAGCGTGGCACAGATACCATGAAAGATCAGTGTCTATTCTCCCTGACTTTTTCTTTAAAATAATCAAACAAATCCCAGAAGCCACTGCCACATTTTCTTTTTACAGTAAATTATTTCTAGTCCAAAGAATGAAAGTCCTTTCTTTAGTTTGGAATAATTTAGAAACATAGCTGAAAGAGGCCACATGAATGAACTAACTCACCACACCACAAACAAAAAAGTCATACAATTCATTTAAGGTTTGGGACTAACATATGATAAACAAAATTCTAACTTTTTTCTCTAGTCTCGGGTTAAGTTTGGGCAACGCAAGACACAAATAATGGTCCAAACTCTTGATTTGTTGATTCAATGGGCGTTCATTACCTTAGCATCACTACATGAGGGGTTTGGATCTCCTCACCACACTCTTACTCACCGCGCGACACGTGACAGCGAGGTTGGTGAGACTAGATGCGGATGACCCTCATCTAGCCTCAACACTCTCTGCTGCCACGTGTCGCGCGGCGAGGATAGTGTGGTGAGGAGATTTGGTCTCCTACATGAGAGGGCTATTAAGGAGTCCATGCCAAGATGATGAACCAAACCCGTTCCAGTTTTGTCTAGTTGTTTCGAAATCGACCACATTTCCCTCTCCACCATATGGCCAAGGAAATCCCATAAGCACTCTACTCTCCCCTTCCCTAGGATTGCACATCTCTTGCTTGACCGTTGTAAGAGCTGTTGCTGCTGTTGGGATTCCTCCACCCATTTCTTGATCGTATGCCATCGACCCCAATTCTTCACTCCCATTAATGCCAAGACTTAAACCATGATTTTCAAGACGCCCCATGTTCCCATACTGCAAATTTTGGTACACATTCGGGGCTTCAAGAAACCCACCTTTCAGTGCATCAAATACGCCATGGTCTAAACCAGAAGAGTCCACCACACCATGAATACTTCCAACATTGTTAGGGTTACCCAAAATAGAAAGGTCATGTCCATCAAAACCCATGTGCCCAACGGCCTGGTTTTGCAGCCTAGCAATTGCAAGGCTAATGTCAGAATCATATGACAAGCCCATGAAGAGCGGGTTCGGGGATGAAATCTCTTGATCTTGTCCCCTTTTTGATGATGAGGATGAAGATCTTTTGTTCTTCCTGCAGCCACCACCAACTGGGACATTTCTCAAGGTTCCACCTTTGGTCCAATACCTTCTGCATGACTTGCAAAAGTATCTTGGCTGAGTTAGGCTATAGTTGTTGTAGTAACAAAATTTGGTGTTGGTAGAGTCACATCTAGGGCACTTGAGAGCTTGTTCCAGAGGCCTTGGCTTCTTGTCTTGCTGGGATTTTGTGCAAACCAATATGCTTTCTAATGTCTGAGAAGCCATTTTCTGTAAATTATTACAATTTTTTTTTTTCAGCAAACAAAGTTCACATTTTTGAACCTTAACAATCATGAATGGCAGCTACAACTGATATTTGCTAGACCAAACCAAATTTCATAACCCACAGTCAAACAGGAATAGGAAAAATACAATAAAGTTCCAACCCCCCTTATATAAAGTCCATATATTGATAAAAGTTTGGAAACAGATAAGTTTTGAAGAGAAAAATATGCAAATCTTCGAACATAAATATCTTGAATCTATTTATGCAAAGCCATATAGAAAAGAACACATCAGAAGCCAAAAATCCTCAGATGCACAAGATTTCTCACACCTCTTCTCCCTCAAAAGCCTAAAAGTTCATAGAAGATGCGGTGAAAATTCCATATGTGAGACTTGGAATTCCTGAGACAGATCCACTGCAGAATTAATAGGTCCTGGGCAGACATAAGTTCAAGTAAAAAAGACCTAATTAATTAAACTTTAAATCCCAAGAGGTTGAAAAAGATACCAGGTACATGTCCATGTCACTGAAACACCACAGAATTTTGAAAAGAGGAAAAGCAAACTATGGACTAAAAAAGTGCTAAGCTTGACACGGTTTATTGACATGATTTCTGATCTGGATTTAATTCTAACAAGAACCCACCAAAAAGAAAAAGAAAAATTTGAAGAGCATATGAAATAATCCAAAACAGAACTCAGATCGCAAAAGAATCGAACAAAAAAGCATGGTAGCTTATGCTCTTAGTAGCCTACCTGATGATGTTGTTCCCTTGAAGGATCCATCCATGCACTTCTGAATTTTAGCTGCTGATTGGCAAAAGGTGCTAACTTGACTAAATTTCTATGCTCAATTCTATCTATATTAGTATAAAGTTTGAACTTGAAATGGGAATCCCAAAAGAAATTTAAGCACAAAGTTTGAGAGCAAAAGAAGTGATGATGAAGCAAAGATGAAGAAGAAAGTAAAGGCACCCTCTACAATGAAGGCCTTGTATATATATAGTGGGAGAAGATCAAATATGAGAGTGGTGCCAACATAGAATTGTGTGTATGCTATAATTTTCCATTTAGCAATTTTTCAAGTAAACTTGGCTTGGCAAACTTTTTATGATTAAGAGATTTGTTTATTTGTTTATGTTATTGTTGAAGTGACTAGAAATAATTAATTAATTATGAAAATTTGTAATTTTGTGTACTTTGATTATTTAATGAATAACTCAATCAATCAATCATACCCAGTATATTCAAATGTCATCAAAAGCTATCGTTAAGGTCTTGGGAGGGTTAACGGCATACAAACAATACTTCTATCTCAAAGGATAGATAGTTTGCTTCTGATGAGACCTCCCGGTTCTATATGTACCTGCATAAATGATACAATAATGTGGATATGATGTGATAGTGTGTTAGTGAGAGAATGCACTAAACACAAATATGTAGTTTCCATTATCAATGAATAACTATTAATGCTTATTACATAAAAAATAAGATTTTAAATATCATTTAAGCAATAATCGCGAGCTTAAAAAATCAATAAAAATTATTCAAATGAATCAATTATATGGCAAGTGAATTCCTTTTTTCCCCTTGTTAAATTATATATTATTAATGCAATAACTCTCTAGATTAAGGTGCATAAGAAACAGTTAGTAGGCTAAAATGTCAGTAAACCATCTCCTTCTCTATTATAACTTGGATGAGCTTTAATGTAGTCAATGACTCAATAACTAATAAGAAATGCAACATACAAAAATTACATTCAAACCAAACTACTTTAATATTTTTAAAATAACAAAACAACATTACATATTGTCTTAGAGGCTCCGTCTACCACTAATATTTTTAAAATAAATGATTTATAATCTTAATAATTACTATACACTGGCATGTAGCTTGCCAATAACTTGTGTGGTAATACAAAGAAGGTTGTTAGAAGAAGCATGTAAGGATGGTATGTTGTAATTTGTCGTATGCAGTGCGTGTTAGTTGTGTGTGAAAGAGAAAGGGAGCAGCAAATAGTGTTTGTAATGATTACATGTTTGTAGTCGAATGCGTGGAAATGCAAGGGAATTTGACGGAATGGCCGCGGGGATGGGTAGGCTGTGGATGGGGTTGGGATCTCATAACCCCATTTTCCTCACCTATTTTATGACTACGCGATACGTAGCAGCAAAGAGGGATGGTGAGTCTAGATGCGGGTAACCCTCATCAAGCCTCATCATCCCCCTTGCTGCCACGTGTCGTGCGGTCACGCGTCACCGTATCCCATTTGCGGTAAGGAGAACCTATCCCCTATGGATGGAGGATGGCGTTTCCGTTGCACTAGATCTTGAATTTATACAGATTCGAAGAAAGGTATAATTGTTTCATGCTATGATATACGTAATTTATTTTACAATTTATATAAAAAATTGATTTGGAGTTTGAACGCGTAACCTTAATTACAAACGATGATATGGTAATACAGTCACAACGTTTTCAAATTTGGCCAGTTCTGCGTGGTGGGTCCCACAAGCGTGAGAAAGCAACTGTTCATGGGTCCCAGTGGAGCTGTGGTCTGGTTGTCTTCGTCCCTATTATCTTTTTTTCTGATATAGAAATAGAAAACGTGTGTTCTTTATTTATCTTTATAGTAGCTAAATTGGCCGAACATGTATCCCCTCTATCTTAAAATAGTTTGTTTCGTTTTTTGATAGGGTGCAAATTATATTAATAGGAGTTAAAGAAAACTTAAATTTGAGACAGAGAAAATATTACAAGATATAAGTTGTAAATAATATAAAACAAGATTAAAACTAATACATAAACCAAATAAATATGTATGTAACATAAATGGAAAAAGTGAAGAAATCATAAAAAAATTTGCATAGAAACCTAATGAATGATAAAATTCATGCACAATCATTTTAATCTTCTTAAGTAAATAATACTATTAGGTTTTGCATGGAAGGATTGGCAAGCAACAGATAATTACTCCCTCTGCCCCATTTTCTTTTTATTCCTTTATGTCTTTTTTAGGATGTTACTTTCTATAATAAATTTATCAAATTATGTTGACTTAAAAATGTATTCTTATACATAACTTATAAAAACGATACGTTAATTATGATAAATTGATGGACCAAATGGTAAACCAAAAATTATAGAAAATTCTAATGATTAGACAATATATTGAATGATGTTTTTTAATAACTTATAATTTTCAAAATGAACTAAAGAATTTTGGACTAAGAGGATATGTTTAAAAGTTTACATTTACCCATCTTGATAATTTAAGTCATTTACACATGCCCTTAATCTTTTAGGACGGACATTGAAACAAATGGTAAAGTTGATGCTTTGTGATTTTGAGGTTACGAATTCGAGCTCCAAAAACAGTCTCTTGCACAAAAAAGTACAGGGTAAGGCTGCATATATCAGATTGCGTCCCTCCTCAAACCCTGCACAAACACGGAAGCTTAATGCACCAGAAACGCTCTTTTCACACATGTTATTTATCTTTAAGGCACTTTTATCTGTCCTCATCTTTAAACTGAAAGTTAAAAAGTTTCGTTTTCCGTTAAGTTTAATAAAAGGATGGTTTTGGCGAGCTATAATTCCATCTTTGGTTTTGGTCATCTTACACTGCACCAACAAATTTTTTTCTTTTCTTCTTTATAAATTTTATAAGAGGTAATGCTCACAATTTAAGATAATGTTTGACGAACCTCTTAATTTGACTTACGTAGATATAACTTCGACCTAATTGTATTTAATACAAAGTTAAGGTAGTCTGGGTTAGATTCTCAACCAAAGAAAGAAGACAAAAAAAATACTATGTTATCCATATTGCATAAAACCATGACGAGAAATCTGGGACAATTTTAGTCTATAACCAGAAATGTGTAAATGTTAAAATTTATACAACAAGGGTTCCGAGGTAATTCCTCAAACGATGACAAATTGTACACTTACTTTATTTCATTTTGCATAATCAAATTTAAAATTGGATTCGATTATATTTTCATTTGACGCCCTAAAAAGGAAAAGTCGACGCAGAATTATAGGGTTCAAATTTGTCGATATCAATACTACAAGTTTAAATCATTTCAATTATTAACATAATTAAACTTATAGTTAACTCTCTCACGAAGAATAAACAAAACCATATGTGGCACTCTCTAATTGATTTACTAGTGTTTTAATTTAGACTAATGAAAGCTACAAAAATCTTCAGCAATGCATCATACGTGGGAGATAAATACACCACAAACCTGTGAATGTGGCCAACATCTAGCCATCTAGGGAATGGGATCCCCTAACCCTATTTTTCCTCATCTCCCTTGTGACCGCTTGACACGTGACAGTCAAGGAGGATGGTGAGGCTAGATACGTGTGACCCACATCTAGCCTCACCACCCTTCCTGACTGTCACGTGTCGCGTGGTCCTTTGTTACCGCCCATGTGGGGGATCCTATCCCAACATCCAGCATCATTCATGCAGGTCCGATGAGCATAATACCTAGACCTCCAGGTAGCTCATCATGAATAACCTGTCACTGTTGCGTAAAAAAGGTTAAACGAACCTGAAGCAAGTCATAAGTCTTCGCAGTGAACCTCTAAGTACGTTTGTACAAATGGGACAATAACCGAGACAACCAAAACATGTCTCTGACACAATACAACCTACAACACAAGAAGACAAAATCATGCAGGTGCACCTAGTGCCGACCAGCTCAGTGGTCTCCCAACACGTGACACAAACTTAGGAGCCAAGTACAACATTCGAGTGATTTGGGGATCCATAGGTGTAATCTGGATCATTTCGTACTCTCCAAATTGGCCTACAACACAAGAAGACAAAATCATGCAGGTGCACCTAGTGCCGACCAGCTCAGTGGTCTCCCAACACGTGACACAAACTTAGGAGCCAAGTACAACATTCGAGTGATTTGGGGATCCATAGGTGTAATCTGGATCATTTCGTACTCTCCAAATTGGTTTCTCTTTAATTATCTGTAAATAGCATTTTGGCATCAACAAGTAAATGTTCTGAATCTAATTTCATACATATAGATTTGTCAGCTTCCTGGAGGCCCGACCACTCTTAAATCCCTTAACTGACTTGTGCCCTGATCCTGATACCCAGACCTCGAGCTAAGGTCGTCATGCAGGCCCCATCACCACTACGTAGAAAAATGGTAAACGAGTCTGAAGCAAGTCATAAATCTTGACAGTGAATATGTGAGTATCTCCGTAAAAAAAAAAAAAAGACCACAACATAGACACTAAAAGTATGACTCTGACACAGTACAACTTGTGACACTAGAAGACAAAATCATGCATATGGACCCGCTACTCACCATAACTCTTCTCAATGGTCTCCCAACAAGTTGTGCAAACCTATGAGCCTTGTAAAACATCAGAGTGATCCGGGTTAATACATAGCCGTAATATGGTTCATTTCATACTCTCAAAGTTGTCTTCCTTTAATTAACTATAAATAGCACCTTGCCATCAATATGTAAAGGATCTAAACATAATTTCATACTTAGACTTAGGAGTTTTTCCGAGGTCTATTTACTCTTAAATGAATTAACTGACTTAAGCGTCGTCGGATTCTTCTGAAGATAAACTCCGAAAACCTCTAACTTCTATCTGTTTTGCAAGGATTCTGTTACGTTACAAGTTTATTCTGTCATTTATTTTGCCAAATTTCTAGATTATCCATGAAAAGTAGTTAAGTGTTCATACATTTTTTCTTCTTCTTCAAAGGTCTATTAGTTAGCTCAACTATTTGTGTTATTCAAGTACTTTCTCTATTAAAGTCAGTTTATTTTTGAAGTTCATTACAAAAAATAAACGAACCTTGTATAAAAGTTATATCTGGCGGCTTCGCCACACAATGATATGGCAGTAGCAGCCAGAGGCGACGGTGGACAACGGCATGTGGCTGAAGTTGGTTGGGGATGGGATCTCCTGCCCCATATTCCCTTCACCTCATGCATCACCGAGCGACACATGGCAGCAGAGTGGATGGTGAGGCTAGATGCATGTGATCCTCATCTAGCCTCACCACTCACCCTCTGTTGCCACGTGTCGCGTGGTGACGCGTGGAGTGAGAAGTTTGCGGTGAGGGAATCCTAACCCAGTTAGTTGCCATTAATTCTGGCGATGGCTGATGACGTACTTAAACTAACCCTTTTCCTTTTTTTTTTTCCTCTCGTCAAAATCGTGTAAAATAACGTTTAGACATTCTTTTTGGACATATCAGCATGAGGATTTTCTTTTACGGATAAGAGGTTGAAAGTTTACCGGATGGGCTCTTGCCTATCCAATGCGTGTAAATATTTTTCTTTTGTTTTCATTTTTCTGTTATAAGAATATAATAAAAGTCTTTAGTTGAGTTGGTTAAACTGTTAAGAGAAAAATCAGGATAAATTGATTCTTTCCATATGTAAATACTTCCTTGTATAACACAATCAGATCATTGCATTAAGTAGAGGATAAATCATAGGATAATTAGGACATAATTTAGGGATTTTATTTCCTTGTAATACCGTGTACAACAGCATAAATAGGACCTATGTACTGTTACAGTAAATCAATCAGAAAACAATTTTGTTCTCTATTCTCGATCATGGTATCAGAGCAGGAAATATCCTCTCTGTTAGCATAACTGAAGTTTCTGAGAATAGGCTCAGAAAGAACTTCATCATAGCCTTCTTACCTTCCCCAGCCATACGGCTGTTCTTGGATAATAACCCTCACAGTTGTTAAGCTGTGTTGCTAAATCCATCTGTTTCCAATCAGTCAAATATCTTCCTGCATAAGTCACAAAACAACGATGTCAGAATCAGGAAAAGCTGAAACATTCAACCCCCCAGAATCCTCATCCACCACTTCGGTTCCCGGAGAACTGGCATTACAGGTAGCTCAGATTCTCCGGGACAGCCTACGTTCACCACCATCGCAGCAAGATATACCCGTACCTGAAATACTCCATATATCAGTCCGTCTAAATAGTGGTAATTACTCACTATGGTCCACGGTCATTTACAGGGCCATTCTCGGCCAAGGAAAAATCTCACACTTAACAGGAAATCCGCCACCACCACCAGCCGGAGATCCACATTATAACAAATGGGAACAGGATGACAATAAAGTATTTACCTGGATACTACAAAATGTAGAGTCAACAATGATCAGTAACATCACTAGGTATCCCACAGCCAAAGCCTTGTGGGATGGCCTAGCCCTTACCTATGGAATGGGTGGAGATGGGCTTCAAATATTCGATCTTCACAAACAAGCAAGTGCCATTAAACAAGGAGAGGGAACGGTTGAGGAATGCTGGAACAAACTTCAGGCCATCTGGGTGTCAATTGACACCAAGGACCCAAATCCTATGCGTTGTCCGGAAGACATCCGCTTATACAACCAAAAGATTCAAGAATTTCGCCTCTATCAATTTCTTTTGGCACTTGGAGACCGTTTTGAGCAGGAAAAGAAAGACATTGTCAAGAGGGAACCCTTACCCTCTGTTGAAGCGGCCTTCTCAGAGATCCGAAGGGCGGAGGCCCGAAATAGTGTCCTCAGAGGACACGTTCCCTCAGAGGTACACTCATCATCGGGAGTTGAAGTAGGACAGGGTCTGTTAGGCAAAGCCACAAGCAGAAAAAACAAACCTTCGCAGACAGAAAAACAGGGGCCAGGAAATCATCCAACCCGCTCAAACATATCATCGCGGGAAGGAAAAATCGATAAGAGTCAACTACAGTGTAGCCATTGCAAAAAGAAAGGCCACATAAAGGAAAACTGTTTTCAATTGCAGGGTTATCCGGATTGGTGGGAAGGGAAAAGAGTTACAACCACCGGATTTGGAGGCATCACCACCGGATTTGGAGGCAGAGGCACCTCTTGCACCAGCCCATCCAGGGAGGATGGCGGCGACAGCAGCCTCAACCCAGGGCAGAAGGTTCCAGAAGAGAACCAGACAGATGATCCGAAAACGGCAGGTAAGAGGGGGCTTGAGGGAAACCCTAGCCCCCTCCCATCTTTTTATACTGAGACTTATTGCCCCCTGGCCCCTGAATTTCTTGAACAGGTTAATGCAGTCCCTACGAAAGGAAATAGGTCCAATTCGGTCCTTCCTCAAGTGCCAAATCCAAACGAGACCCTCCAAGTCCCATCAGGTTCTAATTTGACCCCTGAATTTCCAGCAAACTCCAGATCAAACCATTCTGTCACAAATATTACCACAAATACCCCTAGATTTACCCATCCTTCCCAAAGCCGACCCTATACTCCTAAAATCCCTGAACTCACTACTCACACTACATATGCCTTCCATACTAGCCAGTCCTCCACTAACGACACCTCCAGGTGGATCATCGACTGCGGGGCCACCGATACAATGACGTTTGACCCCAAAGACTTTATCCACTCATCCCCACCTACAAAAAACCATGTCCAGACAGCAAGCGGAGAAGTCATTCCTGTATGTGGAGGAGGGACCATTACTATCAACCCCAACTTAACTGTACCTCATTGCTTATTTGTTCCATCCCTCTCCACAAAATTACTTTCTGTCAGTCAAATTACTAAAGCATTAGACTGTGTCGTTCTCATGTATCCTTCGTTTTGCTTATTGCAGGACATTCATACGGGGAACATCATTGGACGTGGTACTGAGGATGGTGGACTTTACTACGTGGATGCCGTAGAGCACCAGGGTCGGTCTAATCTTGCCACTGGATCAGTCACTCGTCAGTTATGGCTCTGGCATCGCCGGTTAGGGCATACATCATTTAGCTATCTTAAATGTCTTTTTCCAGACCTTTTTACTTCTTCAAACAATAATTTACAGCATTTGACCTGTGACACTTGTCTCCGGGCTAAGCAGCCTCGAGCGACATATCGGGCTAATAATACTCGTGTTGACTCAATATTTTCATTGGTACACTCTGATGTGTGGGGTCCCGCCCCCCACCCTACTTCTCTTGGATATAAATATTTCGTTATATTTGTGGATGATTTTTCTAGGATGACATGGTTGTATATCCTCAAACACAAATCCGATGTTGTTACAAAATTTGTCGAATTTCATAAAATGATCCTAACACAGTTTCACACTTCTATCAAAATTCTTCGCTCAGATAATGGTGGGGAATACTTTGAAGGGGCATTAAAAAATTTTCTCTCTGATAATGGCATTATCCATCAAACTTCTTGCCCTGGTACACCTGAACAAAATGGTGTCGCTGAAAGAAAAAACCGAACTCTCCTTGAAATGACTCGAGCTATGATGATTGATGCCCATGTTCCTCGCGGCTTCTGGCCGGAGGCAGTGTCCACTGCAACCTACCTTAGTAATCGCCTACCTACCTCCACTCTCCACCATAAAACTCCTCTCCAAATGCTAGCCACACAAGCTGAAATACCATCCATACTCACCCTTCCACCTAAAGTGTTTGGCTGCACCGTGTTTGTCCATATCCCTAAAACACAACGCACCAAACTTGACCCCTGTGCTGAGAAATGTGCCTTTGTTGGCTATGCATCTACACAAAAGGGATACCGTTGTTATAACCCTCGAACCCGCCGGATTCATACTTCTATGAATTGTGTTTTCCTAGAAACCGAACCTTTCTTCGTCACCCAATCTCAGTCTCAGGGGGAGATAGCTGGTGATGATGATACTCTCGATTGGCTGTCAGTACCATACTGGCTGGCAACTGAACCACCACGGCAAGTAGATGACACTGCCTGCTCAGCAGCACTTCATGAAGACAGGGACACCACTCTCAGACCCACTAATGATGCTTCCCGGATGAATGTCCTACAACAGGTAAACGATAGTATACATGTTAATGATTCAGAATCTGATCACTTACCTGTTGTTGAGTCACCTATACCTAGTTCTGAGTTACCTAATTCTCCCAGTCCCCAAGATTCCTGTACTCAAGATTCCTGTATGGACTGTACTAACCTTTCTTCAGGGAATCAGGGGCGAGTGCTACCTCCCAGAAAGAATAGAGGGGTACCACCTAACCGGTACTCTCCGACTAAGATAGCTCAGGCCTCTAAATATCCAATCAAGGATCTGAGAGAGAATTTATCAGAAACAGCACGGAGTTTTTTCACGGCACTATACTCTGAGGAGATTCCCCGTACTGTAGAAGAGGCATGCAGACAACCACAATGGAAGAAGGCTATGGATGTAGAAATGGAGGCCCTCATAAAAAATCAAACCTGGGAAAAATGTCAATTGCCTCACGATAAGAAAGTGGTCGGATGCAGATGGGTGTTCACTATCAAATACAAAGCAGATGGGAGTATTGAAAGACATAAAGCCAGGCTGGTTGCCAAAGGTTATACGCAGACATACGGTATCGACTATTCAGAAACCTTCTCTCCTGTAGCACGAATTGACACTATCCGGGTACTATTTTCGATTGCAGCAAATAAAAATTGGCCTTTACAACAGTTTGATGTAAAAAATGCATTTTTACATGGAGAACTGGAAGAAGAAGTGTATATGGAACCACCACCAGGTTTTACTGGCGAATTTGAGCCGAGACAGGTATGCCGACTTAAGAAAGCACTATATGGACTCAAGCAATCACCCCGGGCCTGGTTTGGTCGGTTCACCGCTGTCATGAAGAAGGATGGCTACAAACAAAGCAATGCTGATCACACTCTCTTCTTCAGAAAACAGGGAAGTAGTATTACGTGCCTTATTATTTATGTTGATGATATGATTATTACTGGAAATGACACTAATGAAATCGCTCGTCTCAGGAACCACTTGTTCACTCAGTTCGAGATGAAGGACTTGGGGAGCCTAAAGTATTTTTTGGGAATTGAGGTATTAAGGTCGCCCACAGGTATCTACATTTCTCAGCGAAAATATGTTCTGGACTTGCTAACTGAGGTTGGACTACTGAATGGAAGACCGGTGGATACTCCAATGATTCCAAATCAGAAATTAGAGGTGATACAAGGAGATCCACTTGTAGAACCAGAACGGTACCAGAGACTCGTTGGAAAGTTGATTTACTTGTCACACACTAGACCGGACATTGCTTATGCTGTTGGAGTGGTAAGCCAATTCATGCACAGTCCGCAGAAACATCATCTGGAGGCAGTATTCAGAATTTTGAGATATCTTAAAGGCACACCTGGACATGGCATCTTGTTTCGGAGACATGGACATCTTGATATTGAAGCATACACTGATGCAGATTGGGCTGGAAGCATAGTGGATAGACGTTCGACTTCTGGGTACTTGACGTTGGTTGGAGGTAATCTAGTAACCTGGCGAAGCAAAAAACAGTCAGTGGTGGCTCTCTCTAGTGCAGAAGCAGAGTTTCGAGGAATTGTCAGAGGCATTACTGAAGTCCTATGGTTACGAAAGCTTATGACAGAACTTGGTTTCACAATGAAGGGGCCAACATGCCTAAAATGTGACAATAAGGCCTCAATCAGTATCTCAGAAAATCCGGTTCAACATGACAGAACGAAGCACGTGGAAATTGACCGTCACTTCATTAAAGAAAAACTTGATAGCGGTATCATTGCGTTACCTCATGTTCGCTCCGAAGATCAACTCGCAGATATTCTCACTAAAGCTGTCAATGGACGAATCTTTGCTAATATCATGTGCAAGTTGGACATTAGAGATCCTACTGTTCAACTTGAGGGGGAGTGTTAAGAGAAAAATCAGGATAAATTGATTCTTTCCATATGTAAATACTTCCTTGTATAACACAATCAGATCATTGCATTAAGTAGAGGATAAATCATAGGATAATTAGGACATAATTTAGGGATTTTATTTCCTTGTAATACCGTGTACAACAGCATAAATAGGACCTATGTACTGTTACAGTAAATCAATCAGAAAACAATTTTGTTCTCTATTCTCGATCATAAACAATACTCTCTTCGTTTAAAAAATTATTATAGTTTTTTATTTTAATTTGTATAAAAAACATTGCCTACTTTTTTAAAACTAATAATACGTTAGTTGTCAAAACTTTCATACTACGTTTACGATTAACATTTACATGAATTTTTCAGTTTACATCTATTAATCAACTAAGAATAGAATAGTAATAGTAGCCAAAAATTTTAAATTATTTAAATTATGTTCAAATCAGAGTATACCAATATTTTATAACAATAAGAGTATTATTATCACCTTTAAGCTTCGAGTTGAGTCCTCAAGTTGTGTAAAAAGGGAATATGCTTGTGCATCTTAATGGCCAGTGGTTTAGGCAGAAATTTTATTGTGGTCATTGATCAACTAGTGACCCAATAAAATAATGACAAATAAGTTTATCTATATGCAAGTAAGGGGGTGATTGGCCAAAACAAGGGGCCCATAAATATTTTACACATTTTATTGGTCATTGACCAACTAATCATATTTGATCAATGACTATGGTAAAATTTGTGGGGGGTTTAGGGTGGTGGGAGCGTGGGGGGGGGGGGGGGTGGATCAGTGGAGGATAAACGAGGAACCCAAAATGCAAAACAAAGAAGTGTAACAGAGGAAACTAGAAGGTCCAGAGATGGAGATAGATGATAACAAAGGAAAAGGAAAGGGGACAGAGATTAGGACTTTATACTCACGCTTCTCTGGAAATATCTCCACATGCGGGAGTCTTGTACTCTTTTTCATCCAATCGGTACTCGACTTGTCTCCTTCGCTACTGTGTATTTGTACTTTGGTACGTCAAAGAATCATTGGACAATTACTACACATCTATCTGCTAGTGGTATTGGTAAAAGTTTGTTCTCAGTGTATTAGACTTCTATATTTACGTAGGGTCTGTAAAGAGGCCGGAAACTGTTTTCGCAGCTTGAACCGTGACCTTTCTAGACCTAGGACTGTTTCCGCAGCTTGAACCGTGACCTCAAGGTCGCACAACTGCAAATATATACACGCACTAAATGATCTCTTGTGAAATTGTGAGGTGGTACACGGTTTATACCTTCTTCAAAATGTAGAGGAATTTATTCTCTGTATATGCTACTGAATAAACACACATTAGAAGCAGCCAGTTGAACGTCTCGTGATCTGGTTTAAAGCCCTTTTTTTTTGCCCTTTTATGAAGGGAGTTAAAGCCTCAACAGTGGTTGAGACGAATGAACTGGTAGTTTCTTATTTTGCCATGTAATTTATTTAATCACAGAAAATCAATCAAATAGATATTTGATGGGATTTTTTATCTTTTATGAATAGTTTACATGATTATTTCCTTACGCATGTAAGTACCTTTGTGGTCAACACATTTGCAAAGAAGGCTGTTAAGGCTGTTCGAGCAATTTTTCCGGATTAAAAGAAAAGCAACTATATTTGACACATTAATTGAAGTATTTATTGGAAAGAATGCGCAAAAGATACTATTAGATTTCATAATACCCCAATTTCTCTAAACAAAATTACCAAAAGGAAAGCCATTATCATCCAATGGCCCCAAGACTATTAGATTTCATAAATATGAGATCATTGATAGTATGATACAATATTATTCAAACATCACAAATTAGACACAACATCCATAAAGTGTTCCACCATAAATGGAGCGTCAATAATTGAAAATTATAAGTCGCGCCGTCAATGTGACCTCCGGCTCTCTCTCCGAATGATATATGATTATCTATGTGTGACTGATTGCTTCATGAGAGTCAATCATAAAAAGCTATGTTGGTATTTTGATAAAAAAAATTTTAAATGACATGACATTCTGTGATTGACGATCATTAATGCCGATGGAGGAGGAGCGTTCAGTGATCTGCCTGCTAATTTGTCTCTCTCTGTTTACGTGAATCATAAAATTTAAAGAGATAGTTAAAAATAAAGTAAAAAATCAAGAATTTGGTTCCACGAATATTGGAATGTACCGGTACAGATGAATAGGTAGAGAAAGAAAAGGAGAATGAAGTGGTGGATCTTGGAAGGTAGCAAATATCATTAGAGGTGGGTGCCCATATGATAACGCTAGTGGAATGTCTTCATCATTGTGTTACTTGTCCATCTCATCACTTTAAGACAAAATTGGCACCTAATTTAATGTATGTAGGATGTAGTCAAATGTCACTATAATGCCAAAATGTATAGGAGCATATATAAACAAAAAAAAAAGGTCAATGTACGAAAGCCTCCTAATATCCATTAAAATCATCAAAAACCCTTGAGGTTTCAAAATAGTCATAAACACCAAAGACGTTGGGTTTATGATATTTACATTATCTCAAAAAAAAAAAAAACAACCATGAAGTTCTTTTCCTTTGAATTTCATCATGAAATTCTCAAATATATGTCTAACACAGATCAAGACATACCTCATTAATTGCATGTACAGGTCCTTTCTGCCTGTCAGATATGAAGCAACACTGTAACCCATCATTTCTATTAAAAGCATTCATGATTTGATCCGAGAAAGCCACCCAACAAAGCAGTTTGTAACCCATATAATACATGATCCTAAGACAAAGTTGTAAATAATTTACCAAGTCCAAAAATAGTGCAGAGGTTTCCTGCTGGCCATTCTTTCCACTACTACAACACCAACATTACTCATTGCATTAGAGTCTTCCGCCTATAGTGAGATATAAGCAGGTCAGATAGACGCAACCATACTCATGTGTTAGAAACACACAGCGGTTGTTTTCCAATAACCTATAATGATACGCCAAGCTATGTCGATCAACTGCTATTTCACAATATAAAAAAGCAATCAATCTCTTTATTCCATCGTATTCTTTCCACTCAATTTGCAAATAACTGGGTCAAATCTAGCATGCTAGGTTGGTGAGTGGATCCCTTATCCTCTAAGATAACGAATCAAAGGCACATGCGATCCAACAAAAAAAAAATGATCAGCCAATGAAATAAAGACCACAAGGGATTATTTACTAAGCATTACTTTACTATGGGTTCCCTTCCCCATAATATTACCAATTTGGGGACAAAAAGATCCTTGGAATGCTGTGATGAGAATATCAAATGTTTCCCCCGACATATATTCTAATCTGTCTCCTACTCCACAAGGTATATTTCAATATTTACACTTCTATCCTTTATTATTTTGTTTGTGCAGCTTTACTTTTTATTCGTCTTCAATTATTTATCATTGCATCAATTACAAAGGAGAAGAAAAGGCACATACGAATTTTCTTATTTTATATACATTTTTTTGGAAGTAAATGCTAATGTATATGATCCTACTTGAAAGTATACTCACTTGACTGGATTGTCTTACCTTCTTGGTCATGTTTACAAACGTAGACAATTTAAGATAGAAGGGCATCATGTAAGAACAACATTAACATTTTATCTATAATTCTAAATTCCCTGTTGCCGATCTATGTTTCAGCTTTTTTTTATAATTTTTTTTTGTATGACACGCACAAGAAGAAGAAGGCGTTTTAACTTGTATATCAGTTAGGAAATTATAAATTTATTTATATATTATTTACACTTTAATTTGACTTTGGATATTTTGTTTCGGTCTTTTTCTTTCAGTTATTTGTACATGTTCACTATTATGACTATTTTAATATCGGAAGATTGTTGTATATGTTTAATAAAATAGCTCCACTCGTACATATTCTTATTATTAAGATATCTGTACAGGTACATATAGAGTCGAAGGTCTCACTAGAAGCGAACTCTCTATCCCTTAGGATTGAGTATTGTTTGTCTGTCTTTCAGCCTCTCCAGACCCTCAAGATAGCTTGTGTTGTCGTTGAGATATACTAGATAACTACACATACATATACATATATTAGAATAGGGACCTGAAATCGAGGTGTACAAGGACGATTTGGCAGGACTATGTTTCAAAACTACAAGATCATTAATCAACGAGAACCATTTGTCAGACCATTCACACAAGGATTGTCCTTGTTGCATGATTTCAGGGAGGAAATCTACAAGCGGATTAGAGAATATAAATCAGTGCATGTCTTTACTCGGCGAAATTTCATATAAACAATATGATTTGCAAAAAAATTTCAGCACTAAATCTTTCTTATTATTTACATATTTGCAATTATTGAATAATAACAATAAGTTACTGTTTCGATCAAGTTCAAGTGCTCATGGAAATATTAACAAAATGGACAAATTAAGTGTTACTTTAAATAACAAAAGACGTTTCCGATGCACTAGACTCCTGCATTTGCAGAGAGCCTGGAGAGGAACCGGATCACTTCGCGATTTGATGTAAGCAGTCTTACCTTACACTTTGTGTTAGATGTTTTTGCGGCTCGAAGCTGTGTCCTCAAGGTCACAAAGCAGCAGCCTTATCAATTGGTGCAAGGCTCGCCCTAAAAGTGTTACCTTAAATGATTTCTTCAAATTAATAATACAAGATATAAAACATGACAACGCCTGATGAAAATACATGATATATAATGACGATAAATATATGGAATTAACTATTGATTCATATACTGCACAATATATGATAAATATATTACTGTTTCCATCAAGTGCTCATGGAAGCATTAATAAAAAGATAAAGTGTTAACTGAAATGATTTCATTAAATTAATAATACAAGATATAAAACTTGACAACACATGATGGAAATACATAATATATAATCATGATAAATATATGAAATTAACCATTGATATATAGAGTATACATACAATATATGATAAATGTACAGAATAAATTACTATCATAAAAATGAAAAAACCACATTATTAAAGTAAAAACATTACAACCATATATACTTGAACACAAGATCTTTTATTCTTAAAACCTTAACCGTAACCAGTTAGTATAGATTCATTGAAAACTTCCTTGAAATAATTGAAAGCATCATGTGTACGAGCAGCCACCAAGATGGTGAGAAATTGCTTCTATGTTCCTTCAAAAACAAAAGACAAATAAAACAGAAACAAAACAAACAAAAAATATATTGTAAGAAGCGGTTGAGATCAAAAAAAGTAGAAAATAAGGTAAAATATGAGGTCTTCAATTACGTATTACCACGTGTATAAAAAAAGAAGAAATTTATTTTTTTTGTTTTTTTAAAAAAATTATTTATACATATGACATCGCGTGGTTAGAAGCTTCATATTTTATTTGAAAGTATCTCTCATCTCAACCCAGCAAGACGCATCAACAAAACTAAAACAATGAGATAAACCGCACTTTGTGGTGGGGACGCTCGGGGACAATCAATGGATCATTGCAGTTGTTTGACTGGTCAAAATTATCGGTCATGTCGAACATTCAAACACTAGAAGAAAAAAGTGAAAGGAAATAGGAAACCGTGCCGCAGATATATCAAAGATTTAGTGGTGGCCATTTGTGAAGAAAAGAATCTGCACCTCTTAATCGTCAGATCTGACTAGTAGGAAAT
The DNA here is from genome assembly GCA_036186865.1 of Eustoma russellianum. Taxonomy (NCBI): domain Eukaryota; kingdom Viridiplantae; phylum Streptophyta; class Magnoliopsida; order Gentianales; family Gentianaceae; genus Eustoma; species Eustoma russellianum. The sequence goes on along the minus strand of AP025048.1, from coordinate 3,592,291 downwards.
TATGAAGCTTCAATCATGCATCGTTATATGTATAAAAATAGTTTATAAAGATAAGTGTTGTAAAAAAAAATATTTTTGTATACGCATTGACGAGTAACAGAAGTCTCATAATTTACTTCATTTTTAGGCTCGTCGTTCATCAGAATTTACTGATTAGTCTGTAGGCCATTAATTATGGGTGCTACGTCGATATCATAGGTAAAAAAAACCTTGTCTTATCTAATATATTGACGTGAGATATTATGATTAACTATGAACAAATCAGTCAATAACAATTAGATGAGCAAATCCAACCTACTATTATATTTTAGTGGGAGATCTTTTTATATTAAATTAATGATATTATAATGAGAGCCTCTATATATCAATATTCCATTTTTCATTCAATGGGAGATTTTTCCTTGGGTTTACGTGAAAGTGTTACGGACTTTCTGTGCTTCACATGAATCTAGATACATTGCACCGTACAAGTCTTTTAACCACATTTTATATGCAGCTCGAAAAATATGATCTAATAATTATAAATCAACGATATAATCTGCAATGTGTTATAATTTTATTCCGGTTTCATTTGTATGCCATAATTGGAAACTTTCTAATTGAATATACCTTCTCAATGAAACTTAGATTTTAGTATAAACGAACTCTGCACATTAGAACGAGTGAGATGTTATTATTTAGAATACCGTAAGTACAACCATTTGACTGTGTTATAAAACCCTGAAGATTTCTTTATTAGATGCATGAATGGTAAATACCCTTCTGTCAATTAGTTCAGGACTAGTTAAATGCTGCAAGCTGCGAACTAAGATATATATGAGATACATTGTAGCTATAAAAATTCCATGTATATATGAATTTCTTAAATAAACTGTGGTTTGAAGGTGATATATATTATAGTTATTAAAATTGGACATAATTCATACTATATTGAGATCGTTGATCAGTTTAATTCCGAATGGTTACAAATGATAAACATTACTCCTTTTTATAATGAACACAGTTAAAATCACGACTATTCCTTCCGTTCTAAAAGTATTGTTACCGTTGACTTTTCAACGTAATATAAATTACATTATTATGAAACGTCAATTGTGGAAATACTTTTGTGAAACATCAATTGTGGAAATAATTTTGTGACGGAAAGAATATTGTTTACCATTAAACAAGATGAAGAGTTATTTGAGACGAACCTGCCATCACAAGCTAATTTGTGCTTTGAATACTTTGTGTTCTCGCTTCAAATTCGCTATATAGATTATAAGTTAAATAGTTTCAGGCACCACCATAACTGGAGCAAAAGGCGAAATCTCTCGTTCCAGTTTTAAGGAATATTGTGAAAATCAAAATCACGAGTTCAACAGCCTCCTAGGCTAGATGAGGACTTACGCATTGACCTACACAAGGTGCCCTCTGCAAGCCATACATTTGGCCTAGCAATAATAGAACATACACAATGTGTGTGTCCCTGAAATCAAACTGTTGACTTATCGAAACAAATTTCAACTCGAATATCAACTGGACTGTTATGCCCCGCACCCTCCGTAAGGTAATTAAAAGACGAAGAAAGAATTAAACGAGGTTAATAACGGTCAACGGTATTGAATTAGACATTAAGTATGAGATTAATTAGAAATTAATGAGAAGATTAAATATTAGCATTAAATGATATTTAATTTAGAATTAAATAATTAAAGTTTATCCTTTAAGATAAATAAGATAATAGATATAATTTAGAAACTCCAAACTTTCCCCTTCCCATATCAAAACTGACAAAGCGTCAGTTTCTCTCCTTTATCAGAAAACAAACCGACGTCTTTCTCCATTATCTCCCATAGGCGATTTCCCCTCCTCCCAACGCTAGAGAAGAACTTCAAGGTCCTCAACCCATTCTTCGTCTGATCTTCAATCCGCTTCCGTGTAATCAAAGGCAAGTAACTTTCTTATAAGTTCCTACGATTTGTGGGAGAAAATGGCCTATTTTGTTATCAAACTGGATCACCATGCAGTAGTTTCTCTATGTGAATCTATGTGTGTTCTTTATGCGTTTTGGTTTTGAGATTTGGCCACCGTATATTGAAATCCTTCGTTGTTATTGTGGATTACTTGAAATCTTGCAAATCCCAATCCCTTGAACCCTCTCTTTGCTGCTATTTTCGGTTGAGGGGAAAAAGGGAGAGAAAGGTAGGATTTTTGGGTTGTTTCGGTGGATGATTTGAGTATTAGGCTTGAATCTGTGATTGATATGTGCGTAGCGTTTAATTTGTAGTTTAGGCATGAGATTGTAGCAGGGATTAGGCTTGGATGGATTGGTGTGAAGTTTGGGATCGATTGGAGTTATGGTTCTGCAGTTTCTGCAGAAATCGCTGAATTTCTTTTCTGGAATAGTAGACATCGATCGATCGATGTGAGGGGATGAAGTACTTCGATCGATCGATGTGAGGGTATGATGTCCTCTGATGGACATAGATCGATCGATGTGAGGGGATGAAGTCACTTCGATCGATCGATGTGAGGGTATGATGTCCTCTGATGGACATCGATCGATCGATGTGCGGGGATGAAGTCACTTCGATCGATCGATGTAGAAGAGGCTGAGAGATCGATGTTCTCTGATGGACATCGATCGATCGATGTGAGGGGATGATGTCACATCGATCGATCGATGTGAGGGGATGATGTCCACCAGTTTTGTGGGAAAATAGAGGAAGAAAGAGGGAAGCTCGGGGAATCTTTGGGTGACCTTAGAGACTCCTTAGGACCTGATTAAAGGTAGTCTAAGTCTTGGGAACATGATTTAGGAGGGTGAATCAACTTGGTGACTTCAAAGGATTTTCGAATCGGATTTCAATGAGGATGACCTAGGAGGATTAGGAAATGAACGTACGTGGTGTTATAGAATTCCATGAAGGGAAGATAGGGGTACTCGCATTGGTTTGTGACTTTTTGAAATCAAGGTTAAGTGTTGACGATCTAGTTGAAGCCTAAGCTTTGATGTGTAAGTTAGGGAAATCTTGTGTGTTGCTCTTACTTGCGCATGTGAATATGAACTGCATATGTGAATGAGATATGTGATTGAAACGAGGAGTCTTGCATCATGGCACTTGCATTGCATATTGTTTTGAAAAAGAGATGTGCTTCGGTACATATTTGCGAAGGTGACCTGTAATGTAAACCGGGATAGAAATATAAGCCGGGGCGCATTGCAGGGCACAAAAGGCTGTAACGCAAACCGGGATGGAAATATAAGCCGGGGCGCGTTGCAGGGTATAAAGTCCTCTGCAATGTTAATCGGGATGGAAATATAAGCCGAGGTGCATTGCAGATTTTTACGAGATCTGTGATGTAAACCGGGATGAAAATATAAGCCGGGGCGCATCACAGAGCATACGAGCCTGTAACGTAAACCGGGATGGAAATATAAGCCGGGGCGCGTTACAGGGTAACGAGTTACGAGACCGGACATTGTGACATGCATTGCACTGATTTGAAAAGAAATGGCTCATGCATTTGTGATTGTGTAGGGTAATGCATATTTTGACATGCAGCACGAGAGTCAATGTGGTGTGGACGTGCGTGTTATTTGATAGCTAATGAATTGTTATTTGTGTGCAAATTGTTGTACATGCTTTATTACGTTATTCGCCTCTATGTATTTGGAAGTTTTACAAGACGTGCCCCACCATTTCCTTGAATTATATATTACTCATGTCTTGCCATTTGTTGATCCCGTATGTCTTATAAGCGGGTTACTTGCTAGCGTTTCTGCTAAGGGTACTGCCTTTGTCTTTGCAGATGAACCTAGCTACGATATGATCTTCATTGAGGACGATGGCGAGTGGGCAGAATGGGATGTTTAGACCATATGGAGCTAATTGATTACATAGTTTTCGGTTATTCTGTTTCTTGTTCATTTGGGATTTTAGATGGCTGCGACCATACACAGTTCTTTTGGTATTCACATTGTCTATTGACGTTCTGCTTTAATGATTTAGATTGACGAGATATGTTTCCGCACTTATTTCTCTTACGTCATTGATGATGTGTATTCGAGAGATGAGACGTCTTGTAGTCTTCTCAGTAAGCTACGACGGGTGTACCGGTTCGGATTCCGCTGTCCGGGTCGGGGCGCTACATGGACTATGCAATAAAGTCTTCAGTCACAACCATAGTTAGTTACATATAATGATGGCGATATACGTTGAGTCTGATAGACATAGAAACAACACAAAAAGCAACGGTCGCTTAATCAGTTGTCCTTATGAGGCGCCGGCTAAATTTTGACCTTTTCGTCATGCCAAGTTGTCTGCTACATCATACAAAATTGACGTCCAATTTCAATCATTTACAATACTTGATATATAAATTATATAACTCCATAAGTTTGATGCAACATAAAGCAACATTAAAATATTTAATATAATATTATTATAGACTAACAATGTAACATAGTCAAAAAATGTATAAAACTTACTATCAATCCACATAGGTTTCTATTGATGTGATGACAATATCTTAGAAAATCAAGGATATTGGATGCACTTCTTATATTATGAAGTAACATTCGATAAATACAGTTTGACGTAATTTTCATTATGGGTCATCGGAAAATAACCTATATGTGTTTCTAATGCATATGCATGGTTGTGTACATCTGATCTTTTATACTCCGCTATGCACAGAAGCCTATAAAACAATAAGATCATGTCGTTTTTTTGTACCAAACTTATAAACATATCATTCTCAAAAATCTTAACAAACTTATAAACACCGTATAATCTCAAAAATTTCCTAACGAAGCCGGACAAATGGTGTTTGCATAGGAGAACGAGGATTACATTCCTATACACGAGTTAGTTGTGAGTGAAAATATTAAATTAATATAAGACGCACATCAAAGAACGATCATCATGGGAGTGGACGGTGAGGAGTGGGGCCTAGTTGTAGGAAATGTCGGGGGAAGAAGAAGGTGGCATGCAAAATGAGATAGGATTTCCTCACCCATTTTCTTTCGTCCTACGCGTCACCGCACGACACATGGCAGCATGATGGAATGGTGAGGCTAGATGTGGTTACATCTAGCCTCACCACCTCATCTTGGTGCTACGTGTCGTATAGTCATGAATGGGGTTAGAAGATTGAAGATGAAGAGATCTCATCCCATTAAAAATGAAGGCAGCTGACGAATATTTGGAGGAAACGAGGACGGTAGAATCCCAGTCTCTCCTTATGACAAGTTATGTCAATCCTTGTCATCATCACTTTGCATTAGTGGGCGGTGGGTCCCCCTCTATATTCTTCGCCTCCTTCTCAAGTAAACAATAATTGGGTCCGGATTCTTTCGATGACACAATGACACGTCACCCGATAACACATGATAACCAAATATAATAGGTACATCATGTGTTTGGTTGAGAATTTCTTCATTAAAGTTATGAATTTGGAAGAATTCAAATCCATAAACGTTGTTTGTTTGGAAAATGAGAGTATGAGTTTTAGATTGATATCTGACTATTTGGTAATTGATATCATTTTTTTTGATATACTAGCTCCCTCTTGTCTATTAATATGAGAAAATAAGGGGTATGAGTTTTGAATCGGTCAACACCGCCGATCCATCGGTCGGTCACTATTTCGGCCGGTCAAATTATTTCTTCCAATTTTCCGGCCATCCACTTTTGATACTCATTTCAATTCTGATACGTTCCAAACACCATCAATGTTAATCATACTCATTCACACTTCAATACCAAAAAACTATGACTTTTGCGCCCAAACTCATATACTCTCAAACCTGTACACTGTCATACGTATTCCGATACCCAAGTGCGAACCAAACGCCACTTAAAGAAAAATAGCCAGATAGCACGAGACTGAATAAAATGACTGTAACTTTTGCCGAACGAAAACGATGAGAGCTTATCTAAGAATAATCACTTTCATGCGTTTCTACAGATCGGATGAGATCTTTTCACCGTGTGATAGGTCATCTGACCTCATTCAACTTGTTGGTTATCACTTATTCAGCCTCAAAATCTCCTGTTAACATGTGTTCACGGTTCATTTTGTTATCCGCCTAGGCTCACATATTGTCTGACAAATGATTGACCATTTATTGTCTCCCCTCACCCAAGTCTAGATGTTCATGTATGGATTGTGGTTTGTGATTGAAGACGGGTTCTAAGGCGCGTGTGTATGTCAAAGCACGTTACCACGTGAGGACGGGTGTTGAAATTATCGTCCTAAATCGGACACTTTGAGATAAAATACATGGGTTATATAAAGATCATATACCACTATCTATTACTTTAAGATTTTGAATGGATATAAATCTCACCTCATATAAAACTAAGTTCAATATTTTGTCATAGCTTTACTCATTCAATTTAACAGAATATCATTCAATTTTCATAATTTTGGACATTACGTTACATCATTCTGCTAAAGACGGACAAAGTCACTGGATGTGGAACAACTTGTACAACAATTTCATCTATATGGAAGACGATTATGATTTATGGGTGGTGGCATGATGCTGATCACGTGATTCTCGTAGCTTGATGGACGAACCAACTTGGGCTATTGGACAAGAAATTTCAGAACAAATTATGACGCCGAATATAATTTGATGATGGCATCAGAAATCCGTTAACAAGAAATATTCGGATACGATCTTTGAAAAAGTTCTATGTAAGATGTAAATGAGATTGTTTAACGAATAATCTCCAACACAACTGGGCTTCTTCCCCGATTGCTTCTCAAGTTTGAACTACTGCGCTAGTTATGTCTAAAATCTCATTTGTTTATTTTTGATACATGCATGTTTTTTAGAGCGAGTTTCTATAAAGGCATGTATATGTGTAATAATAACAACATATATATATATATACATATACATACATATATATACATATATATATATGTGGTGATTAGTTACTGTTTATGCATTCAACATCCACTGCATTTTATACACGCTCTCTCTCTCTCTTTTGAATTAGTTGTCAAAATATTCTCATTAATTACCATTCTTTTTGTATCTTGGACTACCAAAAAATCAATTAAATATTTCCTTACAAAAAAAAAAAAGAGCATTCTAATAATCCGCGTCTTACTGAGTCGACGAGTATAAGTTGGACGTTGATATTATCGTTATGTGCTATCATAGAAGTCATCATCTCAAGGTTCCATATGCACCAACATGGACGCTTTTTTGGTTTCATCTATCTAGTCTTGTGGAAGAAAAATAACTATTTGGAATTGTTCTTTTAATTACTATTCTAATATCGAAAGCATTTCTATTTGTGTCTATTAAATTTCTTTACTAACACACTAGCACATCATATTTATATTATTGTGTCATCTATGCATGTACATGTAGAGCCGGATGCCTCATTGGAATCAAACTCTCTATCCCTTAGGATGAGAATATTGTTTGCCGGCCTCTTACCGTCCTTAGACTTTAAAGATAACTTGTGATTTCGTTGGAGTATTATTGGATATGGTCGTTGGGCGTTGCCATGATTCGACTAATCACTAGTCAGTAAGGGAAAGTATAGCATTTAAATGACAATACTTATTCGTCATCTGCCCTTTATATTTTATTAGATTGAAAAGAAGTGTTAGGATGCTTAATTATTTTTCTGGAGCAATATAAATTTTACTTCAAATTTCTGTAGAAGGCTCTTCATATCATGTTGAGTACGATGGTTTATCTTTATGGGCTTTTGGATTGGTCCAATGTCGTATTGAATGCTTTCTAGAGCCTTAAAACTAGTGGAATCATGGTCGGACCTTTTAGCTTAGATTTATAGATTAGAGACGTGGCATTATGTTGTATGCATTCTGATTTCCCATTTGTGGTTTTGTTCCTATTTTTAATAGAGTAAATGACACATTCTTTTTTGATTTTGAAACATAATAGAATAAATCAAAATGACTCACTAAATTGGCTGCGCTTCTTATATTGTAAAATAGCAGTTGATCGATACAACTTAACGTAATTTTTATTATAGGTCATCGGGAAATAACCCATGTATGTTTTTAATATATGGGTATGGTCGTGTACATCCGACCTCCCATACCTCAGACAGGAGTAGGTAATGTTGTTGTTGTTATCATCAAACTACTAGTTGTGCTTTTCCCCCAAAAAAATATGTAGATCGAAATTACTCTTTCCATGTGTTGAACTTTTGAAAATTACTTTTGAGACAGTAATCGATTTTTAGGAGTTTTACTGAGGTAATTGTTCAATACACGGGTGCTCTATATTAAAGTATCGTGAGGTTTCGGGAGGTAACTCTTCAATATAGTGATTATACTACACGATGATATTCACAATTCAATATAATATCATAGATATATAGATAGATATAGATATAATGTTTTAATTTCTAAGGATAAGTGTATTTAGGACCCAACATTTTTCAGCGATGAGTATAAGTGTACTTGTCTGGAAAATGTTACACTTGAACATAGAAATTTGATATATCAGTTTGTGATACGTTAGCATCATACATATGAACCCCATATGATTGTGTCGAATCATTTTGTAAACGTCGCAATAGATTTGTGCGAAAACGCCGTGGGAGCTTTGGATGGACATCTTAGAATGCTATAGGTCTTTCCGACCAATTTTTTTTTCTCCAATAGGTAATGTAGTTTAAGTTAAAAATAAAAATGGGGGCATTTAGAACTCAACAACCACCAAAATCCGTTTAATCGAAGTAATTGGATTTGATCTGTTTATTTAGTTTGTTCCACTTCCATGTTTGACAAATGCACAATCTCTAGTTCTGTATACCTATCCATGATATATTAGCATAAAAATATACTAGTACACACAGAGCTTCTCTGAAATTTCCTATAGAATTGTAGTATTATTATGTTTTTGTATGCTATTTCAGTGACAGGTACATAGAGTAGACTAGTGGTCCAATAGTATAACATCAATTTTTTTTTTCCAAGGTACTATCAAAAGTGATTTCCACCATTGTGGCTGATCGCTTACTGTATACGGCTAGTTTAGGGGAAACACACACAAAATTACGATTCCTTTTGTTTGCAATAACCACATGCAAATCCTCTTCAGAGGAAGAATCTTGGTCGAAAAACCTTTGAAAAGGTAGTTAATCAAAGGTTTAACCTAAAATACCCATATGCCTCAGTTCCTAATGGCATTGCAAACCAAATGTTGTCAAACAAGTCGATCCATGTTGTAGATACTTATCCAAACCATCCTAAATCAACAATGGGACTTCAGAGCTCGTTATCCTGCGCTCTTGGTCGATGATCCTTTCAGAATGAGAGCAGATTATGCGCGTGGCTTGAGTCGGAGGAAGCCATGAGTTACATTATTGGACGGTTTTTGATATGACGAGAAGCATAAATCTAGAGCTGTAGGGCTCTTGGCCTTGGGCACTTGAGAAGAGGCCCAGAAACCTCTGGTAACCGGAGAAGAGAATCCTGATGATGCTGCAGTCGAAATTACTTTTGTTGGGGTAGCGCGGAGCTGACCTAGCATTTGCCAATCCCACTTTGGAGCTTCTTGAGAGGAGCCAACTCCAATCCTATCCCGAGTCAACATTTCCTAGTATTTGCCACATAAAACATGTCACGTCTAAGAGAATCGTCAAAAAAACTTCAGGGTTGATTTACGCACGTAGTTTCAGAAATGTTTCCTGCATTACTTCCTATTTCGAAAGAACAACAACAGCTAACTCAAACAAAGGAAACAAGAAGCTGAAAACTTGGAAGAAGGTTCCAGGAATCTACCTTAGAGTTATGTGCTGCTGATGAATTAGCAGCACTCACACCACCCCAGATCAGAGAATGTTGCAATGTCTGAGGGCGTGCTCTAAGTAATGGAGTATTTGTTGTATGCAAGTTATCAATCTTCAAATATTAACACAGGCAATATTTGCATATAGGTAAAATAGTAGTTATTAGAAAACAAATTAGAAAAGGCATCCCATCATCAAGCCATCTCCTGATAAAGTCATAACAACAGGATCTATAACACATAATAACTGATTTATACAGGCTTCATATATATGATTTCAGTTAGACTTGTGATAATCACCTTATGTATACTCCCATTCTTCACTTCATAAGGACGGTAGCGGATGTTCCTGCCCCTTCCAATATCCTTAGAAGAGTTGTCTGAAATCCCCAAATTGAGATCAAGATAATGCGTGCTATCTGCATCTTCGGAATCAAAAAGTAAATTTATAAGGTATGTTTGGCTGAGAAAGAACTTGCTTGTGCTTAAAATAAAGACGGATCAATACCTTCAATCTGCAAGTTGGAAATGACTTTGCTCTCATAGCTGATGGGCTCAAAGTTGGTGACAGCCTTTGTTCCAATACATTTGGTAGCTGCCCGGTCATAAGCCCTGATTTGCAGAGATCAAAATAGAGATAAGGTGTCAGATGCTATTCTATAGAGGTTAAGAATTCAGGTAAATTATTCAGTATCAACAGGAGGAAATTCAAGATCATTAGGACCTTGCAGCTTCTATTTCATCGTTGAATAACCCAAGATACATATACCTGCAAAGCAATATTGCAATGCACCTATATTATTAGATTACTAATTTCTTGTTTTAAATATGCGATCTGAAAAATATTTTTCTTTGTTGGCTACCATAACACCAGACTCATCAAGTCTAATTCAGATCGAACGACAAACAATTTCTACGCTGTTATATGTTTTAAATGTGAATAGCTCCTCACTTTTTGCCAAGAAGCTGTCCCATTCGAGCTTCCCATCTGCCACACTTATGCAGCGTCACTCCTCTGTACCTTGAACTCCCTCGGGAAAAACCAGTACTCTGACGCCGTAAGATGTGTACAAATTCCTCCTTACTCAGATGCTTCACCTGTGTCATTCATAAAAGAGAAGGGGGAAAAACATATAAATTCACTAGGCTTCTGGTGAATCAATCAAAAGTAAGGACTGAGATGAAAGCAAGCAACAGGCAGATCGCACTCATGTCCGAACCTGTTTCATATCTTCCTCGTAATCAGTAGGATTAAAATTGATATCTGCATCAGGACCACGAAACTTGATTGCTGCTCTATCATACGCTCTGAAAGCATATTTGAACGATATCCAATTACCGAAAGATCATCATAACATAAATTATTATTCAGTATGACAGAAATCAGATTAACGATAGATGGTATCAAGATATGATCTGCTTTTACCTAGCTGCAGAATGATCTGTGTCAAATCCACCTAGAAAAACGCAAAAATAAGAATCATTATTGAAGTTTCTAAAAAGTTCAAACTCCAAGATGAGAAAAGGAACTCGATTGAGCCAAAATTCCTTACCCAGATAAACTTGTTTCCCGCAGTCCCTGCGTCCAGTAAAGCAAAGACCCCCGGGGGCGGGGGATCAGATCAATTGAAGAAAGAGGCAAAAAGAAACTACTGTAACTTAGTACAATCTAAGTTAGATATCTAATTCAGCAGAATCATAGAATGTCCCAGAAAAAAAGGAACAGAATTTAAAGAAATTTCAGGTAGAAAAGGTAGGAAGCTTGCCATATGTGCGATTCCCATCTACCAGTTCTTCTATAAAAGGTAACGCCTCGATACTGAGAACTACGGGACCTCGGTCCTCTCCTACTCTTCTTAACCGGCGGTTGCGTCCGTTGAGGAACAAACAGAGGATCCGTCCAGCTCCGAAACGCCTCCGTAATATTATCACGAACTTCACTCCCCGGAAACAACTCGCGAGTCACAAAACCAGTCCGACTCACCACGTCTGTCACATTTTCCAACTCCTCTTCCTCCGCTTCACCTCCGCCGTTGACATTGAGTATACCGAAGTTGAAAGTAAACAAATTCTCGGCGCCGGCGGAGCGGACGGAGCAAGTATCGTCGACTGTGCCAGTACTGTTGACGTCACCATTCACTACCGACGAGTTCGAGTTCGCCGATTCGTGGTCCATGAAAATCTGCTCCTCATTCTCGATTGCAATCGCGTTGAGATCCAGTAATTCCATCTCCACTCTCTCTCACTCTTCGTCACGCATTCTGGGCGAACATATGCTTTTTGTAACCACCGAATCAACAGAACAGCAACGAGGAAAACGTGATCATCAAGTGAATTTCCATGAGAGAAAGAAGAAACAGAAAATCAAAAAGAAAAAAAATGGAGAGATAAAGAGAAAGGATAAAGAAGAGAAACAATGGGTGGAAGATGTGGATGCCGAATGTGATTAAATAGTAAGACGGAGATGGAGGAAATGCAGCATGACCGGAGGCCGGCCCCGGGAGATGGTTTTTGATTAAAGACGAGAATAACAAAACGTTTTCAGAATTATCTAAATATAATTTATTCGGTATATTTTCAGCAAAATTTTATATTTTTCCGTTTCGAAACATGTATACTCTAAATATATTAATTATTTCACAGTGTCTTAATATTGAAAATTGAAATATCAGATTCTGTCTACATGTGAATTCTTTCAATTTTTAATAGAGTCAAAGAAGGAATATGATGGAATAAACTAAAACGACTCATTAAATTGACTATGATTCTTATATTGTAAAATAGCAGTTGATCGACATATTTTGACGCAATTTTCATTATAAGTCATCAAAAAACAATATCTCTGTTTCTAACACATAAATATGGTTACATATTCTGGTTAAAGGACTTGATTCCTAGTGATCATCCATCAGTGATCTCACACAGATCGGTTTTGGCTGGTGAATTTGTTGTAAATGTTGTTTTTCAGTAATAAATCATATTATATTTCAGTATTAATACAACAAATTAGTGCATCACTTTGGAAGAGATGGTAAGACGAAAAATAGTTACTCCTCCATATTGTGAAAATCTTCAAGTTTTTGTCCCCAAAAGAAACATGATTGTCTTCACATAGTAAACATGATACGTTACCAGCTAAACGGCGAAAATTCTTATCATCGGCCAAACGGTATATATGATAACCACATGTCATTCAAATAATATTTAGATATATAAATTCACCTTGACCTCACCAAATACAAAACAAATGCTATTAATATATTCTTAATGTTATTAGTTAATAAATGTTAGTAATAAAACTTAGTCTTTTGCTACCGGTTGTAGTTTGGAGAGAAAAGTGAAATGTTTAGTTTCATAGGGGGCAAGCTATATACCCCCAAAAAGTGTCCTTCTCTAAGGAAATCGCTAAATTGTATTAACGTGGACACCATTAAAAAAATAAAAATATAATAAAAATAAGCATGGAAATAAAAACACTATTTAAGACTTAATTCTCTCTGTATTTTCTCTATTTCTTCTTCTTAACAGTTTCTTCTTTTAAGAGAAAAGGGTAGATGTCTAGATGGGAGAAAAGTGAAAGGGAAAAATTGATATTTTATTTATAAGGAGATGAAATTCTTTACTTCAATAAAACTCAAGTTGATGAACCATTTAACGTATTCGTAATACAATCTAATGAGTGCCTAAATCTATTTTATTATTCCTATTAATTCCTCAAATCTAATAACATACATCCCTCTAGAATTTTATGGGACCAAATAAGGTCAACTCTCTCTAAAATATGTTGTGGCCGTACATAAATTGGCCAATTATAATATATCGTTTTCATAAACACAAAAAATAATAACAATAATCCTAAGGAGAACAGTCTGCATGGTTAAAGAGACACGCAAAAAGTTGGCTTATTGTCTGTAGACTCCAGATCCTAGGTTGTACTTTTCCGGTAGGAACATTCTATTATTAGCAGAGGTTATTATATTTGTCAAGATTTAATCCCAAATTTCCCAAACGGGATCTCCTGACCTCCATGTGAGGCGGTCATAAAAGGGCAGCCCGCCACGTGGCACCCTCGAGGGTGATGAGACTGGATGGGGTCATCCTCGTCCAGTCTCATCACCCCCCTGCTGCCACGTGACGGGCGGTCACGAGGGGATGAGGGAACCAGCGGTCAGGAGATCCGGACCCCAAATTTCCAGGTTAAGCATCAAACTTGTTATTATATTTTAATAACTGAGGGCATTCATTTTAGGGGTGGGATCCCTCACCCATGTCCATCGCATGTCATGTGTCAGTATGGGGATTTGTGAGGTTAAGAGGTACTCAACAAAAGATATATGAAGAGAGATAGAAAACACGTGACGGACGGTAAAAATAGAGGTGGAAAAAAAGGATCTCATCCCTTAATTTTACAGCTAATACGTCAAGTTTTCACCCTCGAGGCGACGCCACCAAGGGAAGAGAGTAGTGTTTGTAAAACTTGGAATTTGAATCTGAATAAATTTATCGGAACTTTGGCCTATTGAGTATGCGTTTTGTGCAAAGAATCCCAAAATCCGGAGCAATGAATTAAAGTATTGAGATATAATATGAAGGCAACTTCTATGATACGTTTGATATCTTTGATTACAGAAAAGAAATTTCAAAAGATTGGGTTTTCTACTAATTATATAATCACATGACTAATCCATACAAGACACTTGAAGAAACGTTACATTCTATGTTGGGTATACTTGACTTAGACATTGCATTTGATGCTCATCGCCTGTTGAAATAGTCTTTTATCTTTTTAGGCTCCAATTGTGAAACTAAGAGCGTTTGCTGAAGGAAGAGGGCAACAATTTCTTTACTTTGCAATCTAGGATAAATCTAATTTCACTACTATGCATATATGTCAGAATGAATCTGTGTACTAATTTATTAAGAATTTTATATGATTAAGGTAAACTTTAAAAAGACATGTATCAGGCTGAATTTATTAAGAATCTGTATACTAATTTATTAAGAATTGTAGACAAACTATCAACAAACAAGAGACTTTTGTTTTGTATAATTGTGTTGCTTTGAAATAGATAATCATAGTTTTATTTGGATTTCATTCTGAATCTTCTAACTATTATTTAGGTTAATAGTTAGGTTAATTATCACGTATTTAGGTTAATAGTTAGGTTAATTATCACGTTGTTATTTAGTGTATAGACGATGCACATCGGGATCCAACATGTATTATTCGATCGCCGTCTCCTTATTTCCTTAGAAAATTCACTGAAAAATTCATATGTAACACAATGTTAATCAAATCAACCATTTGCATGCCGGTAAATTTTAATATGTTCAATAAATATTTATTAGTCATCGAACAGTTATTTATCAACTAATAAAGTATATACAAGTATAAAGAGATCGACATGTTAAGTAAAAAGGTTGTCTATGAATTAAGAAAATATATTTTCTGCAAAGACAAGAAATTACAAAGTCGAACTTTTCAAAATCGTTGTTTTTTTTAATCAATATACGTCTTTACACAGATTTCTAGGCCAATAAAATCTTAAAGACATCTATATTTTTCATGGTCGTCGTCATGAACATAAAAATCATCAAATCTGCGACATATTCAACGTTGTATTCACAGAGATAGGATAACAAATTTTCATTTTTTTTTTTCTGATGTATGCTTTCACTAAGGGCTGAAAACGATTGATTACTTTTCAAGAGAGTGTAAGCTTCCAACGGTAACCCACTCTGTTTATAAAATTATTTATGTGAATCCTTGCTTTAGAACACACGTCTACAGAGATTATTGCAATAAAATTGTAATGATGGAGGATCACAATCAATTCTTCACTAGATTTTAACTTATTAACGTCAGAAACAAGAAGAGATTTGCACAAGAAATTTCTGTTTATAGTTATTATATAGGAAATGTATATGTTGTGTGTATATATGTGTGTGTAGAGTATTATATGTGATTGCGTATTTGTGTGTGATATTATATATACATATCTTTACTGTATTCGCATTGTAGTTTGTTGTTTTTAACCGAGTAAATATATTCAGCCTCATGCAAAACAAAATAGCTACGATCCAATCAAGTATAAGTCAATAAATAATATAAACATTTCTTTTAAAAAAACCTTGTGATCAACTATACACACGCATATACATACATAGATACATATATATACATATGTATATATATGTGTATTTATTTATGTATGTTAAGTAAACTAGTCCGATTCTAATCAAACTCGGTCGAACCCATTGATTTTCTGACTCTTAACATCAACCGAGTTGAGGTTTGGTCTCGGTCTGAAAACATAAACTTTTACATGCATGAAGATTGAATAAGAATCTAGTGGAGTATCTTGTTTTTGTTTTTTTTTTTGCTAAATTGAAAAGGAAAAAGACTTTGCCGTTATAATCGAAACAAGTGACTTGACTTTCCATATTTTATCATCGGAATTTTTTTAGTGCTAGTATCGCAATTATAAGAAAGTAAATGTATTTTTTAAGAACTTACTAATAAGGTCTCAATATATCATGATTTCAGTGTTCAAATAACTTGATCATAAAATACGGCATAACAACAACATTATCTCATTGCCTCAGAGTCTTCTGTCTATGGTAGAGTACAGATGATTGGATGTATGCAATCATACGCATGTGTTAAAAACACACAGAGGTTGTTTCTCGATGATCCATAATGATACGTCAATCTATGTCGATCAACTGCTACTTCACAGTATAAGAAGCGCAGCTAATTTACTGAGTCATTTTGCTTTATTCCATCATATTACAACGTTAAGAAAGAATATATCATTTTGATGATCATAAATTATTTTTTGAAATAATAACCAGAATCTTGATTATAAGAGAGTAAGAGTATTTTTCATATACTAACCAGTGTGAATCTATCACCAGATTATGGTAGAACTCATGGATCCTTTGTCCACCAAAACTTTACTAGCAAAAAAAAAAAACATTAAAAATATAATCGAGAATCCTGTGGCAAAGAAGTAATTGTGCTTTTGGTCCTCACATATATATTTTTACTATGAAATCTTAAACATTAAAGTTCACCACTTAAAACGCATCATCATAATATTAAAAGAAAAAAGAAAAAAGAGATCGTATACATCAGTTTCCATGGAACCGGCCCGCAAGACATAGTCCAATTGATACTCGGATTAAATTTTGCTCGATGAGGTCAAAAGTTCAATTCCAGAGACATCCACAGTGTGGGTGTTCCTCTGCTGTTAGGCCGAAAGCCTAGTTTGCAATGAAACATCTTGTGTGGGTCACTCCGCAAGATCTCACCCAATTTAAGAGACTGCTGAACTTATGATTTGCATTCTCCATACATGTTATTTAAAGATGGGGCGGTGTGAGCCTTCACCTTTGTGCTCCAAATTTCCATGGAACCCCGACGTCCCGAGTTCGAGTTCGTGTGGAGACAATCCTTGTTGAAATATTACAAGGGTTGCCTCTGGGCTGGCTGAGTCTCGAATATCCTCTCCCTTTGCAGGGCTGCCGGTGGAGCACATCCCTCGATTTACATCCCACCTGGCTAAGGGGCCTCTGGTATAGGTGGGGCAGAACCCACTCCCTCATCAAAGTTTCCATGGAACCATAGGACTTTCCCATTTGAGCGGGTCTAGACAAACTCCTAGGTAAAGTAGGCGGGGTTTGCGTATGCTAAATTCAACTAAATTTGTCCCTGTAAAGAAATTTGCGCACAGTCTAATACAGGAAATGACCTTCGGGATGTCATAAAATATTACTCTTAATAAAAGAACATATCTAGCAGATGAAGAATGTAAAAATATTGTGATTTCTTGGTACGTGTCTAATCAAAAGCTTCTTTAAGGTCAAGAGATTGACATATACTAAATGCTAAATGCGCCCCCATAAAATTGGGGATTCTATCTATTGACTTTCCACATGTGACCACCAAGATGAGATCTCCTCATCCTCCACACCGTCACCTACTTGTTCACGCCCGCCACGTGACACCAAAGTGGGGTGGTGAGGCTAGATGAGTGTCACCCGCATCTAGCCTCACCACCCCACCTTGTTGCTATGTGGCGGACGGTGGACAAAGGGATGACGGTGTGGGGGTGAGGAGATCCGGTCCCCCAACGTTGAGCTATAGTAATTCACCATTAAAAAAAAATCTGAATTTTTTAATGATAACTATCATGTGACAGTTTATCTTCAACGATCAATAAATCTGAGCTTATAAAATTGTGTCACTATTACTTTTTTTTTTGTTATTTGCTATAAGTGAAGAAAAGTATGGTTAGCCTTAGACATATCATCTCTTCTCAACAAGCTTTTCACTAGGTAGGATTACTTTTCTATTGTCAAAACAACGAATTAATATCATTCTTTTTGAGTTAGTTTGGGCTTGATGTAGAGATGACAATTTTTACACGAATTGTTAATTAGATATGTACCTAACTTAATTTTTATGGGTTGAGTTTGTTTTTTGCGGGTTTAAGACAGAATTAGGCCAATAACAACAATAATCATGCCCAGTATATCCTAACGACAACAAAAGCTGTCGCTAGGATCTGAGGATGGTGAGAGACAGTCAAACAATACCTCCATCCTAAGGGATAGAGAATTTGCTTCCAGTAATATCACCGACTCTATATGTAAATGTATAATATGAATATGTACTGGTGAAGGGATTTTATTAAACATAAACAGAAATCTTCCGATATAAATATAGTCATAACAGTGGATATGCATAAATAGTCGAAAGATAAATACCGAGTTAGGTCAACGCGTCTAGTCCACGGATTGATCCGTCTGATTAGTCAGACTCAAAAATAATTTGTCAAATCACTAAACCCAACACGAACTTGTAGCAGAGGTGTCTGTATCTT
The DNA here is from genome assembly GCA_036186865.1 of Eustoma russellianum. NCBI lineage: Eukaryota > Viridiplantae > Streptophyta > Magnoliopsida > Gentianales > Gentianaceae > Eustoma > Eustoma russellianum. Next base: position 3,573,625 of record AP025048.1, on the reverse strand, counting down.
TCACCTCTAGGAAGCCATCCCCAAAGAGTTCTAGGGGTCAGTCAAATCCAACGCTGTCGACCGTTGAAAAAGAGGACATTGGTTTGTAATGCTTTTTATCTTTTTAATTTAAAATATAAGAAGAAGAATAATAATAAAGTTAGTGAATTGATGCATTTATTCCCCTCACTTCATGAAATGTCTAAGCCCACGATTCCACCCTCTCCAAGTGATTTACTTTTCTTTGATAAGATCAATTGAAATATTAACTATAAATATGCAAAGACGACGAAATAGAATACAAAAAGGAATGGGGAAAAACACAGGGCCTTGTGATCAATATGTGGCAGAAAGTTTACGTTCTCAGACATTAGTTTTCCTATTAATTAAGTCATACCCAAAGTGTTTTGAGCAAATGACATTCAATCTAAACAAGAAAACATACTAGCATAGTTTCATTATAGCCAAGAAACCATATAACAAATGAGCAAATCTGAAGGACTTGAATTCATATTTTTACTAAATACAATTCGGTCAATAGTGAAAGTGCTCAAACTCAGGCAAGATTTATGCAGAACCTCAAAATTTTATTGGCGTCTTTAGATATTTAGACTGGTTCCAATCCAACTTCAAATAACAAAGAAAGTCGTTTCCCGTGTTTTAGACTCCATAGGGTCCGCAATCAAAATATCACATATACTTCACGTCAAACAAAAATCATATTCAAACTAAGAAACATCATCTCTTTAGAGTAGGATTAAAAAGTTATGAAGCTTCACCTAACCATGACTACCAGAAACACCCTTCTAAATCATGAACAATGACTTCCAAAACGAATGGAAAATGCTGCTTGTATTAATTCATGGTTCTCTCACAATAACTCGTATTCATGACCTATCTAGTACAAAATTAAAAGCTGGCACATACACAGGCCAATTGATCCAAAAGTTGCAGATTTGTGGCCAATGACGAGTTATTAAAATTTGAATCAATCATGAAGACACCACAATTAACACGTCAGATTGATGATCAAAAGTTTAAATTATTATTTAAAATAAAAGAATTGGAAATTGTTAAGTTATTTCAGTTGTAACTCAACATTCCTTACAACTCTATATAGAAGAAACTCAGTTTTAGACAAATATGTCCGTTGGGTGATCTTCTTTCCACATTATTAACTATATTTTCGATTTCCATTCTTTTTTGGAGCGAAACTTCTTTCCAAGAAAAAAAATGGATGAAATTACTGATTAACAGAATAAAACATGCATTCCTCTACGGATTTCGATATCCGGTAAAATGATTCTCACCTTCTTCACCAGACTGATTGTTGATGTGTTTGAGTTTCGTGTTTATATGCGTTTTGGATAGTTTTTCATGCCTCTATCTAATATATTATATCCTTTTAAGTTCGTATGTCCTTACACAATTCAGTTCATTAATCAAATTAGAACTTTCATTTGACATACACCAACTAATGGCAGGGCCATGCGTCGCATGGCCGTTGGCCACTGGTGTATATATAAAGAGAGATTGATAAAACTATCTAAGTTTTATCAGAGCATATGAAGAAAATAATTTCACTGTGATAATATATTATACGTGAAATCCTAAAACATTTGGCTCAGTTGAAACTGCCGAAATTTCATATATAGATATAACAAGTGGAGACACCATTGTTTATTCTGAAACAAGCAAACAACACAGAAAGAAAGCAAACCCGTTACAGATACTTAGAATTTAAAAGGGATGGAAGAAGCTAAGATAGTGATCCTCCCACTGCATGAGCAAAACGAAGCAGCAAAGCACAACGCACCATGCTAAACAGCCCATCTTCATCTTTTGAAAAATGTATCAACTCGATACGTTTGAATATGTGATAATTTGTGCATTATAGCAACCTCAATTTATAGCACACGTTATCTTAATAAGTCTTTTGTCACTAGATAATTCACTTTTGTAGGATTAGTAAAATACGTTACATACTGTTTATGTCACCCAATTAAATGATTCCGCGAAAGAACCCATATTACAACTAATCCACGTCTGAGACAAACTTAACCTTATGGATATTGCTTCGTTGTCAATGTCATATACAGTTATCAAAGACCGGCAACATGGACATTGGATATCTGATTTTTCTAATAGAAACCAAAGTAAATGGAACCCTTCAAGCTTGGCAATTAGTGACAGCATAATACGCGAGCATCAAAGTAATATTATTTATTTGAGCCGTAACCTACATTATCTCTTCATTTTATCTCCTAGTACTAATGCATAGTATACATCTTTAGAAAACTTCTCTTTTAAAAATATAATATCATCTCAACCATGGTTTCAACCTACGTATCTAAAACTAGCACTTAAATCTTATACCATTTACATGACATCGACTACATAAGTCAACTGTCTCCACTGAGTTCTATAACTGACCATATGTTTCTCATTGTTATATAAATCATATCATTCTTTATTATCTCTCTTAGTGTCTCTTTTAATCTCCTTCTTCTACGTTCAACATACACCTTATTTATTGTCTGATACCGCCTGACAGGTACATCTGTAAAACGTATTTGTACGTATTCATACCATCTTAACTTTGACTCCATCATCTTCTCTTCTGTGGGAGTCAACCCAACTTTTTTCCTCATATATTCATTTCTTATTTTATCCTTTCTTGTATGTTCATACATCCATATTAACATTCTAGAAAAAGCCTTTTGGTTCTCCCCTTTCGTTGGCCCTTGCTGCCTTCCTTAACAAGCCCTCGAGCTATAGTTCAATTGGTAAGTGCACTGTCCTGTCAAGGCGGAAGCTTCTAGTTCAAGCCCCATCAGTCTGTGTGGGCCCATCAAAGCAGCAAGAATGAGTAAGGAAGTTGGCTTAGCAAGGAAAGAATAAGGTTTGCTAGCCTGGCTTTACTGTAGACAAATATACAGTAGGAAGGAAAATAGCAACTCCTTAATTTCTTCGATTCTTTGATTTTGATGCTAGTTTATGCCAAGTCACCATCCATCGTTTCTATCCTCGATTTATAACTAGACAGTTTCTCTGATTTATGTCATTGGTATCCTTTGTTCATGCGCATAAGTGATTGTTCAATATTCAGACATACACAACAGTACAGACCTAAGTCCCTTTATGTAGAACTTTTCTCCTTGAATGAAAAGTATGTGGTTTAAATAATGAAAGGCCAATTTGAAATAGGGTCTAACTATTCTATCAAACGCTCAACGGGGTTCTAATGGAAAATAATAATAAGAGTTTACTTGAAAGGTTATAGCAGTCTGAAGATATGCCCGATTTATCATCCCTACGACCTATACTAGGATGCAACTTTTTCGCCTTAAGAGTTACAACACCGCCGTCGTAGGGTTATGCAATTTTATTCCGAGTTAATTACACCTGTTATCTATATTCTTTCACAAAGTTTTAAGTAGCATCCATACTTTCATGAACCTCACTTACCAGCCATACTTATTAGTGAAATTAACATCTGACATCCGGATGACCTGCTAGTTTACTATTGACTGCTCAAATCGACATTTGACCGTACTTAACCCTACTTTTAACCCGACTTTAACCAAGTTTGTGTATACTAATTCAATATTAAAGGGAAAAAATCAAAAAAAAACCCCACCCTGCATTTTCCCGTTAATCGTCTGAAAGCGTGAAAAGATCCCAGACTGAAAGTGACGAAATTGTTCGAAATTTCTTGAAGAATCATACAATCTGACTATTTGTTGGAACAGTCGAAGTTGATCGGTGTGGATTTTGAAGCATTAGCTCTGTGTGTGGAGCTGTAGCCAACTGTGTTATGGGGAATCCGACGGAGCTAGTTGTCGCCGGCATAGATCTTAATCATGCAAATCTCCAAGTCGTTCTTGTTCAAGAAATTGCTGAATTAACAGACTTATCTCTTCTTCATTTAAATTCCAACAGATTTTCTGGAACAATTCCCGATTCTTTCCGATATTTGCCTTCTCTTACTGAATTAGACCTCAGTAACAGCCTATTCACCAGCTTCTGTAGTGAACTTGGCTAACAACAAGTTTACATGGAACATTCCGTCTAGTTTTGTGTACACCGACGTGAAAGAAATCTTGTTTTTAAACAACCAGCTTACTTGTTGTGTTCCTGAAGCGGTGGGAACGTGGACTGATTTGCAGGTTTTGGATGTGAGTTTCAATTCCTTAATGGGTCATTTACCGGATTCAGTTTCTTTTTTGAATGAAATCGAGATTCTTAATGTAGCTTATAACAAGTTGTCCGGAGTTCTGCCGGAGGCGGTGTGTACGTTGAGGAGTTTGTTAAATTTGACACTTGCGTTCAATTTTTTTTCTGGGTTTAGTCAAGATTGTTCGAAATTGAGTTTGGGGTTTGATTTCTCGACTAATTGTGTTCCGAAGAGGCAGTTGCAGACTTGCAGTTACCTCAGCCGGAGTGTTCGGGAGTTCCCAGAGGTGGGTTGAGTTGTTTGAGGATTCCGTCACCGAAGCCGATTGTTTGCGGGGTATTGCTTCAAGAACAAAAGACTGGTCGTATAGTAGGTGATTTAACCATGGTTGAGAAATGTTTAGCGTCAACCGTGTTAACAGTTAAAAATAAAAGGAATTTTGCTAAAAACCGTCTACATTAAATGATTTTCCGGTTGCCGGATGTCAGATGTTAATTTTACCAATAAGTATGCCTGATAATTGAGTTTTATGAAAGTATGGTTGCTGGTTAAACCTTTCTGCAAGTGATACATTTTCTTAATTACACAAATAAATATTCACAAAGATTGAAAAAAAAAATTTAACGAACTATTAAACCAATTATTCGACTGTGCCAGTAAGAGTAAAAGCTGTAAAATTAACCAGTCAATAAACCGGTTTGGTTCCCAAACGTAGCCGAGGTGAAATAGAATCTGTAGTGGGAGATATCGTATCTACACGGCAACTTAATTTCTTTTTTTTTTTTTTTTTGAGGTCACAACTAAACATTTTCTTTAAGGGGAAGTTCAAGGAGAGCGATTCTAGGCAAGTCACAATATATTATCGGGATAATAAACTTTACCCTCCTTTAAACCTTTACACCTCTTTTATTTTTAATTTATATCAAAATATTGTCACATTTTCCTTTAAAAAAAGAATTAGTATTTAAAGTTCACATCATTCTTTTTTAATTATTACTTATAATTGATACAAAAAGAATAAATCTTAGGTAAAATTGTCCTAGCAGCGTAGAGATAATCACGCCATCAGATTTCCGATGGAAATTGCAAACAGGGGAATGGACATTTGTGGAAACTTTGACCTTACTCACAGTTGGCTTAAGCAACATTCTATTGATCGCCGTGGAAAACATTTTAAAACAGAGCCGGAGAAGTGGTGGAGGCGGAGATACAGCCTCAATCATGAAGCCGAGCATCGCAGGTGCAAAGGAAAAAAACGAGTCTAGTGATATCTTGATTGGGAGGATCGAAGGAGATGGGGAAGATGTTGAGTTCGGGTCAGCCACGATGGGTAAAAACCCAATTCGTCCAAGGGAATGATAATATGGGTGTCGTACGCCAGAGGTTCGGATTTCAGAATGTGGTGCCATGGGGATACAAATGAGCAGATACTGTACATGAGCTGTTTGTACTCGGTTACTCAAATGGTCGCTTGAATTAGAATCGAGCCAAGTTTGAACAGTTTATTCATAGTTATGAGCCGAGCTTGATAACGTATTGTTTAACTTGAAAGACTCATGAATCTTATTGAGTCTATCTTATCGAGCCAAGTTTGAGTGACTTACTTATAGTCGCAAGAACTGCAAGTTTATGATAACATGTAAAATGTGAAAATCGAGCACGAATACAGACACATTTGATTACACAAAGTTAATTGAGCATAATTGAACCGAGATCGAACATGTATATAAAATAAAACAAACTAAGCCAAGCATTTATAACTCATGCTTGAATGAGATCTAGCCAAACTCGAATACACGTATATTTGTAACATGTTCGACATGTTAAGAAAATGATTGACTCAACTAGATTCATTTGATGAGCTTATGTCTCTTGGAAATATCCTTTGTATATTTCCGTGCACATCAAGGCCATCCGGCTAAGGACGGGTCAAGCCTTTTTGAACCATTTGACCCGTAAAATAAGTGTTTCGAAAGATCGAAAAGCATGTCCCTTGATGTTGGTAACTTAAAGTATGAAAACCGTCAGGGGATATATCGGTTAGTACTTAGGTTGAGATATACTCTAAGAGGTCAAGAGTTTGAATTCAGAGACGTGCATAGTGAACGTTCCCCTGCTTTCCAGAGAGACACATTGTATGTGTCACTATGTTAGTCTTCATCCAACCTAAAAGACGGCTATATTTCTGATTTGTATCATTCACAATTCTTTTAGGGCTGGGTCGGCCTTCATTGGAATGGACTTTAGCTACAAATTAAAGTATGAAGAATCGGTCGTCTCTTTTAAAACGTTTGTTCCACGTAGAAACATCACGTCAATAACAGCACGTCAGTCAAGGGCAGAAGACTTCTACAACCCTTCTTTTGTTGGTTTGCTATTTTATTTTTTATTTTGTTAAGGGAAACTGTTCCTTGTTTAGTGATCATCATTGACTGCCAAAATGGTAATAATAATAATGCCAAAAGATAGATTGCCCACTACGTTAGTTAACTTTTACCATCAATTCTCACTTCAATTCCTTCACACCCAAGTGCTACTATCATCGGCAAAAGCTGCTCAAAATATCTCTATATAAATGCGTATGAACCGTCCTAGATATTCAAGCTCAAGTGTTCGACGAAATACATCTTACTTTCCAATTCTTCAACACATACTACACTATGAATCAGATTTTCATGGAGATCTCCAAGCTTTTGATTGCTTTCTGCATTCTTCAACCTCTGATTTCTATATCTTCAGCGCAGTCTGGTCTTTTCAGAGAGTACATCGGGGCAGAGTTCAATGGTGTCAAATTTTCAGATGTGCCCGTACATTCAAATGTCGAATTTCACTTCATCCTCTCTTTTGCCATTGATTACACCACCTCTCCTTCTCCCACCAATGGAAACTTCAATGTTTTCTGGGACTCTGACAACCTCAGCCCTTCTCAAGTTTCCTCCATCAAATCCCAACACCCAAACGTTAAGGTTCGTTACATATCACTCTTTTTTTTTCTCCTAAATAGTTTTTTTTCTCCTTTTTGTCAAGTAACATGTTTATGTTTCCCAATATATAGGTTGCTGTAAGCTTAGGAGGGGACAGCGTTCAAGGGCAAAGTGCTTACTTTCAACCCTCCTCAATAGATTCATGGGTCTCCAATGCTGTGTCTTCACTCACAAGCATAATCAAACAGTACAACTTGGACGGAATTGACATTGACTACGAACATTTCCACTCAGATCCTCAAACCTTTGCTGAATGCATAGGACAACTCATATCAACCTTAAAGAAAAGGGGTGTGATTTCTTTTGCTTCAATTGCCCCCTTTGATGATGATGAAGTTCAAAGCCATTACCAGGCCTTGTGGAAAAGCTACGGACATGTAATTGATTATGTGAATTTCCAGTTTTATGCATACGATGCAAGCACCACAGTCGGTCAGTTCTTGAACTATTTTGACGAGCAGAGCTCTAACTATGATGGTGGGAAAATTTTGGCTAGTTTTGCTACTGATGGAAGTGGAGGATTGTCCCCAGAAAATGGTTTCTTTAAAGCATGCAATAGGCTTAAGAATCAAGGAAAGCTTCATGGGATCTTTGTTTGGGATGCCGATGATTCAAAAGCGGCTGGATTTCCTTATGAGAAACAATCTCAAGGTCTTCTTGCATCCGGTAATTAGGGTAAGGAACGATGTGGTGTCCTTAAACGTGACGTCGCATAATTAGATATCTAATATTTTGCCTCACTTTTGGTTTCTCCTGATCTCAACCGTATTTCCTCAATGTTTGTTATGTTTCAATTATGTCGGTGTACTTTACTGTATATTGTTTCAGTTTTGTACATATGTTGTACTATATATTTTTATCCATTTGTAAGTGTGGATAATTTCACAGTTTGGTGTGGAATTTCTCACGCTTTCGAACATATAGATATAATATAGGTGTGCATCAATGTATCTATATATATGATATAGTTTTTATGAGTGCGTTATGATATTTCTGAATAGTACATATATTTGCGTGTCTTTTTAAGATGGATGAAGTATGATGCATGGTGCCGTTAACAATTCTATTGGAGTGTTTTTACATACTTTCACATTAGAATACTAATATATATATATATATATATATATATATATATATATATATATATTAGCGATATGATCAGGTGTTTCTGACTCTCCTGTGGAACTATGATTATAATCAAGATCTTTGACTTTTGATTTGTATCATGTTTGAATTTGTATTTAAAAAAATTTATTCAATACAAATATAGGTAGAGAACAATAAAAATAATTGTGAGAGTAAATTCAAGAAAATAATTAATATATTAGTAACATATTCCTAGATTACATAAATGTGATACAAATTGAAGAAAACAAAATCTGAAAAACTAGATTAAAACCGTCAGTTACATGTGGTCTTAAAATTGAGTTTGGATCCCCTCACCCATAATCTTCTCACCCACTTCCCCATTGTACGACACGGGCAGCAGAGGAAGGTGGTGAGGCTAGATGCGGGTTGACTCTCATCTAGACTCAGCACCCACTCATACTGCCACGTGTTGTACGGTGAGAAAGTGGGTAAGTGGATTGTGTTGAGAGGATCCGGTCCCCTTAAAATTAGGAGCGTCTTTCAGATTTCGCCCAGCCTAACTGCATGCGGACCAAATGTCATCAAGATCATGTGTCACATGTTTCTTTTTCTGGTGGCTATTTTGCATGTGTCATCCTAGTGTGTCGTAAACGTCCTTTTTAGTAGTTTGTAGAAACAATTTTGGCTTTTTCAAGTAAAGGACATGTTACATGAAAAAAAAAGTGATATGGTTGTTTGAATTGAAGAACCCTTTAATAATGTTACCTTAATATCCTTAAATCTAGGGGTGTCAAATAGCTCGTGTTTCGTGTTTCGGGTTTTTTGGGTTTCGTGTATCAAAGTGTCATACCCATACCTTATCCTTTTGCTTTGCGTGTATGGATGTAGATACCAAACCTGTACATGTCAGGTTTTGTGTCATGTATTGGGTATACCCACGAACTTGACAAGTACAGATATTCCAAGTCGTGTACATGTCATTTCATATATTTTTCAGGTAATTTCAGGTTTCGTGCATTTTTCACGCTTCATGTACTTAAACGACTACTGATACAACGTATGAAACAACAATAAGTACACAACCAAATGTTAAAGATTAAAATGAGCGAGGTCATCTAAACTCAAATCACTTGACTATGTGATAATAGATTAAATAAATGAGATTTGGGAATGGGGGGAATGTGGAAGGGGGAACCGAACATGGTTACTTAGTAGCGCGGTAGTCTTTTTTTGGGAAAATATATTTTTTATCAATTATAAATTTTATTTAAAATATATTTTTAAAATTTCGTATATAAACGAGTATAAATGGATACCCACGGGTATATCCGGACAAGATCTGTCGCTGGTGGGTATCTTTCAGGTCTTACCCAATTTGTACATGAAACTGACAAGGTCATACCCGTAGCCACAAAAATTCGTACCAGGTTCGGGTTGTATTTTCATGTGTGTCTAGAATTGTCACCCCTAATTAAATCAAGAGAATCAACACAGTTTAAAATATTTAACGGTTAGAGAATCAACACAGTTTAAAATGTTTAACGGTCAGAGATCAGCAGATAACAGAATGCTAACGCCGTCAAGTCAGCTTTCATTTCCGTCTTCTCTTCTTCCACAACATTTCAAACGCTCCGTAACGACCCTCAAGTTTTTCTTCCACTGCAACAATAACCTCTTTCTCTCTCACACAGTCACACACTCGCGGTCACAGCTCTCTCTTTAAATTAAACCTAAAAAATAAGCATAATTGTTCCACATCTCCTGCCTTCCCATGCGACAAAATTCTCACTACTTTCTCTCTCAAAAATCATCAACTGAATAATCTCACTGATTTTGTACTTTACTCTCACTCTCTTCTCGTATGTTCTGAAATTTGAAATTTTGCTTGGCCAGCCATTGCAGCATCTGTATGAAAATGCATTAATTACGTTTGGACATGTTTTGAATAATATTGAATTCGATTTGGCGGATTCTGTGTCTCTCTTGCTTGGATTTGTTTGTTCAGTCGATGCCACTGTTGCTTTTTAATGGATAATAATGACTGTGTCATCTTTGTTATTATTCTTCTAGATTTCTTCCGAGTTGTTGAATCTGCATGTTCTGATTTTGAGATTTTTTTATAATTATATCTTTTTTTTTCTTTTTGTCTTTGCGTTAAGTCGAATTGGATGTGATTCAAATTGGATACTCCATTGCTGAGTCAAAAATGGATTTACATTTCAGGGATTCTGCAGGGAAAGGGAGAGAATACTGTTTCTGGAGATTGGAAGAGTAAAATTTGGTGAATGGAGTCACCAAGAAAGCTCAAAAGGAACGGTTACGGGTGTGGATTTGGATTTTCTTCTGCATCGCCAGGAAAAGATCTTCGTTCTACCGAGAAGCCGGTGAGGGATCTAAGATCAGCTGATGGGGGTGGTATAAACGGGAAGACAAAGAAAAAGGCGTTAATGTTCAGGTCATTGTGCGGTGCAGGTAGGTTGAGATTTCGGTGAATTATTGAGGAAGACGAGTTATTTTTGGTGAATCTGTGATCATCAAATATACTTGACTAATCCAGTTACTCATGGAATTGTTTTCTATTTTCTCTTATGGAAATTTACAGGCCTCTAAACGAGGATGAGGTGAGGCTGCAAACTCCAGTCGTGATATATTGCAATGAGAATAGACGAGAAGTGTCAGCTGTACAGAATATAGCTAATAAGCAGATTGATAGGACTTTTGCATTTGATAAGGTTTGGTTCTCTTGCCTATCACCTATTAGGTAACTTTTTCCTTTTAGTTATGTAGTTTTTGTTGAAAAATTACTTAAAAGTACTTTAAATCTTGTGGTCCAACCTTGTATGGTGTTATGTGACCTATTGATAGGAGATTGGATGAAGTTTGGAGTATTTTATGAACAATGGAATGAAATGGGGGCGTTCCAAACACTTCAAACGCCTTGTATAGGCGTTCAATGTGACATGAAGCGTCTGATTTCGTTTTGTATAATCGTTCGATGTCACATGAAGCGCCTGATGTCTTTTTGTACAGTCATTCGATGTCATTTTGTACAGTCATTCGAAATGACATGAGGCGCCTAATGTGCCCCGACTGTTCATAAAAGATGCAACTATTGCACCAAATGATATCTCCTATTGAACGTCCATAACCGATCCAAGGAGGAAAAATCTGCAGAAAAAGGGCCTTTTGAACTTGTAATTTGTGAACTCAAAGCCTATAAATAGTAGGCTTTGCTATCTTCAAAATATACATGAAAAACACTTGAAAACTCTTGAATTCTTGTGAAAAACTTTGCAGCATTCTTCTTCTATCATTCACTATCATTCTCTTCTACTAAACAAGTTCAATACTTTCTCTCTAAGAGCAATAGAAAGGAAGTAAGCAGTTATATCCTCGGAAGCATTTGCTAGAAGTATACCTTGCTCTTCGATATAGGCAAAATTGCTTTAAGGACAGTGACAATCCGTCACGTCTCGGTTGTTTCATATTCTTGAGTTGTCATAATTCTCTGCAATTTTCTAACAATCTTAAAGCAATTTTTGTGATTGAATATGGCAAATAGACAAGCACCAGTTTCCGACATGTCAAAAATGTAGCCATTCGATGGCAAGTTCTTCAAGCGATGGGCGGCCAAGGTGCTTTTCTTTCTTGATATGCTCTCAGTTTCATATGTGCTAACCAAAGAAAAGCCAACGGATGAAATTGAAAGTATCAAATATGATGCTGACAATACAACGTCTAGAGGACACATCTTGCACTTCCTCTCCAATTCTCTATTTGACATTTATGTCAAATATTCCTCAGCAAAGGAGATATGGACAGCACTTCAGAACAAATATGGTTCTGAAGATGTTGGCAAAAAAAATATTTGGTTAGTGAGTTTCTGAAATTTCAAATGGTGGACCACATACCAATCAATGATCAAATTCACTAATATCAAAAATTGGTGGATAATCTCGAGCAGGAAGGAATCAAAATAGACGAAACCTTTCAAGCAGCCTCTCTGTTAGAGAAGCTTCCATCTTCTTAGAACAAATACAAGAAGAGAGGAAATCATGATGATGCAAAGCTAACCATGGATGGAGTCATCAAGCACATCCGGATTGAAGAGAACAACAGACTTGATGATAAAGGACATGATGAAGGGCAATCTCGTGCCAATGTGGTGGAGCACAAGCCTAAAAGGCAAAAGGTTCAACACAATGGCAAATGTAAGACTTTCATGCAGGGACAAGGACAGAAGAAGATGAAAGGAGCCTGCTGGGTGTGCGGAAAGCTTGGACACAGAGCAGCCAAGTGCAACCAACGGAAAGACCAACCAAGTAATCAAGCACATCTGGTAGAATCTTCAAAGGCGAACGAGGAAGTCATCGTTGCAGTCGTCTTGTCTGAGGTAAACCTTGTCAGTGGTGCTTCGGAATGGGTGGTAGACACTGGTGCTACCAGGCACATTGCTACCAGCAAGGATCTATGTTTTGATTATCAAGAAATAGGTGATGGCGAGCAAGTCTTCTTGGGAGATGCACATAGTATCCAAGTACTTGGAAAAGGAAATGTGCTTCTCAAGTTGACTTCAGACAAAAAGCTGGAGTTAAGCAATGTGCTACACGTTCCTGCAATGCGTAGGAATTTGATATCCGGAGTACTACTGAACAAGGCGAATATCAAACTTGTTCTTGAATCTGATAAGCTAGTACTTTCTAGGAAGGGGGAGTTTGTTAGGAAAGGGTTCTGTTCGGGAGGTTTACTTGTGTTCGATGCTGTTTGTATTATAAATAATAAGAATGCATCTAGTTCTGCTTATATTGTTGATTCTTTTGATATTTGGCATGCAAGATTAGGTCACGTTAATAAAGATGCCTTAAAAAGATTAAAGTTTACTAACTTGATATCCTATGCATGCGAGGATGACTTTGGAAAGTGTGAATTTTGTGTAGAAGCAAAACATCATAAGAAGTCATTTAAATCTGTTGAAAGAACAACTGATAAGTTGGAACTCATACACAGTGATCTTGGTGACTTTAGAGGCTAGACAAGTAAAGGTGGTAAGAATTATTACATCACGTTCATAGATGATTTTTCTAGATACACTAGAGTCTATCTAATGGTTCACAAAGATGAGGCTGAAAAGATGTTCATTAAATATAAAACCGAAGTTGAAAATCAGTTAGACAGGAAAATCAAAAGGTTGAGAACAGATAGAGATGGTGAGTCTAGTATATTGTCTTTACAAAAGTTTTGTGAGGGCAACGGTATTATTCACGAATTTACACCACCTTACACCCCTCAATCCAACGGAGTTGCTGAAAGGAAAAACAGAACTCTTAAGGATATGATGAATGCTATTGTTATAAGTTCTGGCTTGCCTAACAATTTGTAGGGGAATCAATCTTATCAGCATGTCATATCTTGAACAGGATCCCACATAAGAAAAGCAATAAGACTCCATATGAACTCTGGAAAGGCTATTCTCCCAACTTAGATTACTTCAAAGTGGGGGGTGTTTAGCCAAAGTTGGAATTCCAGATTTCAAAAGGAGTAAGATAGGCCCGAAAACCAACGATTGTGCTTTTATTGGTTATGCTCAAAATAGTTTTGCTTACAGATTCTTGTCTTTAGATAATGATTCCATTATTGAGTCCAAGAATGCAGAATTTTTTTGAGCATATTTTTCCTATGAAGAAAGAAGTAACAATTAATTCAGGATATGAAAAGGGTGAGTCTAGTAAAGTTGTACAAAATGATAATAACTCACCTAGGAGAAGTAAACAGAAAAGAGTAGAAAAATCATTCGGAGATGATTTTGCTACTGTCTTCATTTTGGAAGACGATCCGAAGACTTATCAAGAAGCAATTAAATCCATAGATTCTAAGTTCTGGAAGGAGGCAATCAATAGTGAATTAGAATCCATCCTTAGCAACAATACTTCGGAACTTGTTGATTTGCCTAGGGGCTGCAAACCTATCAGTTGCAAATGGGTCTTTAGAAAGAAACTAAAGGCGGATGAGACAATTGATAAGTTTAAGGCTAGGCTTGTTGCTAAGGGTTTCACACAACAAGAAGGAATAGATTTATTTGACACATATTCACCGGTTGCTAGAATAACATCTATTAGGGTGTTAGTAGAATTAGCCTCCATTTATAAATTAGTTGTACATCAAATGAATGTTAAAACAGCATTTTTAAATGGAGATTTAGAAGAAGAAATTTATATGAACAACCAGATCTTTGCAACTTTGAGCTCAACTCACAGTTGGCTTAAACAATATTCTATTGATCGCCGTGGGAAACATTTTAACCGATAACAAACAAAGCCGGAGAAGTGGTGGAGGCGGGGATACAACCATAACAGACAATCCTGGAATCCTCAATCTGCTGCAAAACATGAAGCCGAGCATCACAGGTGCAAAGTGAAAAAACCGAGTCTAGTGATATCTTGATTGGGAGGGTCGAAGAAAATGGGGAAGATGTTGAGTTCGGGACAGCCACGATGGGTAAAACCCAATTCGTCAAAGGGAATGATAATATCGGTGTCGTACGCCAGAGGATCGGATTTCAGATTGTGGTGCCATGGGGATACAAATGAGCCGATACTGTACATGAGCTGTTTGTACTCGGTTAGTCAAATGGTCGCTTGAAATAAATCGAGCCAAGTTTGAACAGTTTATTCATAGTTATGAGCCGAGCTTGATAACCTATTGTTTAACTTGAAAGGCTAATAAGCTATATTGAGTCTACCTTATCGAGCCAAGTTTGAGTGGTTTATTTATAGTTATAAGAACTGTCAGTCATGATAACATGTAAAATGTGAAAATCGAGCACGAATACAAGCACGCTTGATTACTCAAAGTCAATTGAGCATAACTGAACCAGCTCGAGTATGTTTAAATAATAAAACAAGCTAAGCCAAGCATCTATAACTCTTGCTTGAATGAGATCGAGCCAAACTCGAATATACCTATATTTGTAACATGGTCGACATGTTAAGGAAATGATCACTCAACTAGATTCATTGCACCCTTCCCAACTGACTTAAGGTCTCTTGGAAGTATCTTGTGTATATTTCCGTGTACATCAAGGCAATCCGGCTAAGGACGGGTCAAGCCTCTTTGAACCATTTGACCCGTAAAACAAATGTTTGAAAGATCGAAAAGCATGTCCCATGATGTTGGTAACTTAAAGTGTGAAAGCCTTCCGAGCATAGCTCAGTTAGTACTCGGGTTGGAATTTGCTCTAAGAGGTTAAGATTTCGAATTCAGAGACACGCACAGTGTGGATGTTCCACTAATGCGGCCTGGTTTGCAGGCGACAACTTATGTGTGTTGCTGTGTAATTCCTCATTCAACCTAGAAGACCGATTGACTTCTGAATTACATCCTTTACAATGTTCTTTAGGATTGGATCAATCGAAGCCCTCAGACTAAATGGACTTTTGCACCAACTTAAAGTATGAAGAATCGGTCGTCTCTTTTAAAACGTTTGTTCCACGTAGAAACATCATATCAATAACAGCACGTCAATCAAGGGCAGAAGACTTCTAAAACCCTTCTTTTGTTGGTTTGCTATTTATTTTATTTTTTTACTAAGGGAAACTGTTCCTTGTTTAGTGATCATCATTGTGAGATAAAGGCTAATTAACCGACACATTTTGACTGCCAAAATGGTAACAATAATAATGCCAAAAGATAGATTGCCCACTACGTTAGTTAACTTCTACTATCAATTCTCACTTCATTTCCTTCACACCCAAGGGCTACTATCATCCGCAAAAGCTGCTCAAAATATCTCTATATAAATGCGTATGAACCGTCCTAGATATTCAATCTCAAGTGTTCGACGAAATACATCTTACTTTCCAATTCTTCAACACATACTACACTAAAAAGCAGATTTTATGGAGATCTCCAAGCTTTTGATCGCTTTCTGCATTCTTCAAACCGCTGATTTCTATATCTTCCGGGCAATCTGGCCTTTTCAGAAAGTACATCGGGGGCAGAGTTCAATGGTGTCAAATTTTCAGATGTGCCCATACATTCAAATGTCGAATTTCACTTCATCCTCTCCTTTGCCATTGATTACACCACCTCTCCTTCTCCCACCAATGGAAACTTCAATTTTTTCTGGGACTCTGACAACCTCAGCCCTTCTCAAGTTTCCTCCATCAAATCCCAACACCTAAACGTTAAGGTTGGTTACATATCACTCATTTTTTTCTCGTACATAGTTTTTTTTCTCCTTTTTGTCAAGTAACATGTTTATGTTTCCCAATATATAGGTTGCTGTAAGCTTAGGAGGGGACAGCGTTCAAGGGCAAAGTGCTTACTTTCAACCCTCCTCAATAGATTCATGGGTCTCCAATGCTGTGTCTTCACTCACAAGCATCATCAAACAGTACAACTTGGACGGAATTGACATTGACTACGAACATTTCCACTCAGATCCTCAAACCTTTGCTGAATGCATAGGACAACTCATATCAACCTTAAAGAAAAGGGGTGTGATTTCTTTTGCTTCAATTGCCCCGTTTGATGATGATGAAGTTCAAAGCCATTACCAGGCCTTGTGGAAAAGCTACGGACATGTAATTGATTATGTGAATTTCCAGTTTTATGCATACGATGCAAGCACCACAGTTGGTCAGTTCTTGAACTATTTTGATGAGCAGAGCTCTAACTATGATGGTGGGAAAATTTTGGCTAGTTTTGCTACTGATGGAAGTGGAGGATTGTCCCCAGAAAATGGTTTCTTTAAAGCATGCAATAGGCTTAAGAATCAAGGAAAGCTTCATGGGATCTTTGTTTGGGATGCCGATGATTCAAAAGCGGCTGGATTTCCTTATGAGAAACAATCTCAAGGTCTTCTTGCATCCGGTAATTAGGGCAAGGAATGATGTGTACGTGGCGATGCATGATTGGATGTCTAATATTTTGCCTCACTTTTGGCCTCTCCTGATCTCAACCGTATTTTCTCAATGTTTGTTATGTTTCAATTATGTCGGTGTACTTTACTGTATATTGTTTCAGTTTTGTACATATGTTGTACTATATATTTTATCCATTTGTAAGTGTGGATAATTTCACAGTTTGGTGTGGAATTTCTCACACTTTCGAACATATAGATATAATATAGGTGTGCATCAATGTATATATATCTATAT
This sequence comes from Eustoma russellianum, assembly GCA_036186865.1. Lineage (NCBI taxonomy): Eukaryota > Viridiplantae > Streptophyta > Magnoliopsida > Gentianales > Gentianaceae > Eustoma > Eustoma russellianum. Next base: position 3,556,238 of record AP025048.1, on the reverse strand, counting down.
ATATGATATAGTTTTTATGAGTGCGTTTATGGTATGTATGAAAAATGCATATATTTGCGTGTCTTTTTAAGATAGATGAAGTATGTTGCATGGTGCCATTAACAATTCTATTGGAGTGTTTTTACATACTTTCACATTAGAATACTAATGTATATATTAGCGATATGATCAGGTTTTGGCTCTCCGTATGAAACTATGATATTATAATCAAGATCTTTGACTTTTGATTTGTATCATGTTTGAATTTATATTTAAAAAAATTTTATTCAATACATTATCAATATAGGTAGATAACAATAAAAATAATTGTGAGAGTAAATTCAAGAAATTAATTAAGATATTAATAACATATTCCTAGATTACATAAATGTGATACAAATTGAAGAAAACAAAATCTGAAAAACTAGATTAAAACCGTCAGTTACATGTGGTCTTAAAATTGAGTTTGGACCCCCTCACCCATAATCTTCTCACCCACTTCCCCACCGTATGACGCGAAGAGCAGAGGAGGGTGGTGAGGCTAGATGCGGGTGACTCTCATCTAGACTCAGCACCCACCCCATGCTGCCACGTGTCGTATGGTGAAAAAGTAGGTGAATGGATTGTGGTGAGAGGATCCCACCCCTTTAAAATTAGGAGTGTCTTCCAGATTTCGCCCAGCCTAACTGCATGCGGACCAAATGTCATCAGATCATGTATCACATGGTTCTTCTTCTAGTGGCTATTTGCATGTGTTATCCTAGTGTGCCGAGAACGTCTTTTTTAGTTGTTTGTAGAAACAATTTTGGCTTTTTCAAGTAAAAGACACGTTACATGGAAAAAAAAAGTGATATGGTTGTTTTGATTGAATAATCCTTTAATAATGTTACCTTAATACTTAATATCCTTAAATCAAGAGAATCAACCGAGTTTAAAATACTTAACGGTCAGATAATCAACACAGTTTAAAATACTTAACGGTCAGAGAATCAACGCAGTTTAAAATATTTAACGGTCAGAAATCAGCACATAACAGAATACTAACGCCGTCAACTCGACTTTCATTTCCGTCTTCTCTTCTTCCACAACATTTCAAACGCTCCGTAACGACCCTTAAGTTTCGCTTCCACTACAACAATAACCTCTTTCTCTCTCACACAGTCACACACTCGCTGTCACAGCTCTCTCTTTAAATTAAACCTCAAAATAAGCATAATTGTTCCACATCTCCTGCCTTCCCATGGGACAAAATTCTCTCTACTTTCTCTCTCAAAAATCATCAACTGAATAATCTCACTGATTTTGTACTTTACTCTCACTCTCTTCTCGTATGTTCTGAAATTTGAAATTTTGCTTAGCCAGCCATTGCAGCATCCGTATGAAAATGCATTGATTACGTTTGGACATGTTTTGAATAATGTTGAATTCGATTTGGCGGATTCTCTGTCTCTCTTGCTTGGATTTGTTTGTTCAATCGATGCCACTGTTGCTTTTTTATGGATAATAATGACCGTGTAATCTTTGTGATATTCTTCTAGATTTCTTCCGAGTTGTTGAATCTGCATGTTCTGATCTTGAGTTTTTTTTCTCATAATTATATTTTTTTTCTTTTTGGCTTTGCGTTAAGTCGAATTGGATGTGATTCAGATTGGATACTCCATTGCTGAGTCAAAAATGGATTTACATTTCAGGGATTCTGCAGGGGAAGGGAGAATACTGTTTCTGGAGATTGGAAGAGTAAATTTGGTGAATGGAGTCACCTGGAAAGCTCAAAAGAAACGGTAACGGCAGTGGATTTGGATTTTCTTCTGCATCGCCAGGACAAAATCTTCGTTCTACCGAGAAGCCGGTGAGGGATCTAAGATCAGCTGATGGGGGTAGTATAAATGGGAAGCAAGACAAAGAAAAAGGCGTTAATGTGCAGGTCATTGTGCGGTGCTGGTAGGTTGAGATTTCGGTGAATTATTGAGGACGACCAGTTACTTTTGGTGAATCTGTGATCATCAAATATACTTGACTAATCCATTTACTCATGGAATTGTTTTCTATTTTCCGTTATGGAAATTTACAGGCCTCTAAACGAGGATGAGGTGAGGCTGCAAACTCCAGTGGTGATTTCTTGCAATGAGAATAGACGAGAAGTATCAGCTGTACAGAATATAGCCAATAAGCAGATTGATAGGACTTTTGCATTTGATAAGGTTTGGTTCTCTTGCCTATCACCTATTAGGTAACTTTTTTCTTTTAGTTATGTAGTTCTTGACATCCTCAAATAAAACAAAAAAGCAAGACCTCAAGAATACACACGTAAAAAAGATTTTGGAGAGATGTTATCTTTTAATTTCGTCATTTCCTTTTTCTTTTTAGTGATGATGATAGTAATATAATTTGATACCATGTCCTTGCATGTTACTATCCAAGGCAAGAATATAATGGGGTAATGTTGCATTAGGTCTTTGGTCCAGCATCCAAGCAAAAGGGCTTGTACAATCTTGCTGTATCTCCAATCGTATTTGAAGTATTGGAGGGCTATAACTGCACCATATTTGCCTATGGGCAGACCGGAACAGGAAAGACTTACACAATGGAGGGAGGTCGAAGGAAAAAGGTTTGAATTTCTGTAGGAATTGATATCTTTTGTCGTGTAGTTTTCATACTATTTTCTTTCTTGAGCTCGTCTTTTGGTTTCATTCTCCAGAATGTAGAATTTCCTGGTGATGCAGGTTTATTCCTAGAGCTGTGAAGCAAATTTTTTTGTATACTAGAGGACCAACAAGCAGAGTACAACATGAAAGTATCATTTCTAGAGTTGTATAATGAAGAAATAACTGATCTTCTGGCTCCTGAAGAAGTCCCAAAATTTACAGAGGACAAATCAAAGAAACCAATAGCACTCATGGAGGATGGAAAGGGTGGAGTTCTTGTTAGAGGCTTGGAAGAGGAAATAGTGTCTACAGCAGATAAAATATACAAGATCTTAGAGAAAGGTTCTGCCAAGAGGTGTACTGCAGAAACCCTTCTTAACAAACAAAGCAGCCGGTCGCACTCCATATTTTCTATTACGATCCATATCAAAGAGTACACCCCTGAAGGCGAGGAAATGATCAAATATGGAAAGTTGAATCTGGTTGACCTTGCTGGTTCTGAAAACATTTCCCGCTCTGGTGCAAAAGAGGTGAGAGGTGATGGAAATGACATTCCTGAATGTTTGTATCAAAACTTCTTGGTTCTCTTTTTCTTTCGTGTTGGGTTTAACCATGGTGGTGTATCCTGGATGTAAAGCAGTATAGCAATCGACTGGGATGTAAATCCTCAATCATTTCCATTCTCACAGGTTGCACAACCTTACAGAGAGATGTTACCACTCCTGTTTGGTTAAATGAATTTTTATGTACAGGGTAGAGCAAAGGAAGCAGGTGAGATCAACAAGAGCTTGCTTACACTAGGTCGTGTGATAAATGCTTTGGTTGAGCATTCCGGTCATATACCATACAGGTAGAGAGTTGTTTTATGTACTTGTGAGACACATGAAAGAATGCTTTCAGACTTGCTCTGATGATCTGCAAACATTTATGTAGAAATCCCATGACTAAATAACCTAGACTAGAACTAAAGTAGTACTGTATATATTCTTGTACTTGGTAATTCCTTTTCTGGTTTGTTACCGTTAGACCTCACCCCCTTGGTGATGTGGTTCCAGCATTATGACCGTTAGATAGGATGTATATATATGAGATCTCAAGTGATGTAAATGTTGTTAAAACAAACTGATATTGAATACATTTGTTCTTGATTCTTCTCATTGAGTTTTAATCCAAAGGTTTCTTTATGGTATCAGAGCTTAGGCTCACAAGGAACAAGTTGTTCTATATCCCATTATAATAACTTCGAAAGGGAAAGTTTTTTATCTCTCCTTTTACATTACTCTCATCAAAATTGAAGGATTCCACATTACTGCACGTTGCAGCTTCTGTTTGGAAAATTCAAATATCTACAAGCTGTGAAAGGGCTGAAAAGCCCAGAAACAAAGAACAGAGTCCCGAAAGACGTTGCAGTACCAGAGAGAAGAAAACCACGAAGAAAGAAGAATACGTGAGTGGGAGAAAAAACCTTGTTGAAGAAAAAGATTTTAAAAGGAAAAAAGGGGCAAAAATTAAATATCTTCGGTTGCGAATCCAGAGGCAAAATACATTAGCCACGTGACTAGCCAGCTACGTGGTCTGAAAGGAAGAAAGTAAGAAAGTATTGGGATACAGCTCATTACTTTCCCAAAATTTTAAATATATTTCCTGAAATAAGGGGTATTGTGGGTCTTTGCATGCATGCCATCTAGATGCACGAAAACCCATTCTGAGACAAGGGAAAAAGGAGGCAATATAGTACAAAATTACACGTCTTCCATTACACTTCTTCCTCTTCTCTTCCATCACTATCTTACTTCAATTTTTTCTCTTCTTCCGTCGCTGTCAAGTACAAAAATCATCATTTCTCTTAATCTGTAGATCTTCAGATCTTCTTGGTTGCCTACTAAAGCCCATCACAATGTCCTGCGAAATTGTGTATAGTGTGTCCTTGAAAACTCATCTTCTCTCAAACATCTTCTCTGAGAATACCCACCTGCATGGCGGAGCAAGGAAGTGAAATCACTTCTGCTGTGAAAGAAGGAGAGAGGATACATGTGTCTCCTCCCTCCGGCTCCATACTTGACTCTAATCCTGTCTCCATTACGAGCCAAAGACTAAACGGCAATAATTTCTTACCTTGGAGTCGGGCAGTGGAGTTGTTTATCATTGGGAGAGGTAAAAAGGATTATCTTTCGGAGAAGATGGAAGTTCCACCTTAAACGGATACAAAGTACTCCGTCTGGGAAGCAGAGAACTCAATGATTATGAGTTGGCTTCTTGGATCAATGATTCCAGAGGTTAGCAACACATTTATGCTGTATCCTACAGCAGCTGCTATCTGGAAAGCCGTCAAGGAAATGTACTCTAAGAAAGATAATATTTCAGAGTTGTATGAGTTAGAGTCACAGTTGAAGGATATCAAACAGGGAGACCAGACTGTAAGTAGATACTTTAGCAACCTTTCTCAAATCTGGCAACAAGTTGATTCACTGGAAACCTATGTCTGGAACTGTAATAATGATCATCAGCTCTTTAGGACTATTAAGGAAACACGTAGAATCTTTGGTTTTTTATCTGGTCTACATAAAGATTTTGACGCAGTAAGAGGCAGGATCTTAGGAACTAAACCATTACCTGCAATAAATGTTGTTTTTTCTGAGGTTAGGCAGGAGGAGAGTAGACTTAAGGTAATGATGGGTTCTCCTGTTGTTCCCTCTGAGTCTTCAGCTCTCACTGCTAAGGACAACACAAAAATTGAACCTGCATGTCAAGCTAAGAGTGATCCTGTGTGTTTAATGACAAGAAAAAACAACTATGCTAAGAAGTATTGTAAGTTCTGTCATAGGGAAGGTCATGTCATTGAAGAGTGTTATAGAAAGCCTGGGTCAAATGTTAAACCACCACCGTACTTCAGACAAAGCAATTCAAAACAGGGAAACTATAAAGGGGATTCTAGTAGGTCTGATTCTAGCAGCTCCTGGCGTTCTGATGCATCCTCTTGGAAAGATCCTAGAGCTGCTGCTGCTGCTGCAGATATGAGCTCTGAACAGGAACAGGAACCAGTGTTTACTCAGGCCCAGTTGAATGCTGTGTTGAGGATACTGGAGTGTCAAAGGGCTCAGTCAAACAACCCTCAGATTAGAGCTACCATGGCAAATCTAGGTAAAGGAAGTAAGTCTTCTTCTTGGATTATCGACTCTGGTGCTACTAACCACATGACTTATGACAAAAGTTTATTAAACTCATTCAAGTCTTATGATTCTTCTCTTAAGAAGGTAAAAATTGCTAATGGAGATAATGTGTATATTGAAGGGTATGGAGACATAACCATTACAGATAAGATCACTCTGAAAAATGTGCTATATGTTCCAAGTCTGGACTGTAATCTTCTTTCTGTAGGGAAGATTATGTTAGATAACAACTGTTGGACAGTATTTACTCCCTCTGAATGTTACTTTCTCTCTTCTTCCTTCTTCCAGGAGAAGGCTGTGAAGGAGAAAGTGCTCAAGGGGATGATTGGCAGTGCTAATCATGACAAAGGATTGTTCTTTCTTAAGGGAGAAAATGCTGGCGTTTTTGAAGATTGTCCTAGTATCTATTCTGTTATGAACAGCACTAATGTTCCCAGAATAGATGACTCTAAGACAAGTCTTATTTTGTTGTGGCATAGGAGGTTAGGTCATCCAAATTTTTTGTACCTGAAAAAACAGAAACTTGCATTGTTCAGTAAGGTGTCTATTGAAACACTGAAGTGTGAAACTTGTATGTATGCCAAACAGACTAAAGCTCACTACCCTGCTAAGGCTTATTCTGAAAGCACACCTTTTAATCTTGTTCATTCAGATATCTGGGGTCCATCTAGGACTTTGAATGTTAATGGTAGTAGATGGTTTGTAATTTTTGTGGATGACCATACCAGGGTCACATGGATATTTTTAATGAAGCATAAGTCTGAACTGTCTCAGGTCTTTAAAACTTTTGTGAATTTGATACAGAATCAGTTTAACACTGTCATCAAAACGTTCAGATCTGATAATGGCAGTGAGTTTCTGGATCAAACTGTAAAGGCATTCTTGGATGAAAAGGGGATATACCATCAAACATCCAATGTCTACACACCCCAATAAAATGGTGTGGCTGAGAGGAAGCATAGACATATCTTGAATGTTGCACGGTCCCTTATGTTTTCAATGAATATTCCTAAATACTTATGGGGTGAAGCTGTACTAACGACAACATACTTGATTAATAGAATGCCATCAAGGGTTCTTGACTTCAAGAGTCCTAAAACCAAACTCTTAGAGAGTTTTCCTCATTGTTTACTTCTCTCTGAATTACCTTTTAAAACATTTGGCTGTGTAGCCTATGTACATATACAATCTCATGCCAGAGGTAAGATTGACAGGAGATCAATTAAGTGTGTGTTTCTTGGGTACTCAGGAACACAGAAAGGCTACAAATGCTTCTGTCCAAGTAGCAGAAAATTTTACACTACTTTGGATGTTATCTTTGATGAAAGTACTGCATATTATTTGTCTAACTCAACTGTGAGCTCCTCTGAAACAGAACAGGAAAACTACTGGAATATTATAGATGTCATTACTGTAAAAGACAGATTCACTGCAGGAGGCAATTCAGACATCAGCCACAGTCATGATGCACATAGTCAATCCCATGAAGGTGGAACTGAACAGCAACCATCTCAAACCCATCAAGGGGAGGAACAGCAACCATACCAGACGGAAAGCAACCTACCCCCTATTACTCAGGTATATTCCAGGAGAAGGCTGCAGGTACCTTCTTCTGACTCCTATCAGTCTCCAAAGTCGTCAGAATATCCTTCACTAGATTCTTATACAAGTTCCAATCTTCTAAATGAAAATAGATTAGAAACACCTATAGCATTGCGAAAGGGAACCAGGGAGTGCACTAAGCGTCCATATCATAGGTTGTTATTAAGTAGTACTGGAACATACTCATCCAAATATCCTTTATGCAACTATGTCTCTTATGGTAATCTTGGTCACAACTTCAGAACATTCAATGTCAATCTTGACTCTGAAACAATTCCAGAGACTATTGAGGAGGCATTTCAAAATGCAAACTGGAAGAAAGCTGTTGATGATGAAATGACAGCACTATCAAAAATAACACCTGGGATCTTGTGTGTCCTCCCAAGGGTGCAAAACCCGTGGGATGTAAATGGGTATTCTCTATTAAATATAACTCGGATGGTACCTTAAATAGATACAAAGCAAGACTTGTAGCTAAAAGTTTTACACAATCATATGGCATTGACTATTTAGAAACTTTTGCTCCTGTAGCTAAGTTGAATACTGTACGTATTATTTTTTCCTTAGCAGTGAACTTAGACTGGGAACTTGCACAACTAGATATTAAAAATGCATTTCTAAATGGGGAACTTAAGGAAGAAGTATTCATGCACATACCCCCTGGATTCAGTTCTACAGTAAACCAAGGGAAAGTGTGTAAACTTAGAAAATCTATATATGGCCTAAAACAATCTCCAAGAGCTTGGTTTAGTAGGTTTTCTCAAGTTTTACTTCAGCATGGATTTAAACAGGCTCATTGTGATCATACACTGTTTATTTATATTTCTGGGAATATAATTACTGTTCTTATTGTATATGTAGACGATATGATCCTAACCGGAAACTGTAGTAAAACTATATGTTAGGTCAAAAGACATCTGTCCACTGCATTTGAGGTAAAAGACCTTGGAACTCTTAGGTACATCCTTGGCATGGAAGTGTCCAGGAGCAAAAAGGGTCTATGCATATCTCAGCGTAAGTATATAATTGACTTATTAATTGAAACTGGACTGAGTGGTTGTAAACCGTCTGCCACACCACTGGAACCTGGGTGCATCAAAGTCAAACACTCAGAACATGTGCTATCAGATGTTCATGGTTATCAAAAGCTTGTAGGGAAACTTATATATTTGTCTCATACACGCCCTGATATTTGCTATGCAGTTAACTATGTTAGTCAATTTATGCACTCCCCTACTAATACTCATTTGCAGGTTGTAATAAGAATTCTCAGATATTTAAAAGGTGCTCCAGGTCAAGAGCTGTTCTTCGGAAAACATGAAGCCAGGGACATCAAAGTCTTCACGGATGCTGACTAGGGAGGCTCTAGAACTGACATGCGGTCCACTTCTGGGTACTGTACTTTGCCATGGGGCAATCTTGTTACATGGAGAAGCAAAAAACAAACTGTGGTTGCTAGGAGCAGTGCAGAAGCTGAATTGAGGGCACTTGCTTTGGGACTGTGCGAAGGACTGTGGGTCAAACGAGTGTTGCAAGAACTGGGTCTTGGAAATAATAGATGCCTAATCCAAGCCTACTGTGATACTATTTCAGCAATACACATGGCTGAGAACCCTATTCATCATGACAAAACAAAACATGTTGAAATTGATAGGCACTTTATTAGAGAAAGATTGGATGACTTTACACTTCAGATTTACCATGTATCTTCAGAAGAGCAGGTAGCGGATGTGCTTACCAAATCAGTGTCACCAGGACTCTTTCACAAGTTACTATCCAAGTTTGGGTGTTTGAATGTGTACACCAAGCTTGAGGGGGAGTGTAGAAATCCCATGACTAAATAACCTAGACTAGAACTAAAGTAGTACTGTATATATTCTTGTACTTGGTAATTCCTTTTCTGGTTTGTTACCGTTAGACCTCACCCCCTTGGTGATGTGGTTCCAGCATTATGACCGTTAGATAGGATGTATATATATGAGACCTCAAGTGATGTAAATGTTGTTAAAACAAACTGATATTGAATACATTTGTTCTTGATTCTTCTCATTGAGTTTTAATCCAAAGGTTTCTTTAATTTATATCAGGGATAGCAAAGTAACAAGGTGGTTAAGAGATTCTTTAGGAGGGAAACCAAAAACATGTTTTATTGCCACAGTGTCACCGTCAGTTCACCGTCTGGAAGAGACACTCAATACTCTAGACTATGCCTATCGTGCCAAAAATATAAAGAACAAACCAGAGGTAAGTTGTTTGTTGATTCTTTAACCCGTCAATCTATCAGGTTGCTGTTTTCCTTTTCCTATTCAGTTTTAAAGGTTATGCCTTGGAAGGTGGAAGTAATCGTTGGATGTGGTTGTTGCTTCAGGCCAACCAGAAGATGATGAAATCAGCATTAATGAAAGATCTTTACAGTGAAATTGATAGACTCTCTCTCTCTCTCTCTCTCTCTCTCTCTCTCTCTCTCTCTCTCTCTATATATATATATATATATATATATATATATATATATATATATATATATATATATATATATATATATGATAGTGTGTAAAGTATATAGAAGATAGATGTTGACAATTACTTTTGCATATGCTAGATGCACGCAAGCTTAATCTTTTTCTCCCTTTTATAGAGGTATATGCTGCAAGGGAAAAGAACGGAATATATATACCTAGAGATCGATATCTCCAGGACGAAGCTGAGAGAAAGGTTCTAATTTTGTCGTTCAACCCTACGATGTAGTCCCAGTATCTACATTCTGCCAGCATGTTATAGTGACAGTCACTTTGATATTTTTCAGGCAATGGCAGAGAAGTTAGAATGCATGGAACTTGTCTCAGAATCCAAGGACAAGGTATTTCACAATATAATGGTGAATCTGGTATGTTGGCATGAGTTAATATCATTCTGAATTTGTTTTGGCAGCAACTCATGGAGCTTCAGGAGCTCTACAGAGCTGAACAGCTATCAACTGCTGAATTAAGTTATAAACTTGAAAGATCTGAGGTGACAAAAAGTTTTCTTCCTTTACATGAAACCAAGTGTTTTCTTTTCTCTTTATGGTCTAACAACCGATAAGTTTCCTGTGAATTTCAGAATAAGCTAAAGGAAACTCACCGCAGATTTACCGATCTCGAAGAACGATACAGGCAGGCTAAAAATACTATAAAGGAAAAGGAGTATTTGATAGCCAACCTTCTCAAGTCCGGTGAGGATTTTGTTTAACATACTGTTGAATTGAATATCATAGTTTTGCTCCTCTTAGTTGACCGAAGTGTCAACCATTCAGCTTGATTAATTTAATACATGTACTCAAATTTAGAATGGAAGTACCTTAAATATTCAAATGTTCATAATTTAACTTTTTTGGTGTATTTTAGTCTTTAATTCTTATATGCAGGTTTTTTGTTAAGAAGTTACTCTTTATATAGCACATCTGATGCCCCCAACACCTTAGATTCTATTGTTCCGTCTATCCTACTCATGGTTTGAGTCCTCTAGATTCGAATCTCTTCTTAATAAAACAATAACTTAAATCAAAGCCATTTTCCTCCAAAATATTCAAGGACCTGTTTCTCTCCTCTGCTCTCATGATACACAAAAACTGAAATGCACGAAACATGCTTACAAAAAAAAATGCACAAAATAAAAACCAATTAGACCAGATGATTGCAATATTGCCTTCCCTCTAAGTTCAATATATATAGCTTCTTGAATAAAATGTGGCCTGTCAAAAATTTTAAAGAGCTATCACATTGCAAACGATGAATCGTCACATGTTTCAAGACAAATAATCATCTGCTAAAATCACACAGCTGTCCTAGTCATGATTATTATCAGTGCTCGAGTGGTACCTAATATATTTCCAGTACCTATGCAACCACTATTTGGTTTGCATATTTTTTGGAGTTGCTTCTGTTTTGCTTTGTCTTGTTGCAAACAGTGATGTTGTCATCATTTTTCGCATACACTATAATAGTCTAGTATCTTTATCAATTCATTTGCCTTCTGCAACCAGAGAAAGCACTTGTAGCACGGGCATTTGAACTTCGAGGAGAACTTGAGCAAGCTGCCTCAGATGTCTCTGGCTTGTTTGCAAAGATAGGTTCGTTTTCCAGATCTTCATTAACTAGATGCAGTGTCGCAAGAGTCATAATCTTGAGATTTTTCATGGATTATCTTGCAGAACACAAGGACAAAATTGGAGACAGGAACAGAATACTGATCCAAAAATTCCAAACCGAATTAGCTGAACAGCTTGACCAATTGCACAAAACTGTGGCTGCTTCAGCCACACAACACGAGCAGCATCTGAAGGCTATGGAAGAAGACATGCAAGCATTTGTGGCCACAAAGGCAGAGGTAATAGTTATCGTTGAGAGATAATAACTAGGATTCAACTGTTGGTGAAGTTTACTTATAGCTATTTGGCGCCTTCATAGACTACAGAAGAGCTTCGAATCCTGCTAGTGAAGTTGAAGAACATGCATGATTCTGGTATTCAAACTTTGGACAATATAGCTGTTGAAATGGACAGCAATTCACAGTCATCTTTCCGAAATCTCATGTCCAAAGTGTCTCGCCACTCTTCTGCTCTAGGCGAGGTAAATGCAATTATACAAACATTGGTTACCTTTTTCTTGGTGCTGATCATATACCTATATAGAAAGTGTTGGAGGCTAAAACATTGTTATTTCAGACTTAGTTTGAATATACAAATGGGGTTCCTTATATAAGGAAGCAACGCAATCAGCACTAACAGCACTGTCTGGGCCACTGCCAACCGGCTATGATGCAACCAATGGCTAGAAGAGCCCACTATCACGAAAATAGTGATATCTAATACTATTCTAACTCTATTTTTCTTATGCATAAACCTGCTATATGTGTGTGTGCGCATTTACATATGTATCCTACTGTATAAAGTGTATATATACTGTATACAGTGTGCATTTTCTATGTATTTCTATACTCCTCTTTAAAATTGGTGTGTATGTTTATACAACCAATCTTGACTGCTAGTGTCTTCTATATTCGTGTAGACATTGGCTTGATGAAGATATATGCTATCTGATTGGTTGATAGAACATGCTCTATCTTGACAACCTCAACTTCTATTTTCTTCCTGATGAAGTGTTTGTGCATCTCAACATGCTTGGACTTGTTTAGACTGGGTTTTCTACTATATTGATTGTAGAGATATTGTCACAATGAATTCTATTTGGAGGTGAAACTGTTTGACCAAGTTAATTTAGCACTCTCTTCAGCCATAAACCTTCACAGACCCCAAGTGCTAATTGTCTAAGTTTTGCTTCTGTACTGCTTCTTGCTACTACTGGCTGCTTATTACTCCTCTAAGTGACCAGGTCTCCCCACACATAAGTCCCATATCCAGTTGTTAGTCTCATGTCTACCTTGAAGCATGCCCAGTCTGCATATGTGAAAACATTAATGTCTTTGTCTTCATAGTTTGCAAAATATAATCCTTGTTCCGGTGCTGCTTTTAGGTACTTGAGAATTCACAAAGCACTCTTGAGATGATTCATCAGTAGGATCATGCATAAATTAGCTTACAAAGCTAACTGCATAGCATATATCATGCCTAGTGTCAGATAAATAAATAAATACGTTTTTCGATCAGTTTTTGATAACTTAGCTTATCAATGAAAGTTTTATCCCACAAATCTCTAGGTTTTTGTCCTGGTTCAACTAGAGTCAGGGTTGGTTTACATCCAAGCATTTCAGTCTCTTTAAGCAAGTCTAGTATGTATCTCCTTTGTGAGTTACATATTCCAGTTTTTGTTCTTTCAACTTCCACACCTAGAAAATATCTCGCTTTTCCTAAATCTTTAGTTTCAAATTCAGTAGCCGTTTCTTTCTAAGTTGTATACCTTGTATATCATTTCTTGTAAGTATAATATCATTTCTTGTAAGTATAATATCATTTCTTGTAAGTATAATATCATTTCTTGTAAGGGTATATCATTTCTTGTAAGTATAATATCATCATTTACAATAAGGAGGATAGTACTTTTATCTACTGCAGTGAGTCTTGTAAATAAAGTATGATCACTTTGTGTTTGTTTAAAAGCATGCTTTGTAACAGTTTTGGTAAACTTTCTAAACCAGTCTCTAGGTAATTGCTTAAGACCATAAAAAGATTTCTTTAACCTGCAGGTCGTATTCAAATTTGTTTCATTACTAAATCCAGGAGGAATATCCATGAACATTTCTTCCTGTAAATCTCCATTTAGGAAAGCATTTTTAAAATCTAGTTGGAACAAATGCCAGCCTATAGCTAATGATAAATTAACTCTTACACTATTTAACTTTGCCACAGGAGCACATGTTTATAAGTAATATGTCCGATATGTTTGTGCAACACCTTTGGCTACTAATCTTGCCTTAGACCTATTCGCAGTAGTATTTGACTGAAAATACTCATTTACAACATACTGGTTTAATGCCTTTCATCAAGAGTGTCGGTTCCCATGTTTCATTCTTAAGTAGTGCACTCATTTTTTCATTCACTACAGCCTTGCAGTGAAGTATGCTAAGGGGTTCTTGAATTGTTTTTTGGTAAAGTCTGAGGATCCAAGACACTAATGGAGGTCTTAAAGTGAGGGCTAATTGTACAGAGGGTGCTTAGTACACTCTCTAACTCTTTTCCTAAGGTCAATATGTTTATTATCAATGGGTGGCTCTGGCTCAGAAAGATCGCTACCCCTGTATGAGATTGTTCATTATCTACCTGTGGTTGTCTCCTTGTTATACTCATTATTTGCAGTCCCTTCAGGCTCATGTACTATATTATTACCTCTAGTTTATTTTATCTGACTATTAGCACCCACCAGTGTAGTTCTCACAATATCAATTATACTCCAGAAGCTTTGTTGTTTATGTACAGCCATAGTAGGATTCCTAGAATAATGAGGATGATCTTCATCAAATGTTACATCTTAACAAACATTCTCTTTGTACTAAGGCGATTTATCCTTCTTGAGTGCTTGAATACCCAAGGAGAATGCAATCAGTAGACCTGTAATCTAATTCACTTCTAATATGTCGCTGTATATGAACATATAAACTACATCCAAATAGTCTAAAAGATAGCATAGAGAAGTCAGTATTGGGTTAATAGTTACGCAAATGCCCGTTTGGGAGTTTAATCAAATAGATAGCAGTAAGGACAAGTTCTCTCTAATAGAACTTTGGAACATTCATTGAAAACATGATTGCTATGATTACATCTAAGAGATGTCTATTTTTTTCATGTTGTTCCATTCCGTTAAGGAGTATAAATGTAGGATATTTGACGTTATATACAATTTTCAATCATGAATTCTCTCATTGTCTTATCCAAATACTCTAATCCATTATCAGATCTTAATGTCTTGATTGTTACCCTAAATTGGTTCCTAATTAAACTTACACAGTTTTTCAAAATTTCTCATACTTCTGATTTATGTTTCATTAAATAAACTAATGTCATTCTAGCGTGATCATCAATAAAAGTAATAAGCCATCAAATACCATTTATGTTTGCAATCCTAGAGAATTCCCAGATACCTGAATGTACCAGATTAAATGGTTGAGCTGATTTATAAGTCTTAGCAGGGTAACTAGTCTTAGTATGCTTAGCTAATTGACATACTTCATACTGAATCTGCTCTAAATCAGCTTTTATAAACAAAATTAGTATAAGCCTTTTTAAGTACAAATATGTCAAAGCAGAAGTTGGTCACTACTTGACCTTACACAGGAATATGTTTTGACAAACAAGATTGTTCTATATTTTCGGCTTGCCAAACGAAGAGCCCTAGTTTTTTGCACTGTCAATCATCTCCCTCATAGTTTATCTTGAAAATAACACTCGGAAGTTGAAAAACATGCAAAACAATTGCCTTGTGTTAACCTCCCTACTGATATCAGATTGAAATCTAGATTAGGAACATGTAAGTCTCATATAAAAACAGTTTATTGTGTAATCTAAATATTTCTTTTCCGGTATTCTTTAAGCATGATCCATTTGCTATCTTTACTAACTTAAGGGTAGCAAGGAGTTTATAAGAAAGTAGGAGATTCTTATTGTAAGTCATATGATCAGAAGATTCTGAATCAATACTCTAAGAGCAATTCATGTTGTTTTTAACATTACCTTCACAGGCCATATTTGCCTATATTGATGGAGGGATTTGTTTCCTTAGCAGTTGAAGCAAGCAGAGCTTCGATCTATTTTGTGTAGGCAAAGGTGAGTTTCTTTGAGCCAGTCCACTATTGTTGGTTGTTGTATTGGCAGTAAAAGCCTTTGTGGATCTCGTGGGTTTGTTATTTGGCCTAGTTGGCTTCATTTCTCTTGGTCTGTCATGTAGTTCACAGAACTCATCAATCAAATGCCTTGACTTTTTACAGTATCTACAAAAGGGCCTGTTATTATCATGTTGGTTATACGTCCCAGGCCTTCTTGTTGCAAAAGCAGTAGCATGAACATCAATTAAGCGAGCACGCTGAGTTCTTGTAATTGTTTAATTAGCCAGATTCTTCAATGACTAAAGAACCCATCATAAATTTCATTGTGCTATTTTATTTCAAAGAAAGCAGTTTTAAGACTTGGTAATGGTTTAGTACCTAGGATTATTCCTTTAACATCATTAAGATCCTTGTGTAATCCAACCAGGAATCTGAATATTTTGTTTATGTGTGATTCTTATAGATCAATTTGACATGTCCACTTATGAACTTTAAAAATATCAATCTCTTGCAAGATTCTTGTTAACTGAGTGTAGTATTTATTAACAGACAAGTCACCTTGCTTAATGTATTGAAGCTGCGCTTCAAGTTCATATAATCTTGAGCTGTTATCCTTTTTGAGTATCTTTGCTGCAGTAGTGGAGTAAAAAATGAAATTGTCACTAAGAATCATTGACCATATTAACCAATACATAATCATTAAGGCTTCAGATTTTCAAACACTAAATTTGGATTGTGGATGCGGGAATGGCAATATCTCCAAAACAAAAGTAATCGTTTCTTCTCTTAGTTACAAACATTTCAACAACTATACTCCATGATAAATAGTTGTTTCTGTTAATTTATGATTTGTAATCATTATAGAAGCCCCATCAAATGAGGAGAACTGGTATTAGACCCTTCCTGAAGTCTCGAGGGTGGAAGTAGCCTCACCTTCACTAATTTTAGGAGCTGAATCCATTTATAATATGTTTCAGCAGAACAGAATGGAATAAAACAGAGTACAAAGCTCTGATTCTATATAGAAAGAGTTTGAAGCTATGGATTATTATTTCAGACTTAGTTTAAATGTACAAATGAGGTTCCTTTATATAAGGAAGCAAAGCATTCAACACTACGAGCTAGAAACTATGCTAGTGGCATTGCCTAGGCCACTGTCAACGACTGTAATGCAACCAATGGTTAGAAGAACCCACTATCACTAAAATAGTGATATCTAATGCTATTCTAACTCTATTCTTATGTATAAACCTACATATACGTGTATGTGTATTTACATGTGTATTCTACTATATAAAGTGTGTATATAATGTATACAATGTGTACACAATGTGTATTCTTCTGTGTATTTCTATAACCTTTTGCTAATTAACTGATTACTTCTAAGAAAGCCAGCCAATATAACCGTCTTAGTTTGCTCTATTAGTTATTTTTTGAAAGCTGGAAATAAGTTTCATTACTTTTGCATTATATATTACGTACGTATGTACGTATATATCTAGTGTGGGTATGTATGTAATACGTGTATATGTATGTACAATGATCAGAAGTTATCTGATTTTGAAAGGAAATTTCAGGTGAATGATTTCCCTCACGAGAATGTACTTTGCTATCAAATTGTCAAATCTAACCTTTTCTTGACTGGATATGCAGGAGTGTGCTGCCAATGAAGAGAGACAACTCGTAGAAAAGATGGCAGAACTTCTTGCCAATTCAAATGCTAGGAAGAAACAACTGGTATGTTTCTATAGAAAACTTAAAACAAGGCTTCACATGCTATCCGACTAATTTTACTAAATATGACGTCAAAGTAGCGCATATCTAGCAGGACAAATTAGGTAAAGCGTCTTCGTAACCCATCATTATGAAACAATTTTCATAAGTCATCCGTAAACAACCTCCTTGTATTTACAATACATGAGTAAGGTTGCGTACATCCAACCTTCACTTACCACGCCATAGGCGGGAGCCTCTAAGGCAAAGTAGAAATGTTGTTATTGTTGTCATTTGTTATCTGTCACACAGCAGTCCTATAGTTATGGCAGTTAACAGCCAACTATGTATGATTAAGCAGAAAGTAGAAGCACATAACTTACTTCTTGAAACACAGAATGAATTGCTCAGAAGTTTGAAGGCCACCTTGGTAGGGGAGAATGCATAAGATATTACCATAGTGTTGAAAGCCTTGCCATCTTAACTGGTCACGGCACACACTACTAATCTTTATTAGTTGTTCTTACGAGTAAAAGAAAAGGGATACCACAGGAATCAGTTGTGCTAATTGGCCACTCTAATTTCTTCATTTTTTTTATTTTTTTTATTTTACTTTTCAATCTTAACCTGCAGAGGTCTAATAAAAGAATTCCCACATGATATGCTCCAGGTGGAAACAACAATCAAGAGCCTCCGAGAGAGTGCAGACATCAGAACTCACCAGTTTCAACAGGAGATGTCCACCATGAAAGAGTCTAGCTCTTGTGTTAAGGCAGAGTGGAAGATTTTTGTTGAGAAAGCTGAAGTCAGTTATCTAGAGGATAATGCTTCTGTCGATAGTGGGAAGAATGGATTAGAAGAGACTCTTCAAAACTGGTTTGTACTTACATATATGTCGCTGCTCTCAGTATACCCAAAAATACAATCAATGACGTCTATGGTTATTATTTATTTATTTTTAAATACTAATGGATCTTTTCAGTTTGCAAGAAACGAAATTGGGAGCTCAGCAATGGATTAATGCAAGAGAGTCGTTGCTGAAAGTAGAGAAGACCAATGTTGATTCTGTCGAAGAACTAGTGAGGTTTGTTGGCGCTGCTACTTTCATCATGAGTTTGTTTATGGATTTTCTTTCCCTTACACCATGAGCATGACTGCAGGGGAGGACTCGATGCCAATCAAACATTGCGAACACGGTTTTCCTCTGCTGTCTCATCTGCTATGGAAGATGCTAATGCTGCTAGCAGGAATCTCCTTTCTTCCATTGATCGTAAGTCATCTACTTGCCGTGATGGAGTTCTTTCTTATTCAAACAATCCTACAATTCTTAAAAGATTTTACACTATGCTCCATGATTTTATGCAGATTCACTAGAACTCGACTGTGATGCGCGTGGAAATCTCGATTCCACGATTGTTCCTTGTTGCGGAGAGCTGCAGGAACTGAAAGGTGGCCGTTACCACCAGATTGTACAAATCAAAGAAGACGCTGGAAAGTGCCTCCTTGAAGAATACTTGGTAAGGAAGTCCAGAAAGAGCTCAACTGTAATCCTAAATGTCGTGTTCGGAGAAACCTACCTCCTCTCATCCATCCTATACTCGTTTCCTTGCCAGATGCTACTGGCTTATGATTCCGCACCCCCACCCCCCCCCACCCCCCCCCCCCCACCCCCCCCCCAAATCATCCTCTTATCTCCGGTGGGAAAGAATTATTCTTAACCTTGTCTTATCCATTTATCCTGATGTAATCATCTTTCAGTGGTTTATGACCAGCCCTTGTATCTAATTCTCTAGGTTGATCAACCAACTTGCTCGACGCCGAAGAGGCGACCAATAGATCCTCCGAGTGTTTCCTCCATCGAAGAACTAAGGACTCCAGCTTTTGACGAACTGCTGAAGACATTTTGGGACTCGAATCCATCAAAACAGCAAGTAAACGGAGATATAAAGCACACTGTGGAGGCTCCAAAATCTTTCAGAGATTCCAGGGTTCCCCTCAGTGCAAATTGATTACAACATTACATACGAATAGTAGTTGTGAGAAGGCTACTGTACAGAATATAGATGCAATGGTATTTGGTAATCATCTATTTGTTTGTTCATTAAATTCTACATCACCATTCTCTTGTGTATAAAGTAATTACCATACTCCATTACCCCCACCCATCCCCCACCCCCTTTCTTTTTTTTTTCTTTTCTTGTGGGAGTATTAATCCCTCAAATTCTTCAGATGAGGCTATACTAAATAGGAATGCGTAGAGATTATGTAATTTTGATTGGCTACTTTCTTCTAATGAGGCCGTAATCACTGTCGAAAAGCCCTTGGATAGATAAAGATGTTACATTGCATCTGGTAAATGTGAATTTGCTATCAGTATATATCCCTAAGTGTATCTAACTTATATATGTCTGTGTGATGTTCCTCCCCCCACCACCCCATCCCCGGGGAAAATATTATAATTCAGCCATTCAATTGGAAAATACACACACTACCCATGATCCTAGAGAGGACATGTAATTTATGCAATTCCAAGGACAGAATGCTTCCGCTTGCTTTACGAGTCTCGTCCTTTGGGTTTTCATGATGTTGTAACGACTCCAGACGAAAATGGATCAGGAATTATAGATAAATTACTCCCCCCAAAACCTTGTATTACAGAATTTTTTTTGAAATTAAATATCCAGACAACACTAAACTCAAATCTCAATAGGCCAATAACCAATTCACAGCAATAGATTGTAGAAAGCAACTAAACTACTAAATCAAAACTATTTACTACCTGACGTAGTGTCAATGCCACTGAGGATAATTTGCAGCATATAGTAAGCTGATGTTTTTTCTGCCATGTCTCAAAGCATGGTTGGCCGTTGCATGCATTGCACTTTCTTGAGGATGGAGTTTTTCCCTCGAACAATAAGAATCCAGAACAGAAAGAACTAGAAAGTAAGAGGGAATGGGTTGCATATGAGTTGCCTGTCCATTGGTGAGCAAGATCATTAGGAATTTAGCCTATTTTCCTTTCTCCCCCCCCCCCCCCCCCCTCTCTCTCTTTTTTTCTGTCGGTGTTCAGTCTTCTTTTTACAATAACAACATTACCCCATTACCATAGAGGCTCCCGCCTATAGCGGGGTTACGAGGGGTCGGATGTACGCAACCATACACATGTGCTAAAAACACACAGAGGTTGTTTCCCGATGACTCATAATGATGTGTCAAGCTATGTAGATCAACTACTACTTCACAATATAAGAAGCGCAACCAATTTAGTGAGTAATTTTGCTTTATTCCATCAGATTCCAAAGTCAAGGAAGGGTGTGCCCTTGACTCCACAATCCAGTCTTCTGGTTAGATACTCGAATAAGCACCAGTAAGATGTCCCCAGCCAATCCAGTCTGCTAGGCCACAAGTATATGACCATAACATGTAACATCTTTTTCCAACTAAAGATTCTAACATACAAGTCCTTGTAGTATAAATAGGTCTACAAAAATCCACTTCCAGAGGCATGTTTCAAACTAACCAGCCATGTCATTGACAAGAAAAAAAAAAAACAAAATTACCCGAACCTTGTAACCATTAGCTGGGATCAGCTCCCAATGTAAATAAGAAACAAAGAGATCTCAATTTGAATCACAACACCAAAATGATGCCATAACAGACTAGCCATATTATTTTTACGCAAATACAGTATTGCTCTTTTCGAGTGGTAATTCAAATCATTTTAAATTAACTACAAAAATTTTATATGAATACTTAGAGATGTATCTCTCATGAACCTGAGATCTTCTGACCTGCATTTTGGTATTTAAATGGTGTTAACCCATAATGTCGTCCTTAAGTTACCAAATAGGCAAAAGACTTCATGGACACGCCGTATTCTGCCCAAGTAAGTTGCAGGAAGAAAGCCAAAGCACAGAATGAAATGGACAGAGAAAAGAGGGGAGACTATCAAACGTAAAAGGAGTAACAGGGGTGGGCATCTATATTTGGCCATTACACAGTGGATAGCTATTCATTTGAGGTAAAACTTTCCATGCTTTAATTTATCCCATATCTCAATCAAATTATTCATGTCAAAAGCTAACCCCACTGAGGAAAAAGAAAAAAGGAAAAAATAAACATACACACACACATACACACACACACAGAGAGAGAGAGAGAGAGAGAGAGAGAGAGAGAGAGAGAGAGAGAGAGAGAGAGAGAGAGAGAGAGAGAGAACCAAGAAAAGCACCATTGTAACTTCTTGATCAGTAAGATGGCATGACCAGTAACATTACATACCAGTCTTACGTTCAAATCGAAGTTCTGTAACTGCAGCACTATATCTCCTCTGGACCAAATTGAACAGACACATCATGAATGAACATCATCCTCCCCTCGGTACTAGCTGCACAAGTATCTCAAGGATAGAATTCATGGACATTCTCCCTTTCTCCTCAGACAACACAAACACACATACAAAGTACAAAAAAACGTTCTTCTGTATCCTGACGAGCTCAAAAGTATCCATGAAATTCCTGCTCTAGTGATATGTTTAACAATAGCTGATGTTAACAAATCATGTATGGAAAAATTCTAGAAAAGATATACAATAACTATAACTAAAATCAGAAAATTCTACTATTGAGGGACCCACACTGAATGGGAATAAGAGATTCTCTCTGATAAAATTATCTGTATGTACAAGGTTGACTATACAAGCATAGAACTGCAGCTACTCACATTGAGAAAAGAACAACCGTATTCCTTTTGATGCAAAGGAAATGAAGGCAAAATAGATATTTTACGTGAATTGTAGAAACATCAGACATCACCTTTGACAACTTTGTGGAACTTCATCCACTTTGCTATCTACAATTTGGTCTAGAATCGAGTGATAAAAACTATCAAGCTACTCCTTGATGCTCACCACCGATTCCAGCTGATCATTAGGCTGCATTCAAATAATCTTAGCGTTACTCCAATTATAAAGACCATATCCTGATGCAGCACTTTTGGCGTCAAGAAAAAGCAGACTCAGGTCAGGGACAGAAGAGTAAAAAATTCTCCTTTACATAAAAACTTGGTTTTAGATTTGGCTTTATATACACACTTCAGATTGGAGCACAGTGGTTGCCTATAAGAATTATTCTGCCAAAACATTATCTACAAATAGCTAAACAAAAAGAGAGAGGAGGGAAAAACAAACCACCGTCGAGAAAGGCCACGTAAGGATACAGAAAATCAGCACACTGCTGAAGAATAATAAAAGAAAACGTAACACAAGTCAATATTGATATCCTGTGACCCGAGCATTATTTTCATATCGTATAAGAATAGAATCCCACCTCATTTTTGATGTCGTATGACATGAGCATTGACTGTTTTTCGCATCATATTAAAATACAGACAGCCTTGACTCAAGGGTGTGGAACTTGCACATAAATATAAGCAAAATTTATTAGGCACGTGCGCAGCAGGCCAGGATGAGGAAAGCAAAGGAACTTTTATTGAAAAAAGACAACAATAATCTAGAGTCATCAGAAAATGTCAGCACAAGGTTTTTACAGAAGATTCAAAACCGTAGTCGTTCTGGACGACAGTACATTAACCCTTTTTCTATTCCTAGCCCATGTTAGTATAATATGTAAATGCAACCATAGACATCTCGAAGACATTTGTCAACAAGCAAATAAGTAACTGAGATTATAACACGAAACTATGAAAAGCATTCAGATACCAGACATACCATGCCTTTGGGTTGAAAGCAAGCCCTGGTGCATAACCTGATTGCAGCCATTTGTTAGCTGAAGTTTACTGTCAAGTTGGTAGTTCTCCACTAAATATCTGGTCCTCAAAATCTACCGGAGAAGAATTTTCATGACACGACAATTTCGTTTCCTGCATAGGATGCATGGTAAACTCATCCCAAACCATAGAACTCGAAGCATCACGGCCACCACCTTGTTCCTTTCCTTGACTATTCTCCACATTGTCCTCCAAATCATCTCTAACATCCTGGTAAACATCCTCTGTTTCCTTATCCACATCCATGCATGAAGGTTCTAAATTTAGATCAGAACCAGCTTGCTCTCCAGATGCATGTAGAGGAACAGACACACTGCCGGGTTCCACGGGATCAGTGACTTCTTTTCTTGGCCTCTTCCATTTTTTAGTTGATGATGTCCCGTCATCCTCAAAATCTTCTTCTTCTCTATCTCTATGCAGATAAACCCACAGTTTCCTCTCCCCGTCAAATTGCACACAAGGATCTCGCTCATAATGTAGACGATCCAATGCTCCACTGACAACTTGATTTACTTGTGCATCAGATACATCTTCGACAATATACTGCGAATCTCTGATCAAAGTGCAGACATCCGCCCTGGTTCCGATGCTTCCAGGCAATCTAGCAGCAGCATCTCTCACAAGACAAAGAATAGTAACATGGGGAGGACGGTCGCGTTTTAGCATAAAATGGTCACGGGCTTTTGATGTTGGCTTGCCGCCACACCTTCTCAAGGGGGCAACAATTGATTTTTTACCATCAATAGATGTATAAGAAAATGCCCTGTCTGGAATTGAATATCTAAGGACTTCCTCTTTTCTAAAATAAGTTCTCACTTCTTCACAACTTGGGGTGATGGTAGTGAGACTCTTTTGAGCTCTCAGGTCCTTGAACCTTTCTTTCTCATCTGAAGTAAACTGCATTAGCGTCAATGGTGGAGCAGGAAGGCTTCCTATTTGCTGGAGTATTTCCTGAGCATTCTTCAGCCAACTGGCAAACGAATCCACTAACTTGACAAGCATTTTATGAGGTAGACCCCACCCATCTGGAGAGAGCAATTCCTCAACCGACTCAAGGTCAGCTTGATTGCAGTTTACAGGACCAATCCAGGACCAACTTTTGCTACTCTTTTCGTACACTACCAGTGGCTTCCACCCTTTTGCTCCACCAGGGGCTGTCCTGGAAGAAAATATTTTTAGAACCCCTCGTACCAAATCTAGAAGTGGCTCTTGAGTTTCAAGAATACAAGGATCATAGGGTTTTGATCTAACACGGTTGACGAGTTCCTGAACAGTCAGCGAAGGAACGTTTGACTGTGATGAAGATGCCGCCTTATTGGCATCAACATCTGCTTGTGGAAGTTTATCATTCGTGAGATCCTGCTTCACATGTTGACCATCAGCAGCTTCAGTTCCTTCTTTCTTATCGACATGCTTATTAAGCTCCAGAGGATCCTCCGGAAGCAGAGTTATCATTGACATCCGAACAGAGGAGAAAAGATGAATAATAGAAAATGAGAAGTCAGTATGATTCGTGGGAGTGATCAAAACAAATGGCTTTTTCTGCGGTTTAATATCAATCTCAACAGCATCCACTTCCATGTCAGTGGTAACTGCTCCACTAATTGCCTTTCCCGAATTGTCACTCTCATGATCAAACATCTTTTTCCCTCGCTTCTTTGACGGATCAGCAACATCCATTAGCGAGTTATTAACAGAGAGCAAATGTTCTTTAAGATCCCCTCCATCGCTGTACATTATTTCATTCTTCAGCTTTCGCTTCTTCCAGAGAGAATTGCATCCTACCAACTGAGCATCGGATCTTGCTTGACTACTTTTCTTTCCCAACTTGTTAGAAACCTTGGCATCACGTGCCCATGACTGTAACGGGAGTGAGTCATCCTCTTCTTCAAGGTCATGGCATTCTAAAAGGTTGGCCTTTGGAAGACGGTGTTGATACCCAGCTTCACCTTTTCCCCTCTTTACACCGTGGCTCTTAAACATGGGAATGTGTAACCTTTCGCCCGGGTCTACTTCGTTATGAATATTCATGCCCAACCGGAACAGTTCTGGCTTATCATGCTCAACTTGCAGTTGCCCATGTCCGAAGAAATCATTCCCATTAAAATCTCTAATGGTACTGTTCACCTGACCACTCTTATGCATCTTGCCTTTCTGATCTGCTCTCATAATAAGATTTGCATTTCGCTGATATTCAGTGAAATCAGGAAATTGTCTCGATGTTTCTGGGGATTCATCAACAGCCCACATGCCAACTTTCGCATATTTCTTAGCAATTTTAGCCTTCTTCATCGGAGTGCTTCTAGGAAAGGCCCATTTTCTTCTCATCACAGGATTATTGTCTTCCTCCTCATCAAATTGTTCTGAAGAATCAGACTCTGTTTCATCATTTTCTTCAACAGCCTTGGCGCCTTTCAATTTCATTGCATCCTGTCCTCGACCCTTTACAGAATTTGCCCTTAGACTTTCCTGCGATGGCATCCATCTATGTTCAGCGTCAAACACTTGCGTGCTATCTCTGATGTCAGAGGAGTCTCGACTCATGTTCCACTTCGTGCTTCTGGTATTCCAATCACTACGCTCATATGATTGTTTAGACAGAGCAGCAAAAGGCTCTACCTGTGATTTACTAGGCCAATATGATTTATTTGCATCCAATATCTCCATCAGAGTGCTTTTAAGTGAAAATTTTGATGTCTTCCCTTTGCCATGTTTTGTCTGATCTTCAAAACCTGAAGTCTGAATACTTGCTTTATTCTTAAACTTTTGGTTGAACTCGTAGGAACCTCTAATATTAGATGGCTCTGAAGTCAAAACCTTTATATCTGATAACTGATTCACAGGCTTGTTCCTTCCGTTGGCATACAGGTCATTTTTAGGCAGTCTCATAAAACTGTCAAGATACTCTTCGCCACTCAAAGCTTCATGTTTTCTCCCCTTTTTGCAAATCCCTTGTCGGTCAAAGGATGCAACCCCAGATAACTTCTGTTCTCTCTTGACAGACACTTCGTACATAGATTCGTCATCGTCATCCTCCACAATCAATTGATCCCTCACACGACTTGCACTCCCAGAATCATATGCTGCACGTGGCAGCGTCAAACCATAAGGAACCAACTTGACTCCCATCCCTTGGTGAAGTGATGAAAAGCTACATTCCTGCTCTTTGGCTGTAGCGGTCTTTGATCCTCCAGACTTCAACGGATCCTTCTGATTCTGTCTCCCATGTTTTGCCGGTGGAAAGCATATTTCCCTAGCCTGAGAGAGAACATCCACAGGTGATCTGATCCCCCCACCAGAATGGGCAACAAGCTTCTTTCGAACCTTAAGATCCTTCACCTTCTTACCCCAAAACCCTTCTCCGGCCTCCTCCGAGGAATCACTCTTTAACTCCTCCATCTTCTCGTTCATCAAACTCTTCTGCCTCTTCATTATGTTCAACACCCTAAGCTTCTCATCAATGCTGTATCCCTTGCAATTAGTCCAAGCATCTTTGATCTGACAAAGATTACTGACCATGGTATTATGGTACTTATGCAATAGATGGTAGTGCTGCCTCCTCTGAAAGAACATCAATCCCTTGCGATACAAAGCCACCCTTGGTTCACATAATCCTCCCTTCAACATTTTAAACAACTTGTCGAGCGGACTTCCAAAATTCAAATTGACACCTGTAAGAAGTTCTTTTATTGTTTTCATACATGCCTCCTGGTCCAAATCGGGTAAATATTGAGCAAGACTAAATCTTTCTTCCTCGCTCAAGACTTCATTCCAAACGTCCACTGATAGCACCTCATGCAACCCAGAAAGATCATACAATTCAAACGGAATGCTACACCTTTGATCCCCAACTTGGCAAAACTCCTCCCCAGATTCTCCTAACTCAAGCAAATCAAAGTCATCTGATCCTGCCCCTGAATCACAGTCGTCAAAAGCATCTTCATCATCAGATTCAACAGCAGACGTGTTACGTCTCTGAAACTCCTCATCCTCGTTTGACGGCATAGTGCTTGTGTGCTTCTTTTGCGGTGACAATTCCAAATCAAACCTTGAAACTTTATAGCTGTTCTTCTCAATCGCCATTCAAGATCAGCACATACATAACCGCCTTTAAAAATTCACCAAATATATCAATAAAATAACACATAAATCAGACCTTCAGATACACAAAAACTCCGAGAATCAAAAATTGCAGGATCAACGAAAAAAATTAAACGAATCACATACTAACTAATTAGGAAGAAGATAGAGAAGGAAAACAAGAACAGCAGCCTAGGCCACCGCTCTCAAAGCCTACACAAAAAGCCTACGAAACGAATTGGGGAGAAAAAAAATATCAAAAAGTTACCAAGTAATTGTCCGAGAAATCAAAAGAAATAAATATTAAACGGAATCCAAATAAACACTGGAGCAAGACGAATCGAAGAGTACCTTAGAGATGAAAAGAGGCAGAGAATTCGCGGAGGAAAAAGAAAAGAGAGTCGGGAGGCGACGAAGTTGGTTAGGGATAAAAAGTAGAACCCTAGGAAATAGAGGTAAGGGGGTGGAGAGAAAGATATAATGTGAGAGGGTGTAAGATAGGAAGCAGGGTGCGGAAGGAGTGGAGAAGAAGACAATGATGGATGAGGAGGTTGGGAGCCGTCTGATTGGGGAGAAGGGAGAAAAGACGAAAAAGGGCATGAAAGAGAAAGACCGTCGGGCGTGTTTTCACCTTGGAGAAGAAGGTTAAGAGAGGAGAGGGAAGGAAGAAGAAGGAAATAAAAAGTGGTGAGGTGTAGTTTGTAGTAGTAGAAATGTAGAAGGTGATGAGTGGGAGGGGGGGGGGGGGGGGGGGAGGAATGTTTTCGAGACGGAATGCCCGTTTAGTTCTTTTTTCTTTCTTTTTCTTTCTTTTTTCTCCATTTTCTCCTTTCTATTTTAGTGTCAATTAACAATAACAACACATACCCAGTATATTCCAACAACAACAAAAGCTATCGGTTTGGTATGGAGAGGGTGAGATGCAGACAAACAATAACTTCATTCCAAAGGATAGAGAATTTACTTCCAATGAGACTACCGTCTGTATATGTACATATATAAATGATACAATAATAGGGATATAGTGTGCTAGTGTATTAATGAAGGAATTTAGTAAATACAGATAGAATACTTCCGATATTAAAGTAGTCATAACCCTGAATATGCATATATAATGAAAGATAAAGACAAAAACAAAAAAATTACAAAGCAAACCTAAAGTGTATAGCCCGTTTAGTTCTTTTTTCTTTCTTTTTCTTTCTTTTTTCTCCATTTTCTCCTTTCTATTTTAGTGTCAATTAACAATAACAACACATACCCAGTATATTCCAACAACAACAAAAGCTATCGGTTTGGTATGGAGAGGGTGAGAGGCAGACAAACAATAACTTCATTCCAAAGGATAGAGAATTTACTTCCAATGAGACTACCGTCTGTATATGTACATATATAAATGATACAATAATAGGGATATAGTGTGCTAGTGTATTAATGAAGGAATTTAGTAAATACAGATAGAATACTTCCGATATTAAAGTAGTCATAACCCTGAATATGCATATATAATGAAAGATAAAGACAAAAACAAAAAAATTACAAAGCAAACCTAAAGTGTATAGCTTACCTAAGCCCCGAAGCATACTCTAAGGTGCTCATATTTCCTGTCTAAACCTTGTTAACAATCATCTACCTCTATAAACTCCTATCAATCAAATGTCTTAAATAAAAAATAGTCACCCAAAATAATTATAAAAAGAAAAAGAAAAATGAAATTTATCACGATAAGTAAATATATAATCGAATCACATAAATACATAGTTGCCTTAAACCCAAGACATGCCTCTCAAAAATATTAATATTAACCGTTGAGCTAATGACTCGTTAGCTAAGAAATAAAAGCATGTAGGATATAAATCCATTTTATGTTTGAAAAAACCATTTTACACAATAGTAGTCTATTAATAAATATGGACTATTCTGTATCACCCTTTTGCAAAAGAAACGGAAAAGAAAAGTGTCTATGATATTAAAAACTTTTAGGTTCATATCACAATTTGTATTATTATCAATTTTTTTTATATCCCAAGAGTCTCCACTTAAGAGGGAGATTAATCTTCTGGAGGTATAAAGAGTTTGAAATTCATAGAAACATTTCTCAACATCGTATGCTCCGTCCAAAATATATGGGTTCAAACTCATGACCTGTTGCATGGATTTGACAATGTTTGCTCCCAAACTAATTGTATGATGTTATATGTTGTCTCTCTCTGTACCTATATACATATGTGTATATTATAACTATCCATGCATGTTTGTGAATTTGCTGGTATGTGTTTATATATACATGTGCACATATTTATGTATGTACGTACGTTTAATACACATATATATGCATATTTATTTTAATGTGTGAATATACACGTACACACATGTATACACACACATATACATATGTATACATGTATGTGCTTGTGTGAATCTGTTGTTTGTGTGTATGCATATATATAATCATGTTGTATGTACGTTTAGTATGCATACACACGCACATATATATATATATTATGTGTGTACATATACACATATACATACACGAGCACACACACATATACACACACATGTATGTATATATATGTATGTATTTTTATTATTTATTTACAGTGCATGTAGTTTTTTTTTTTTTTTGGAATTAAAACGTTCAAGTATCAACACTTTACAGACTTGCAAAATGTTTTGTCAAGAGAAATGTGGGAAATAAATAAAATGGAAATAGTTTAGCTACTGGGACACTGTCGACTATGAACATTTCAACACAGACCCTGACACGTTCGCTGAGTGCATTGATAGTATCACCTTAAGGAGAATAAAGTCATTTCCTTTGCATCAATAGCACCGTATGCAAATGAAACGATTCAACAACATTATACTGCCGGATAAATCAGGTATGGACACCTGATAGACTATGTCAACTTCCAATTTTACGCGTATCAGAATGCTACCATTGTTGATCAACTTTTGGGGTATTTTGAAACTCAAAGATGGAACTATAATGGAGGCAAAATGCTAGCCAGATTTGGCACGGATGGCTGTGGTGGGTTGTCGCCTTTACGCGGGTTATTCAAGGCCTGCAAGATTCTGCATACACAGAAGAAATTCCATGGGATCTTTATATGGTCTGCGGATACCTCCAATGATTCTGATTTCCACTATGAAAAGAAGGCACAACATTTCTTGGCCCACGCATCGTAATTCCCTACCTTATTCAATGTCATTAATAAAATGCTTTCATGCTTTTCTTGGTTGTTTTTAGATTGGGATACAGTTATTTGATCCTTGATATCTGTCATTATGTCATTAGCAAGCTGTTTTTCTTGACTCCTGAAATTTGTTAATCAAAGTTCTTATTTATCAATTGAGAATCAGCTGATCTCTTTTCGGAAAGCTGCTGGGTGGATTCTCTTTCCTTTTGATGATTCTGTAGGAAAAAGGCAGATCGCCTTGGCCAGGTATTGGTTACATAATTCATAGGTGGCACGGCTAAGGTTGAGGAAATGAACAATACCTAGCGTAAGTGGGAGCAAAACATGCTGGAGACAGCATACAATTAACTAAATATTATAATCCCGGTAGGCAATTAGATCACGAAATATGGATAAACCTAAAGTCTGCTTGTAACCATGACATCTAACTTAATAAGCCAAAAGCAAGTATGAAACATAGAAAAAGTTATAAAACCATATAGCACTACAGAAGAAGTTGAGTCATATCTATGGTCTGCAATTAAATGAGTTAATGAAATCATGGTTGTTTTTTTTTTTTTTTTTTTTT
>AP025048.1:3474718-3525234 GCA_036186865.1 Eustoma russellianum | reverse complement strand
TTTTTTTTTTTTTTTTCTTCTCTTCCTTCTCTTCATTTTTGACCCAAGAGGGATTTCTCTAAAGTGACACACATTCAAACTTCCAAAGCAAAACATTATAACAAGATGCAAAAAATGCAAGTAACACGCAGAAGAATCTCCAAATTGTCTTGATTTTCCTTTACATCGCAGTGATCTTTATATGAAGACCAAGGGAGGGAGAAAAAAATAACCCAAAAAAGTAATCTTTTCTTCAACTCTCATCATGACTCCAACTCTTTAGGTTTCTCCTGCAGTGCAGAAAATATCTTATTTAATAATGACCATGCTGAAGGAAAAAAGACGTCGAAAATGCAGATGTGTAAAAAACATACCTTTTAGAAAACGTTTGTTTGCAAGTCTTGCATGCCAGGATCAAGTTTAAAGTCTTTTTCTGCTTCAGCTGATTTAAATAGAGGACCGTCAAGGTCAGGTGGATTCTGGAAATAAATACACATGTTAGCCAAGATTTTATTCCAGGCATAAAAAACATATACGATAGATATTACAATGAGCGTTACAGAACAGTGTGAAAAAGTAAATGAATCTGTTAGAAGAAACATTGATACAAATCTTGTTTAACAAACCTACCATGCAACGAACTAGAGCCCAATTGATATTCTTGAAGAATGGATGCTGCTTGATCTCGTTTGCTCCTTCATGGGATCCCAATCTGTTTTTAGGATCTCTATGTAACAATCGATACATCAATTGTTTTGCTTGAACGCTCACCTGTTTTGAAAGGGGGGAAAAGTGATTAGGAAAATATAAGAAAAGTTCAGGTTTTGGTCCTTAAAACCATTAGATGAAGAATAAATCTTTGCTGAACTCACCGGAATACTTCCAGGGAACTTCAAATCCTTGTGCAAGATATTCGCAAATGTCTTTTGCCTTGTTTTACCCCTGAAGGGTGTGTATCCATAAAGCATTTCATACAGAAGAATTCCTATGAATCAATCAGTAGCCTGAATAAGCAATTTAGTTGATATTGCTTTGAGTTGCCAAAGCAAAAGTCAGTCTTTACTTAAATGTTTGAAATTTACAAATTTCTGGACATTTAATATGATGTGCTCTATTTATGCACAATCTGCTGAAAAATGGATTCAAATTTTGACTGCTATTTAGTATCATCAAAAGGTGGCATAAATCATCTCATAGATTATGAGAAGGAAGTATACCAAGAGCCCACCAGTCAACAGCACTTGTATGCCCTGCTCCTGAAATGATCTCCTGAACCATAAAGAGTAAGTATATTCAGCTAGTGAAGATGCAATAACTCCTATAGTTATCGTTGTAGCAAAAGCGCAATGCATGTTTCTTCCTGTCTTTCTATATAAAATTCAAAGATATTTAAACTCTCACTTGATGGAAATATATACCACAATTATGGACTATATTTCTCTAGTCAAGCCGCATTTTTTACAAAGGAAGTAGTGGACATGATACATAACAGTGCAAGCATATGCTGTAAAGTAGGCTAACCGGAGCAATGTATTCTTCTGTTCCAACAAAGGAATTGGATGCTCGCATAGGTTCGGCCATAAAGATTGGAGCTTGCTGACTTTTGCGATGTTTATTTTTGTCATTAACCTCTGGAATTAAGAGCTGATCAAAAATGAACAGGAAAGTAAGTGGTAAGAGGTTGAATCACGTATATAACCATTAAGAATGGAAGTCTATATAAGTTAACAAGTGAAAAAAGCAGCAAACCTGTGGCTTGCAAGATGTCAAACAGGACAAATCAAAGTCTGTCAAACTTATATGACCATTGCTCTGGAGTAGGACATTTTCAGGCTTCAAATCTCTATAGATTATACCTGTGAAAGAAAAATATCCTCACATATCATGAACTGCACTTATCACGAATTCTTCTCTTGTTCACTAGAGGGCTATGTAGATACTTCTACTAGCAGAGGTTGAAGTATTCTTGACAGTAATATATTCCAACATAGTTTCTTGAGTATATCAAAATTTTAAACCAGTCACATGTAACCATAAGCTCTTACCTTGACAGTGAAGGTACTCCAATGCCACTACTACTTCTGCTGCATAGAATCTAGAGAGGGAAATATCCAGATAGTTAAATTGTTTTCAGTAGAAGTGCATTATTCTTTTCCAGTTTAAATGGAAATGCACATAGTTTGCCTAATTTAAATTTCTTTCTTCTTCACCTTGCAGCATCTTCTTTCAGCACCTTTGTCGACTGTCTATCCAGAAGCAGGAAGAGTTCACCGCCCGGGCAGTAATCAGTTATAAGACATACGTGTGTTTGAGTCTGCAAAATCAGAAGGATCCAATCATCCAAGTATTGCATGTACTCGTAGGAAATTTGAAAAGAAGCGAGAAATTGTATCCACCAAATAGAGGGCGCAAAAATATCACTAGCATGTCATTTAATCGCTGAAAGCTAGAAGGAACAAATCAAGATCTTATGCTTTTGATAATCCTTTAAAAAGATAAAACTCCTAAAAAATATATAATAATAATTTACTTCATAAGTTGCATTTTTTTTTCCAAATCTGAGCAAATGGGTTACTTTCCTCTGATCTCCATCTTTCTTACCTGGAATGATGCGTAAAGTGCAGGAAGAAATGGATGATCAAGCAAGTCAAGTATCTCCCTTTCTGTAGCAGCTCTGTGCACCTGCAGAAAGCAAAATAAGCACGTAAGAGCAGGAAATTATGGTTGTGGCTACATAAGAGAAATGATGCATCTTAAGATGCATGATAAGTGAACAAACATTTGATTTGCTATTCATAACAGAAACACCAACATTTTTTAATCAGAATGATATAGGTTAACAAACTTTGTACCTTGTTCCTGTTGAGCATCATTCCTTTCTCCATAGCTTTCATCGCGAAGTATTGACCAGAGCCATCTAGTTCCACCAAGTGTACACTGTATATCATCAATTATAGATGTTATAATGCGAATTAGACCGGTAAAATCAGATGGAAAAAAGAAACGAAATATTAAGGTGTAACCAATGAACAGACCTGCCTGTATCACCAGATCCCAAAGGTTTAACTGGCTTAAAGTGTTTTAAGCCTATCTGTTCTCCACTATCAAGAATCTAAGAAATTACAGTTGTGCATCAGAAGAGCTCATCAATGATGTAAAAGCTCGATCCTGAAGAACACACAGGAAGGGCTCGTCTACATTATACTACCTTTTGAATAGCGTTCCAAGAGGTGCTGTCTCTTCTATGAGGTTTAGGATGAACCATTTTTGAATGGTTCAACCATAAATCCTCTGGTTTCTGCAAAAACATAACAATGCCATTTGATATTCTATTCGTTATATGTACAGTCCCTTCTAATTAATAATTAAAATGTAAGAATTACCTTATTTGCATCTGGAAGCTCTCTCACTGCTTCATCCACATTTTCAGCTGTTTCTTTCACCTGTTTAATCACACAACTTGAAGCTCATCAAGTTCTCCACCATTATCAACTTTTGTCTAGCCTATTAAGTTACAGCATAATAGACCTAATCCGTAACGCGAAATGTTTGGACACTAAGGTAAACATAATAAAAACAGATATATGCAAAGAGTTGAGACCAGCTTAGCGCTCTCTGTTGCAGTGGCCTCAGGAATACAATTGTAGAGTGGCTCCACATGTTCACTTCCATCTAACTGAACTCCAATGAAATACTGTACTTCTCCCTGTTCATGCATGAATACACACCAAAAATTTTCACCAACATAATCAATTAAAGAAAACAAAATAAGGACATGAAATTGTTGCTATAGTAGAAGTTACCTTCTGATCACGCATAGGCTGTAGATGAAACAAATTCCAGAATTTCTTGCCTACACAAATAAAAGACAAACTCGGTATTCGCAATATAAAATCAAGCAAGAAAAACTTCATCAAGAACATAGAGTTGGTCTTAAGTTACCGCTCTTTGTATAGTTAATGAGCTGCACCGTGACATCTTTTTGATTATCAATCGCCTCTCTGATTTTCTTAACAGTAGCAGGATCAGTCTCTGGTCCTTGAAGAAATCTGCAAAATGATTCCACCACTCCCCACCATCAAAAAGTGAAAATCCAAACACTGCAATTGATTATCTGATGATAACTTAAGTTTCAAGATTGTTTACTTTCTCCGTCCCAAAAATGTTACTATAGTTGACTTTTTCTATAGTTCAAAATAAAGTCGTAAAAAGAACAATTATGACAATATTTTCGGGATAGATAGTGTATTAAGCTAAATTAGTGCAGCCCACCTGCAATTTCTACCCAAGATTTCTTCTCGACTATATTCTGTCAGCTCCAAGAAGCTATCTGATGCAAATATCTAACAATGCCATGAAAAAGAAGAAGTCATCAATTTTATGGTTCTTGCAAATCATGAGCTGCAGCTGTAAAGTAGAATGAGCATAATAAAAACTTACAATAGGATTGTCAGGAAGCCTTGGATCAGTAATGACAAAATTCTTTTCAATACGTTCCAGTGTAGTTGCTAAATCAATTCCCTTTCTCATTTCCTTCTTCCTAACTTTATCATCAAGACTTTCGGGCCTTGCATCATCGTCGGTTTCATCATCATCACCATCATCATAGTCATCTTCATTCATCGTCACACTTGCCTCGAAATCTTCAAGTTCAGTAGTACTTGTACGTTTGTCTTTCTTCATGATCCTACATGCATCTTTTTTTAATCTAATCAGCAGCGATCAATGTTTTACAGCCCAGTCCAATCTTAATGGTCAGAGCAGCAACTCATGAGTCGGTAGGTTTTACAGTTTGGTTCAAGCGTAAAAATCAGTTTGGTTAGCTTCTAATAACTCTGCCTTATGACTAAAATGTTATAGAGCCGGGTATGGGTATCATTGGAAAGCAAACTCTCACTCCCTTGGGATGAAGGTATTGTTTGCATGCCTCTCCTCCTCCCTAGACCCTAGCGATAGCTTTTGATGTCATTGGGATATAATGGGTATTATTGCTGTTGTTGTATGACTAAAATGTTAACGATAAGTGATATAAGCAACAACACATCAATGGTCGATATCTAACCGCTACGACTTTTTCAAGTAAAGAAACATGTTACTTCACACATACTACACAATTCGCATCATGCAGAATCCAGAAGAAAGATTAAGAAATAAAAAGGAAGAGAAAGTTCAAGTACGAGGTTACCCCATGAAAGAAAGGCGGCTTGGTTTCTTGGGCTTCTTCTGAGGGACCTCGTCAATTTGTTGCATGGTGCTTCTTGTGACAGCATGAGAATGTCGTCTGGCAGGAGCTTTGTTTTCTGATGACTTTTTCCCAGCTGAAGACGCATCAAATATCTCCGGCACGTCGCCGGACCCCGATTTCCTGGTGAAGGGACGATTGGTTGACTCACTCAGAGCCCTTGGCCGCCCGGGCTTCTTCACTGCCTGCACCAACTCAGTCACAGAACTCACGGCCAAGTCTTTCTGACGTGCTGTACATACAGAGGCAGTAATTTACGCATTAGCTGAGTATATACAACCAATCACGAAGTCATTGCCACCAAATTAATCTTTGGGGTTAATCAATTGAACTGCAAGAATTCATCCTAGAAAAGAGGACCAATAAAATATAAGACTCAGTTGATCGTCATACAATATAATCTATATTTTGTTAAATCAATTTTTAAGAAGATTGTTAAATATAATCTTGCTTATAACGGTTAATTATTTAAATTTGCCAGTTCAAAGCAGGAATAAGTAGCATTAGCTTTTAACATGCAATTATTTATTTACGTGTCGAAGTCCATAAGTATGATACATAACCACGAACAACCATCATACCCAGTAATATCCTAAGAAAAGTACTATAAATATGATACATGATGGGATATATAAGGGGATGAGATCTCTTACCCCATTTTCCCTCACTCCACTGCCCACCACGTGACACGTGGCAGCAGGGGATGGTGAGGCTAGATGCCGGTGACCCTCATCTAGCTTCACTATCCCCTGCTGCCACGTGTCGCGCGGTGAGGAGTGCTTTTGCGGTGTGGGAATCCTAACCCATATATAAGGTTCAATCCAAAACATTTAGGTTATCCATTTTAACCATTACATTTTATTTTTCTATTTGCATACAAAATAACTAATCGTATGCTGGATAGAGGATCATGTAGAAATATTAGTTCAGCATAGCTCGACTAAGCTCATCTAAGTTTGTCATTACTATGGTCAGTTTAGTACAGTTTAGCTGAACTCGGCTAATCTTATATTTCTACCTGTCATCTTCATGGTATGCTAATTTATAAATTCCACCTTCTTATTTTCTACATATGACATGGAAATTGATCCAAGACAGGGGGAGGAAGCAAGAAATAAAGAATCAAGATTACCATCGTAACGGATCAGTGATTCAGGCAGTCCATTTGGACGGACAGTTTTCTCCTTGTTGCCCTCCGTGTGCTTGCTTACCTCAACTTGCATTCTGCAATGAAATACAGAGTAAACATATAGTCATGTATTGTTTGATTGTATATCTTTTAATAAAAAAAAAAATTAACTTAATATTTTGTGGAATATTATCATAAAGAATAACATTCGTGTAAAATACGTAGCATTACTTTATATTTAAAAATTCGAAAACCAAAACAAATATCATCTTAGATATTTTATATTATCCATGCTATTTAAGCACGTTGAGAAAACACACTTGCCATTCACACTTATGACCTATTAGGCCAGAAAATTATACATCATTAGTTAAATTTTTTCCCCTTTTAACTCCCGCACTTCCCCTCTGTAGGCAGTTAACCGTCACTAGAGATGTTAAACGAACCGAACATTTCGTGAATTGTTCTAGTTTGATTCGTATTTGGTTCGAGTTTGTTCATTAATTTTACTTAAACGAGCTGAATTCGAACACCTATTTGGGTTGGTTTAGCTAAACAAGTCACGTTGTTCGCGAACTGTTTGGCTCGTTTAAACCGTTATAGTATTATCGAGCCGAACTCTAACCAATTTTTAAGCTTGTTTAGCTAATCGAACCGAGCCAAACAGTTTATTTAGCTAAACAAATCCGAATTCAAAAACCTAGTATTCGACTCGGCTCTGTTCATTAGCATCCTAACCGCTGGCTTATATGCTGATTAGCTTCTATCTGAAAAAAAAACGAATGTGATGTGTTTATATGTTACCATATAAAATTAAAAAAAAAAAAACTCTAGCAAGACACGATTTGCTCCTAGTTTGAGAATGTGGTTAATGCTTATAGATGCACTTTACTCACTGAACTTAATAAAGAAAATAATGATACTTGATAAGTATTAACTGGAAATTTTATGTTGCTTATAAAATATTGATGAGCAACTACCTAAACCAATTACATCTATCTAGAAAGAGCTCTCTAAGAATATAATACTTAATCATTTACAGAAGATTCAGTCCATAATGTATTTAATTCATTTTATTTAATTTTTTTTTGGAAAGGAATTACGTCTTTTTTTTAGACTCGACATAGAGCTTTGATATTACTCACTCTACGAATACGACAGACAAACACGTGGGGACAGTGTGGGAAGATATTTAAGCAAGTCCATTGGTTCACAAATTGCTTTGTTATCCAAAATCAACGGCCTTGTGGCCCCACGCTTCCATCAACTATTTTTCGGAAGATCTTATTGGCACATGCAATGGAGCCACTTAATTATTGGAAAATTTATTGTAAAAGACGAGTTTTGATCATCTCATCCCAAAATCCCTCATCTCTCTTTTCACTGCACGACACGTGTTAGCAGTGAAGGGTGGTGAGGCTAGATGAGAGTTACCTGCATCGAGCCTCACCATCCTTTCCTGCTGTCACGTGTCGTGCGGTGTTGAGAGGGGTAAGGGAATCTCATCCCGTAAAAGACTATGCACCGTGCGGCACAGTTTTACTCTACATTTTAACGCAAAAGGTTATTTTTTATGGTTTGAAACTGTGACATCAAAGTCACAAAGCGTCAACCTTATCGGTTGCAAACAATTATATTTTATATAGTTATTTAATAAACTTACTAATATGAAAATTATGCGATATGATGATTGAAAAACTAACCCAATGAATTTGAGTACTTTGCCAGTATCATCTTTAATAGGGGCGATGGTAAGTAGATTCCAAAAGGGAGTGCCATCCTTCTTGTAATTCAGCAGCCTCCCGCAGTAATTTTTGCCTGCTTGTAATGCTTCCCTTATCCTTGCCACGTCTTCCGGATCCGTATCTTTTCCTTGCATAAATCGACTGCACCACCAAATTCAATTCTAATTCACTATAAATACTAATTTGGAAAATCAATGCCTGTTTTCCAAAAATGTTGGCCAAAGTTTTATAAACAATCTAAACATAAACATAATAACAAATCCGACAGGCAAATATGAATATGTTCACCTCCATCTATCCTACATATTTGTACATAAACTAAAACTTAGACATAGGAAACCCTTAATATATTGATGTGTGCAGTCTTAGATTAATCGACTTTGAGTTGATTCGTTCTTGAAGAACAAAGTCAACGATGATCCTTGAATGCGTGTATCTTCTTGACTGGATCGTGCAAACATCATAGATGTAATCAAAAATTCTTAAAATAATAATGATAAATAAATTTGTCATACGTACCAATTCCTGCCGATGACTTGGTTAGAAGAGTAACCAGTCATCTTGAAAAAACCAGCGCTTGCATACAAGATTGGATAATCTGGTTTTGTGGCATCTGACACTACAAACGTTTGCTGAAATGTCGATAATGCATCCCTCAAATCTTCCGACACTCTTGGTATTCCTCTTTCCTTACCTGCAAACTTTTCCCCCTTTAATTTGTTCCTAAATAATTAAACTGTCATTTAAAAGTTCAAACTCTTAAGATTAAATTCACACTGATAGTAACAATTATGAATATGTTTTTAAACTAAAATTTCTGGATGATATTCATTAAAAATTTATTTATTTTTTCCGGATGATGTTGTAATTTACCAATGTCATGTATAACAAGTGTGTATTAAAAACTCTCCAATTTTAAACAAAAATAAAGAATAAATAAATTTCCCGTTAAATACGAAATATAAGAATAATTAAATTCTGCGGATTAAACGGTTTTACCATCTTCAGATAAATCTCCAGAGCTCCGGATAGAGTTGCCGGAATCCCTTCTGCCGGTTCCACCTTTATTACTTTGCTCGTCGCCGGAAGTTCTCACTTTCACCCCTTGTAGCTTACCCGTCTCGTCATCCGTCTTCAAAACCAGCCCCCATTCTGCTGCTCTCTGAGCTACCGCTCCCATTTCGCCGGACACCGGAGATTTCCCCGGAGAATCATGGCTGTCAACGTCAATCGAACTTGCCGGAAGCTTCTGCTGCAGCGCAGATCGAGGAGCAGGAGGAGGAGAAGGAGATTGCTCCTTGAGAGCCATCCATTTTGTCCCAATTTCTTCATCATTGGCTTTGCTAGTGGTACGTTTAGAGGATGAAAACTCATTCTCTTCTTGTCTCGTCCTAACAAAAACAAAAATTAAGAAATTACATTTAAACATTTCGTTTCATATCTCTTGTGTATAAGATTACAATCTTGATTGTTGCATAAAATGTATAAAAGAAAATGGATGGAATCGTGCTTCAAAATTTGATGACTGTCCTAAAATTACATCAATTCTTTTTGCGTATGCACAAAAGTTTTCCTATTTTGTAAACAATTACGACAAGTGTTAAAAGATAACAAATGAATCGATATTTTATCTTTTTAATTGATGCAAAAATGTTAGAGAAAGAACAATTGACGCAGGTAAAACCTTAAAAGAATTCGTGCAATTTTGTGACAACTATCAAACTTTGGGAGACAGACTATAATTCTCTTGGAAATTAAACTCAATAAATCTTCATACTACTATATGTTACTATATTTTCTTAATTAAGTTTTTAACAAAGTATAAGAACACAGAAAAAAATAGACGATATTAACATCGTCTTAGTTAATTATATTGTAGAATATTGAACAGTGAAGTAGAGGATGTTAAATATTTGTGCACTGAAGGAGTAGTTGTCATAAGAGTTACCTTTCAGCTAATCGAAAAGGGCTTGGGGTTGGCTCGTCATGGATAGGCCATGATGGTGGCTGCGACCTGAGCGGCAGAGTGGTTGTTTGCCGGGAAGAAGAGTAACCAGCCGGATTGAACACCTCGAGTGAACCGCGTGGATCTCTAGGGAAAGGTGGTACAAGAGAAGACTGCTTGTTCTGGGGTTGGTTTGATGGATCCATTTTTTTTTTTTTTTTTTGTATAGCAACCAACTCTCCTACTATGAATTCATGGAATAATATGTATGATGATTGTGTAAGTATATGCGTATGATAGTGATCAAAAAATGATCGTCGGGTTGTGAAATATTTTTGACAATCGCCTTAGGTGGGGTGCTATATTGTGTGGCTAGTGTAAGAGAGGTTTTGTTGGCGATGTTGATGACACTTGCTTTGTGGGACTGAGAGTGAAGATACTTCTTCTACAATTAGAGTCTGGACTTGTAATTCAATCGTAGATTTTTCGGTATTTATATACCCTACCACTTATAAAACGACAAGTTTAATCTTAATAAATGGAAATATATAAACGCCTCCATCTACAGGTGGCTTGCACAAAGTCGAGAGTCGGATAGATAACAAAATTGCTTTATATTTGGGAACAGTAATTCTAAAGACATGTTCCTAATTTCATGAAGGATTTCATTTGATTACACATAATTTTTATTAAGACATTTGCATTCGGAATTTGTATTAGGAGACGGGGATAATTAGCTTTATGGTCAAATTAATTAAGTGTTTCTTGTACATGCTAACTCTAAATATTTTAGTTTCAATCTAATTCATATAGTATGCAGGAATAGGAGCAAAACAAGGTGAGAAACTTCAGCAAAAGTCGAAAAAGTATAACTTCAGCTGGTATTTGGAGATAAAATGTAAGGTTGCTGTTTTGAATTTTGACAGTCGCAATGTGAGTATTTGAACAATGTTGTCAGCTTCTTATGCTGGAGCGAGTTTGAGCTTGTACATCTTGTAGACACGAATATGAACCAATCAGCGAAAAAGTCGTTGAGTAACCTAATTTAGGTCTCTCTAACGTACTTAAATTATGTTTCGACCAAAATACAGTGCCATGGCATATTCAAGCCGATACCAATGATACTTGGCAGCAATGTCAGCATTAATATCTTAATCTTCTGTTGTTGTTTTATGATATTGTCACAGCAATGTCAAGTCTTTCTTCTCCTTTCTTTTTTAGGATCAAACTGGCGTAACTTCCTTTTTTTCGCCCGTCTTTCCTGGAGAGTGGTGATTAGGGCTTAGGAGGTAAAAGAAAAAATGTGTGTTTTTTTTATTATTACTTCTAGTTCCAAATGTAGTTTCGTTCCATTTCCTTTTTACTATTCTTCATGAAGATATATGTATACACACACATACATATATATGTAAGATAATAATATATAATATTTTGGACAGCAGTAAAATACAAAATTTACATAAATTTAGAGGATTCAAATTTAAATGATTAGGAAAGATTCACGTCGTCTCCATGGCGTAGTCCAGTTGGTATTCGGATTGAGAATTGCTCCGAAAAGTCCCTTTCGAATATGGGAAGACTTCCACTGTGGGTGCTCTACTTCTGCTAGTCTGTAGAGGATAATTGCTCCATTTCTTCTAGTTTGTAGGAGACACCTTGCATAGGTCTTCGTGTGCAATCTGTCAACCTAGAAGGCCGCTGAACATCTAATATTCAACCTTCATAAATTTTATGAGGCTAGAGCAGTGGAACAAAAGGCGAATGATTTCGACTTTGGCTCTTAATAAAAGATTAACGTCAATCGGTTGACTGAATTTAAAGGTCATTTGCAATACAAGACATATCAACATATCATTTCTTTTTCACCATTCTTCGAGAGAAAAAAAAGGTAAGTAATATATCATCCTTTCCCCACCCGCCACTCCTTTTTGTCATTTTTTTAGTTGAGGTGAAAAGGAAATATATTTAGTTACGTGGTTCCATATCTTCAATGGCCTACTTAAACTTGAAATCTGAAGACATCCATGTGTTGATAGGTGTCACGGGCAAAGTGTAGTTAGTCTTATTTAAAGCAATCGCCATCCATATGCCCTGTTGGTTGTCCATCACACACCTGTTGGTTGTGGTTTGTTCTAAAAGATCAAGAGTTCAATTCTAGGGACACGTACAGTGTGAGTGACTCACTGCTGCTAGGCCGAAGTCTTAGTTTGTGGATGGACATTTTGTGTGGGTCGCTGTGTAAGTCTTCACCCAATCTAGGAGGCCGCTGAACTACTGATTTGAATCCTCCACAATGTTTTTTGGAACTAAAACGGTGGGGATCTCAGAACCAGAGTATGAACTTTTGCTCCAAGAAAACTATTTCACGAGCACAGGTTTGAAAACACTCTTGATTTTTTTTTAAGAAAAAAGAGATAATGTATAAAGATATATATTATATGTATGTGATTTTTTTTTCCTGTCCGCATCATAATGTGTTAAATTAAGTCTCATAAATCATACTAAGAATAGAACCCAAGAATACTCGGATAGAAGGCTAAAAGTGAAGTTAAAAATGAGGCCTTCAATCACGCGCCGACACGTGTACAAAAACAAAGGGGTGCTGCAATTTTTTTTAAAAAAAAAACTGATTTTATACATGTGTCGACGCGTGATTAGAAGCCTTACTTTTAGCATCCTAAGATCTCATCCAAAGAAAACTTTGAATTAGGAAAAACAAGAGGGCAAAAGAAGAAAAGTAGAATGATTGTCGGAAAGGGTAGAGTTACCATGCCTATGCACCTAAAAATCACATGGGTCATGGGCTGAATCCTCTGCCATATGCCTCAAATCCATGGGTTGGGATCTCCCCACCCTCATTTTTCTCATCCCCTTTGTGACCACGCGATACGTGGCAGCAAGGGAGGGTGGTGAGGCTAGATGATGGTCACCTGCATCTAGCCTCACCATCCCTCCTTGCTGCCACGTGTCGTGTGGTCACGCGTCACCGCACCCACTTGCGGTGAGGGGATCCTATCCCCAAATCCATATCATGAAATATGGTAAAAGTAGCAAATTAGTTTTTGTTTTGCCAGCTTCAACCTTTTTGTTCTTTAGGATACAGTGCAGAGTATTTTGCCCACCATATATTCTATTTGTGCATGTGGCTACAGAGATTCACTTACTTGAATTAAAATGTTTATGGATAAGATGTTAAACCCCCCCCCCCCCAACCACTGGAAAGATGCATGTGATCATACAACAATAATAATATTATCTCATTGCGTTAGAGACTCCCGTCTATACGGGGTATGAGGAGATCGGATGTATGCAATCATACTCATGTGTTAGAAATACACATAAGTTGTTTTTCAATGACCCATACTCGTGATCATAATGTATACTTAACAGATAATTCTACTTAAAATACAGGATCTACCCAC
Source organism: Eustoma russellianum (assembly GCA_036186865.1). NCBI lineage: Eukaryota > Viridiplantae > Streptophyta > Magnoliopsida > Gentianales > Gentianaceae > Eustoma > Eustoma russellianum. The sequence continues at coordinate 3,511,772 of AP025048.1, read as the reverse complement.
TATTTGTTTATATCATTTGATAACAACAATAATAATAAAACTACTACTAGTCATCTAAATTGTTACTCCTTAAACATCAAAATTTCCAAAGTACGTTTTGAGAATGCCTAGATTGGAGGTAAAAAGGTTTTTTTTTTTTTTTTTGCTTGCTGGAAATTGAAATGTGATCGAATATATTAAGTTCATCCAAATGTTGGCTTGAAACATGGGTAAATAAAAATAAGGTTTATATTAAAAAATATAACCTCATATTAAATAAAACTAAATGATTTAATCAAGGGCATAAGTATAGTTGACAAAATATTATGTAACCTACAGTCCAAATCTAGTTTTGGAAATTGTATCGACATGTATCTTGAAGTTAGCAGCGGACCTTAATTGTCTTTGCTTAAAAGGAAAAACAGCATGGTCATGACATGAGGAAAACGTTAAATACCAAACTTCACCAGATCTTAGGCAAACCAAGCCTTCTCATGTCTGTTTTCATCATGGGGACATGTAGGAATGGCATCCACATGCCTATCGTACCATGATGTTTTGGCCATTTCCATGTTTGGTTTTATATATGATACATCATATTAAATCTCAACCGGGCTAAATTCTATTAGATCAAAATTCAGCCGTTAGTTTTGAGAATCACACATTGGTAATTTGAGAAAAAATTTATGGCTTATATGAGGATGATGTACCACCACCCATTGCCTTAAGGTTTTGAGTAGATATGAGTCTCACCTCATGTAAGCCCAAGTTAAAAAAATACATGGCTTATATGAGGATGATGTACCACCATCCATTGCCTTAAGGATGATGTACCACCATCCATTGTCTTAAGATTTTGAGTAGATATGACCCTCACCACATATAAGCCCAACTTTCCACAGTTAGGGGCTATTTCTATCATTCAATTCTCTCGTTTTCAGTTTTATATCGTTTCATTATGCTACGAAGATATTATTTCTCGTTTGATTTGACAGTTTTTCATGTTTCAAATATTGGTTATACTATCATGCTTTAAAAAGGGATACGTAGGCATATCAAATCTTAATATCTCATATGTGAAACCAACGGACATTTACTTAAATAGTAACTGTTTCCATTGATAAAGATTTAATTCACTAAATTCTTTCACTAACACTATCACACGATATCCTTATTATTGTGTCATTTATACAGATAAATATAGATCCAGAGATCTCACTGAAAACAAACTTTCTATCCTTTGGGATTGAGATATTGTTTGTCTGTCTCTTACCCTCCTTATATCATAGCGATAGTTTTTATTGTCGTGAGAATATACTGGGCATGTGTTTGTTGATGATCAAACCATATTTCGTTCTTGAGTAAGTTAGCTTTGTTATCATACAGGAAAATAATCTTTCTTTTTTGTGTTTTAAATTTTATTTTTATTTTCTTTTAAATGCATGGAAATGTTTGTTTGGATGTCATAAGTTTGTAAAGGGAAAATATTTCCGTGGTTCGAGTGTAGCTTTTAATAGGTATATTAACAAGCCAAACAATAAAAGAAAAGACAAACATGTGTTAAGACAAAGACAAATTAAGGCAGTACATAGGTATTCAATTAAGCATGTGCTTCACCAACACATTGATTCATTTGTAACCATAATATATATACCACTATCCTATATTATGTTCGACTTGCAGTGTAACTAACCAGTCTATTTCATCCACGACTTTTTTTAAGTGTAGCATTTAGGTATATTTGCTTTCCTTGAAACTTTTTCCTAACCTTTATAACCACAAAAGAGCGTTCTCGATGTACTAGGCTTTCTCATTTGCACAAAGTCTAGAGAAAAGCCAGACCGCTTCCGCGATCTGATATACGCAGTCTTATCCTACACTTTATGCAAGGGGATGTTTCTGCGGCTCGAACCAACAGTAACTTTACTAGTTGTTTCAAGGCCCGTTTCGGTGTACTAGACTTTCACATTTGCACAAGGTCTAGAGAATGCAGTTTTATCCATAGTTTGTGCAAGAGGATGTTTCTGTGGCTCGAACCAACAGTAACTTTACTAGTTGCTTCAAGGCCCGTCTCCAGTGCCTTTCATGTGCTCTGACCTCTTGTTTCTCGTTTCCAATAAGAACCACTAATTTTCCCCCTCCTTTTAAAAAAACTATAAGTAAGGTGCGGTTAACAATTAAAAAAATGACAAGGTAGTTGTAACACTTCAAAAGACTACGTGGCGCTTAATTAAACGTTATGTTTTTGTTTATAATAATTCTATATTGAAATTGAATCTTAGATGTCAGAGATTTCAGGCGGGCTAAAGTTAAACGTAAAAACTTTATGCAGAGTGTTGAACTTACATCTGAGATGGAGGCATGTGGAGAAGCACAATCCAAGTTGGAGTAGCATTGAAAACAAAGGGAACCCTTGGATTGACTGAGGAACTGAAGGCTGGGATGATGAAGTTGGTGATTTGAGCTGGCAGTTGCGTGTGTAAGCAGCTTAGGTACCAGGATCACGTGGGCTGCGTGAGGGTTGAGCTGTGAAGGAGCATTAGGTGCGAAGGGGAGAGCTGGAAGAAGAAGACTCCCCGCGGGAAGTTTTTAAATGAGCTGAAATGTCCTTATTGCCCTTATGAAGTGCTGGCTGTAATAGTTTGAGTAAGGGTAAAATAGTCATTTTACCTTTTTTTTGATTTTTCCCTCTTTTGTGAGCTGTATAAAAACGGGTATGGCAGTTTTCTTCCTTACCCGGTTGGTCATGAATCAGAAGCTTGATTAGGCTTCATTTTTCTCCTCATTCTCTCAATAAAAGTTCAGTTGCTCAATTCTGGTCTTGTGCTTTTGATTTCTAGTTTCAATTTTGACATGGTATCAGAGCGTTTCTTTCGCTGCTGATTTGCGTACTGTGTTCGGTTTTTCATTTTGATCTGTGATTCGTATCATTTGATTCCATTTCAGCTTGTTCATCGGTAATGGCCTCAACTTCTGGTAGCCAGAGGTCTGGTGGTTCACAACCAGTTGAAAACACCATCAGCAATCCGTATTACCTTCATCCTAGTGATAGTCCGGCGATTATCCTTGCGCAGCCTCCATTGAATCCACACAATTTTCATTCATGGAGTAGGATGTTCCAGATGGCACTTCTTGTGAAGAATAAGATAGGTTTCATTGACGGCACAATTGAGCAACCAGGTGTGACTGATCCACAGTATGGTGCATGGAGGCAAGTCAATTCGATGGTACACTCGTGGATCATGAACAGTGTGATGCCTTCGATTGCTCAGAGCGTAATGTGGTATGATAGTGCGCAGGAAGTCTGGAATGATTTGAAACGCAGGTATGGAACGGGTGATGCTTTTAGATTATCAGATTTGCTTGAGAATTTTTACTCTGTTAAACAAGAGAGTGATTCGGTGAATGATTATTTCACCAAAGTTAAAGTTCTGTGGGAGGAGATGATGGTGTTGAGATCTCTTCCCATGTGTACTTGTCGTGGTTGTAGATGTAACATTGGAGTCAAATTGCGTGAGTTTATTGAAACGGATTATGTCATTAAGTTCCTAAAAGGCTTAAACGAAGAATTTGAACCGGTCAAATCTCAAGTGTTTGTAATGTCACCATTGCCGAAGATAGATGAGGTGTTTGCAATGGCTTTAAAATACGAAAGGAAGTTAACGGGGATGAGTGTGCAGAACTCTATTAATAACAACAATCCAACTGCTCTTATGGTTGAGGACATTCCTGAGAATGGCATGGTTGCAGCAGTAAATTCGTATACAGGTAGAGGAGGAAAATACTGGTTACAGGAGAGGGAATGGAAGATTCTTTCCAGATGGTGGAAAGAGGCCACAATGCACTCATTGTGGCATGATTGGACATGTTGAACAAAGGTGTTATCGTAAGCATGGTTTTCCTCCTGGATTCAAGACGAGAAATCAGGTGAACATGTCTGAGGTTCTGAGCAGTGATGGTCAGTCATCACAGATACAGCAGGGAAGTGGCTGCCAAGATCCCATGCTCACACCAGAGCAGACTCAGAGGCTGTTGGCGTTGCTTGCTGTTGATCATGAAGGCAAGAAGGCTGTTGTTCATAGTCAGATGGCTGGAAGTCAAGGAGCCGTGATGTCTGCACTCTCAGGTAATGATCAAGGTGAGAGTCACTCTAATAATTTGAACATTTGGATTATAGATTCAGGTGCTACTGACCATATAGCCTGCAGCCTTGAACTCTTTCAGTCTTATCGTTCTGTTCAGCATATTTCTATCAGATTGCCCAATAATTCCTCGGTTGCAGCCACACACATGGGAACTGTGGTTGTCAATCCTCATTTAGTCATTCATAATGTCCTCTTTGTTCCTTCTTTTGCTTATAATCTTCTGTCCCTCAGCAAGTTGTTGTCTATTCCTTCGGTTCTTATTCAATTCTTGGGAAAATGTTGTACCATTCAGGAACGTGCATCCCTGAAGATGATTGGTTCAGCTGAGCAGCGCAATGGCTTGTTTTACCTCAGTGGCACTTACAAACAGTCCTATCAAATATCTTCTTCAGTTAGGTGTCTGTCATCCACAACTCAAACAGTTGATTCCTCTATGCTGTGGCATTATAGATTAGGACATCCTTCACATTTTCGAATAAAGGAAATTTGCAAAGTAGATAATTCAGTTTATGACTGTAATAATGTTCATAGATGTACAATATGCCCATTGGCGAAATTGAAGAAAAATAGCTTTCCTGTTTCTGTGTCTGTTTCCAAATACCCCTTTGATCTTATACACGTTGATATTTGGGGTCCATACAAGCATCCTACTGTACATAGTCATCGTTACTTTCTAACCATCGTTGATGATCACACAAGATACACGTGGGTGTATCTATTGAAACAAAAGTCAGAAGCTAGACGTGTCATTGAGAGTTTTTGGCACTATGTCCATACACAATTTTCCAAAAATATCAAGTGTGTGAGAACGGATAATGCCCTTGAGTTTAAGATGGACCAGTTCTTCATGTCTAAAGGTATCATCCACCATACGTCGTGTGTATATACTCCACAACAAAACGGAGTGGTAGAGAGAAAACACCAGCATATACTCTGTAGCGCCCCGCTCCCGAGCCCTAACATCGGGAACAGTGCATCCGCCGTATCTCACTAAGGAGAATACAAAGCGTCGAATCAATCTCTTACTTGTCAAAATGACGTAGGAATTTTTCGCGGAAACGTAAACCATAACATATATTAAACTCCAATAATCGTCATTACATTGCTAATTAAAACTCTGGAAATAAAATAGTAAGTAGTGTGTGGAAATCCTCAAAATATAAATAAGAACAAAACAACTGCAGCGTCCCCTCATATCCTAGCCGCAGCTCTCAACCAGCCCACTCCGCTATGTCCGTCCCGTCCTCAACGAAGATATGCTCGTAGTCCTCATCCGGCTCACCTGGGAAGTAGGGGTGAGTGACAGAAATCACCCAGTAGATGCCCGCCTCAAACAAATACAAAACGTACATACCGAAATGATATAGCCACATAGCACATAAACATGATATAACACATAGCACATAAATATAAGATAACATGCATAGGATAAAGTAAATGCGGTAAGTAAGTCACTCCACATAAAAATGCGCAAGTACGTGATGCATGCTCAATTAACGTGTCACACGCAACAAGAATCATGTCATGCAATATGCCCTAGACCTACATGCAATGCATGATCCCGGGATTGACTGGATGCCTGTAGCCCGTGCACTACAATCCATCCTTACGGATGCCCGTGGCCCGTGCACCACGATCCACCCCAACCGATGCCCGTGGCCCGTGCACCACGATCCACCATAACCAAGTATCCATGGCCCGTACACCATGATCCACCATAATCACATACTCATGGCCCGTACACCATGGTCCATCATAATCACATACTCATGGCCCGTACACCATGGTCCTCTTCACTCGAGCGTCTGAGACCCGTACATCTCAGCCCACTCCCAATGCAATGCACGTGCCATGAATGCAACAACAAAATCGCCTGGGGCCCGTACGCCCATCCTCACCAACTCCGGCACACAATATTTAGCTTCATAAAATTTACAAATATTGGAAAGTGGTTATTTAGCATTCCTTTTATTTTTCCTTAGCTTGTGCTAATTTTCTAGAATTTTCTACTAATTTTTCCTTATTTATTTCTATTTATTATTAATTATTTTAATTACTTACATTTATCAAAATTCAGAAATTAAGTGGAAATAATTTTATTTTAACCTTTTATATTTCCTGGAATTTATTTAAAATTTTTTGATAATTAAATATATTTTTCTGGAATTTTAAACTAATTTTAATTAATTATTTATTATTTATTCATTTCAGAAATTAATTTCAGATTTTTTTTTTTTTTTAAATTTTCGGTCAGGGCCGGCCTGCTGCCTGGTCCGGTCCGCTGGCCATCCGGTCCGGTCCGGCAGCCTGGCCGGTCCAACAGTATTTTCTTTTTTTTTTTTATTTTTTTTTTTCTATTTCCTTCTAACCTCCATAAAATCTTCGTTTTAACTCCGATTGACCTCAAACGAGTTGCGTTGGACTCGTTATAACGAGACGCAAGTTTTGAAGGTGGACACGTCATCACGTGTCCGGACGCGCCGTCAGGGGCCGCGCGTGGGCCCCACGCGCCACACCCCTGAAACGCGTCCCTCAGACCCGTTTTTTTCGATTTTCAACCAGTCCTAACCTATTCCGGGCTAGATGAAGTTATTCTAAGGCCAAAACGAAATTTTTAAACCTCCTAAGTATGTAAATCCCTAATCTTTTGAGTTGTTTCAAGAGTATTTCTCACCCTAATCCAATCATACCATCAAATTCACATTCATACACATACGTAGCAGCAAGTAAACAGTTACCTCATGCTTTTCAATTATAAACAAATACACGTCTATAATATAAACAATTAAAACAAGTAAATCACATAAAATATATCATCAAAGCATGCATGGATCATACCCGTTTGAGGGGGGAAGAGGCACCTACCTCGATTGACGATACACAAACAAATCCGACGGAGTAAAACTTGGGTTCGGAGCCTCGCCTCCCTTCTTCTTCTCTCTTTTCTCTCTTCTCTTTCTCTCCCCTCTTTTTTTTTTTGGCCGTATGTTTTTTTTTATTTGTGCGTGTGCGTGTGTGTTGCTATGCGTGTATACGTATATATGGGGGAGTTAGGGTAGGTTTATTTGATTTTCCCATTTGGTTTTGGTTTAGGTTTCCTAATGTGATTCTAACACTATTAGTTATGATTATCTTTATTATCATCATCACCTTTTCATAATTATCATTATTATTATTATTATCTTATTTGGTAACATTTATGTATACACATATCTACTACATATATTTATATATATATATATATATATATATATATATATATAGCTTTTTTTCGGCCATAACATCCTACCCACCTTACAAGAAGTTTCGTCCTCGAAACTTGACGTACCTTATTCGAAAAGGTGTGGATATCTCTCTCGCATTTGCTCCTCAAGCTCCCAAGTCGCCTCGCGCTCGGTGTGATTGGTCCACTGCACTTTGACATAAGGGATGACTCGGTGTCTCAACACTTGGTTCTTGCGATCCACTATCCTGATAGGGGTCTCCTCATATGTAATATCCGGTCGGATCCTCAACGGTGGCGCATCCAAAACATGGCTCGGGTCCGGAACATATTTCCTCAACTGAGAAACGTGAAATATGTTGTGAACCTGAGCCAAGGCAGGGGGTAATGCCAGTCGGTAGGCCAAGGTACCGACCTTCTCGACACCTCGTATGGACCAATGTAGCGAGGCTTCAGTTTACCCTTTATACCAAATCGCGAAACCCCCTTCATAGGTGACACTCTCAAGTAACCCTTCTCGCCCACGTCGAACTCCAGTGGACGTCGTTTCGAATCGGCCCAGCTTTTGCTTGTCTTGAGCAACCTTTAGTCTATCTCGTATCAATTTTACTTTCTCTCTAGTCTGCTCAACCAGCTCAGGGCCGGTAATAACACGCTCGCCAACCTCGTCCCAATGAACAGGAGACCTGCACTTACGTTCATAGAGCGCCGCAAAGGGTGCCATGCCGATGGCACTGTGGTGACTGTTGTTGTAAGAGAACTCAATTAGCTTGATCATACCGTCCCAGTTCCCCTTGAAGTCCAATGCGCACGCTCTCAACATGTCTTCTAATGTCTGAATGGTCCTCTCAGACCGCCCGTCTGTCTGTGGATGGAAAGCGGTACTCAGTTGCAGCTCTGTCCCCAACCTTTTTTGACAAGCTGACCAGAAACAAGAGGTGAACTTCGAGTCACGGTCTGAGACGATACTGATGACTGGGACTCCATGTAGGCTAACAACATCATCAATATATAACGTCACCAGTCTTTCCACGGTCACATTACTAGGCACGGGTAGGAAGTGAGCAGTCTTCGTCAATCGATCAACAATCACCCAGATCATGTCGTTGCCGTTTCTTGTTTTAGGAAGTCCTACTACAAAGTCCATCATCACATGCTCCCACTTCCACTCCGGTATCTCTAACGGCAACATCAAACCTCCCGGCCTCTGATGCTCTGCATTAACCTGCTGACAAACAAGGCATCTCTCAATGAACTCAGCGATGTGTCTTTTCATCCCACTCCACCAGTAGTGTCTCTTTAAATCATTATACATCTTCGTAGCACCGGGGTGAATCGACAACTTCGAATTGTGTGCCTCCTTCAGCAATTCCCTCCTTAGCTCCTCATCGTCAGTCATGCACAACCTTCCTTGGTACCAACTACTTCCATCATCATGTATCTGGAAGCCCTCAATTAAATTGGTCAACATCCTCTCTCGGATATCACTAAGCGTCACATCTTCCTTTTGCGCCTCCTTGATCCGCTCAACCAGAGATGGTGTAATGATTAAGGCTGCCAGAATATTAGTAGTGGAATCAACAATGTCGAGATCAAACTCTGCCATCTCTTTCTCTAATGGTGTTTGTCTGGCGTGATTAGACTTTCTGCTCAAGGCATCTGCGACTCGGTTTGCCTTCTCCGGATGATAACTGATAGTCAAATCGTAATCTTTCAGTAGCTCAAGCCACCTCCTCTGACGCATATCCAATTCTTTCTGTGTGAACAAATACTTCAAGCTATTATGATCGGTAAAGACTTCGCATTTCACGCTGTCTAAGTAATGACGCCAAATCTTTAACGCAAACACCACCGCTGCTAACTCCCGATCATGGGTCGGGTAAATTTGCTCATATTGCTTCAATTGTCTCGATGCGTATGCGATAACCCTATCTCTCTGCATTAACACGCACCCTAGCCCATTCTTCGAGGCATCGCTGTAGATGACAAACCCTCCAGTGTCAGAGGGTTGTGCCAATACTGGTGCAGTCGTCAACCTCCGTAAAACTTTTTCTCACACTCGGAGGTCCATGTGAATTTGGTCTTTTTCTGAGTCAGTCGACTCAGAGATGTTACGATACTCGAGATTCCCTTCACGAGTTTACGATGATAACCGACAAGGCCAAAAAAACTACATACCTTAGTGACATTAGTAGGTCGGAGCCATTCTGTAATCGCCTCTATCTTCTTTGGGTGAACAGAAATGCACTTCTCAGAAATCACTTGGCCTAAGAAAGTCACATTCTCTGACCAGAACTCGCACTCGCCGAACTTTGCATAAAACTTTTTCTTCCTGAGAGTCTCTTATACCTCCTGCAAGTGTTCAGTATGTGTCTCCTCATCAGGTGAACACACCAAGATGTCTCGATGAACACTACTATGAAACGATCCAACTGCTCCCAAAACATTGTGTTCATCAAATCCATAAAGGTTGTAGGTGCATTTGTCAGTCCAAAGGGGCATTACAAGAAACTCGTAGTGCCTGTATCGAGTGTGGAACGTCGTCTTTGCTATACCCTCCGCCCTAATCCTCAACTGATAGTAGCCTGATTGGAGGTCAATCTTCGAGAACATTCTGGCACCATTCAACTGATCAAATAGATCGTCGACCCTTGGTAGTAGATATTTATTTTGTATCGTGATCTTATTAAGCTCACGATAGTCGATGCATAGCCTCATACTACCGTCCTTCTTCTTCATAAATAATACCGGTGCCCCTAGGGCGAAGCACTAGGTCTGATGAACTTCCGGTCCAGCAACTCTTGTAACTGTTCCTTGGGCTCTTTTAACTCTACTGGTGCCATTATGTATGGCGCCTTCGAGATTGGTTCGGCTCCGGGTATAAGATCGATCTTGAACTCCGCTTCCTTGCTTGGTGGTAAACCTGGTAGCCTCGTCAGGGAAGACATCATTAAATTCTCGTACCACCGAAATGTCCTCTCCTTTGCTTTATGCTGCTTCTGACCCTGTGGTGGAGGGGCTTGTGCCGGTGTAAGGCACTGTATAGCTTAATGTCCCTATTTGCCATAGTTGCAGCAAACCTTTTGAGCTCTCTAGCACTAACTTGTGTGCAAACAACACACTGTGTACATACTGGAGGTGGTGGTACAACTGCCCTGAGTGGCTGTGCCGCTGTCGCTGCGGGACCCTCAATCATCAATGGTCGAGACGCTGATCCCTATCCCTACTGTGGTGATCTGAAAGATTTCCCGGTCAGATGGCAGCATGAGATCTTTAACCATCTCTCCTATCTCCTAGGACGGAACTCCTCTCGCGGTCCCTTAGCCCTGTCGACCGCTCCAACCCTCTTGAGATCACCCTCAACCTCAAGACACACTTCCAGCAACTCTTCAAAAGTGGTAGGCTGATTGCAGATGATCAATGACTGAAGGCGAGAGCTCAAGCTGGTCTTGAACTCCAGCATCTTCGCTTTCTCGTTATCCATGATGACGGGCATGTAACTCGCAAGTGCATGGAACCTCTCAAACTACTGGTCCCCATTCATGGACCCCTACGTCAGAAGCTGAAACACCATCATCCTCCTCTGAATGACATTTTCAGGAACATAGTGCTGTTGGTACTCCTCCCTGAACCAGGTCCATATCGGTGATGGAGTCAGTCTGTGTGCCACACCCTGCCACCATTGCTCGGCATCACCCTCTGAGAATGGTACAACCGCATCAACCCTCAGGCCATCCGTAACTTGCATCAATCTCAACTGCTCAGATACATTCTTGAGCCAGATCTCTGCTCCTCTGGTCATGTGGTACCGCTGAACATAGGTATCCGGTAGTTCTGCATCTCCCGGTAGAAAAATAGAAGCCCCCTGAGGTGGTGGTGCTGGTGGTGGCTGCTGCTGCTGCTGCAGGTGAGCCATCTGTATCTATTGTTGGGCCACCAATGTAGTCAGCGTGGCTCAGGTATCTGCAAGGACCTGAGGAATGGTCCTCTGACCCTACTTATCATCACCATCATGTCCTCTGTTTCTAGCTATCGGCTCGCATCGTGGGGACATTATCCGAAATTTGAGTTTATCAGACGAATACAGATTAATCAAGAGTAAGTTGGAGGATTGGACGCTTATAAAACGGTAATTAAACAAGGAAAGCTCACCATCGGCACACACCTTCCATAACCCGATCATAACTTAAGTCTAAAATCATCTCTTAAGTCTACTTTGTTTATTAGGGACAAAATTGTCATTTCGCAAAAGATCATAACTTATGTCTAGTGATCTAGTTAATCCTGTGTTTCCGAGGCGGATCTGAAGCCTCGGCTCTGATACCACCTGTAGCGCCCCGCTCCCGAGCCCTAACATCGGGAACAGTGCATCCGCCGTATCTCACTAAGGAGAATACAAAGCGTCGAATCAATCTCTTACTTGTCAAAATGACGTAGGAATTTTTCGCGGAAACGTAAACCATAACATATATTAAACTCCAATAATCGTCATTACATTGCTAATTAAAACTCTGGAAATAAAATAGTAAGTAGTGTGTGGAAATCCTCAAAATATAAATAAGAACAAAACAACTGCAGCGTCCCCTCATATCCTAGCCGCAGCTCTCAACCAGCCCACTCCGCTATGTCCGTCCCGTCCTCAACGAAGATATGCTCGTAGTCCTCATCCGGCTCACCTGGGAAGTAGGGGTGAGTGACAGAAATCACCCAGTAGATGCCCGCCTCAAACAAATACAAAACGTACATACCGAAATGATATAGCCACATAGCACATAAACATGATATAACACATAGCACATAAATATAAGATAACATGCATAGGATAAAGTAAATGCGGTAAGTAAGTCACTCCACATAAAAATGCGCAAGTACGTGATGCATGCTCAATTAACGTGTCACACGCAACAAGAATCATGTCATGCAATATGCCCTAGACCTACATGCAATGCATGATCCCGGGATTGACTGGATGCCTGTAGCCCGTGCACTACAATCCATCCTTACGGATGCCCGTGGCCCGTGCACCACGATCCACCCCAACCGATGCCCGTGGCCCGTGCACCACGATCCACCATAACCAAGTATCCATGGCCCGTACACCATGATCCACCATAATCACATACTCATGGCCCGTACACCATGGTCCATCATAATCACATACTCATGGCCCGTACACCATGGTCCTCTTCACTCGAGCGTCTGAGACCCGTACATCTCAGCCCACTCCCAATGCAATGCACGTGCCATGAATGCAACAACAAAATCGCCTGGGGCCCGTACGCCCATCCTCACCAACTCCGGCACACAATATTTAGCTTCATAAAATTTACAAATATTGGAAAGTGGTTATTTAGCATTCCTTTTATTTTTCCTTAGCTTGTGCTAATTTTCTAGAATTTTCTACTAATTTTTCCTTATTTATTTCTATTTATTATTAATTATTTTAATTACTTACATTTATCAAAATTCAGAAATTAAGTGGAAATAATTTTATTTTAACCTTTTATATTTCCTGGAATTTATTTAAAATTTTTTGATAATTAAATATATTTTTCTGGAATTTTAAACTAATTTTAATTAATTATTTATTATTTATTCATTTCAGAAATTAATTTCAGATTTTTTTTTTTTTTAAATTTTCGGTCAGGGCCGGCCTGCTGCCTGGTCCGGTCCGCTGGCCATCCGGTCCGGTCCGGCAGCCTGGCCGGTCCAACAGTATTTTCTTTTTTTTTTTTATTTTTTTTTTTCTATTTCCTTCTAACCTCCATAAAATCTTCGTTTTAACTCCGATTGACCTCAAACGAGTTGCGTTGGACTCGTTATAACGAGACGCAAGTTTTGAAGGTGGACACGTCATCACGTGTCCGGACGCGCCGTCAGGGGCCGCGCGTGGGCCCCACGCGCCACACCCCTGAAACGCGTCCCTCAGACCCGTTTTTTTCGATTTTCAACCAGTCCTAACCTATTCCGGGCTAGATGAAGTTATTCTAAGGCCAAAACGAAATTTTTAAACCTCCTAAGTATGTAAATCCCTAATCTTTTGAGTTGTTTCAAGAGTATTTCTCACCCTAATCCAATCATACCATCAAATTCACATTCATACACATACGTAGCAGCAAGTAAACAGTTACCTCATGCTTTTCAATTATAAACAAATACACGTCTATAATATAAACAATTAAAACAAGTAAATCACATAAAATATATCATCAAAGCATGCATGGATCATACCCGTTTGAGGGGGGAAGAGGCACCTACCTCGATTGACGATACACAAACAAATCCGACGGAGTAAAACTTGGGTTCGGAGCCTCGCCTCCCTTCTTCTTCTCTCTTTTCTCTCTTCTCTTTCTCTCCCCTCTTTTTTTTTTTGGCCGTATGTTTTTTTTTATTTGTGCGTGTGCGTGTGTGTTGCTATGCGTGTATACGTATATATGGGGGAGTTAGGGTAGGTTTATTTGATTTTCCCATTTGGTTTTGGTTTAGGTTTCCTAATGTGATTCTAACACTATTAGTTATGATTATCTTTATTATCATCATCACCTTTTCATAATTATCATTATTATTATTATTATCTTATTTGGTAACATTTATGTATACACATATCTACTACATATATTTATATATATATATATATATATATATATATATATATATATAGCTTTTTTTCGGCCATAACATCCTCAATGTGGCTCGGGCACTGAGATTTCAAGCTAATATACCCATACCATACTGGGGTTATTGTGTTCAGCACGCTGTTTACCTCATAAACATCACTCCCACTCCGCTTCTTAGACAATCAACACCATATCAATGCCTATACAATGTGCCTCCATCTTATCAGAACTTAAAAATTTTTGGTTGCTTGGCCTTTGCTGGCAACGTATCTCCTCACAAAACCAAATTTGATCCAAGAAGTGTGCCATGTGTGTACTTGGGTTTACCTTATCACACCAAAGGTTTTACTCTTCTCAATTTATCAACTAAGGATGTCTTTGTCTCAAGGGATGTTCAGTTTCATGAGTTTGTTTTTCCATTTCAGTCACCTTCTTCTCCTTCATCCAGTGCCTCTTTGCCTGCAGCAGACCAAACTTCAACTCCTACTCCAACTTCTGCTCCTGTTCCTTCTTACACTTCTGAGTCGTTGCATTCTAATTCTGTCTCAGAACCTTTCATGCCTCATTCTAGTCCTTTGCATTCTCCTGCTTCTTCTGTGACTTCACCTTCTTCAGAATCCTCCTCTATTGCTCCTACCATGGAGCTGTCTCCTGCAGTTCACCAGCCCTGCACTGGTCTTGAGGTGCATTTGCCTCCTATTCTTCCTGATAATTCTGATTCACTCAGACTCAAGCGTGCTAGACACCCACCTAAATATCTACAAGAGTATTATTGTAATCTCCTAACTGATGCCTCCTCATCCTCTGATCTTTCACAAAAACACTCCACTCCATATCCTATTGAACACTATCTGTCTTATGGCTCATTAGCACCTCACTATAAATCATATGCTCTCAATATTAGTGTGCAACAGGAACCAAGGTCATACCAAGAGGCAGCCAACATTGCTCATTGGCAGAAGGCTATGCAGCTGGAGTTAGCTGCACTTGAGGCCAACCACACTTGGTCCCTGGTTACATTACCTGCTGGGAAGACACCAATTGGGTGTAGATGGGTCTATAAAATAAAGTATAGACCAGATGGCAGTGTTGAGAGGTATAAAGCCCGTCTTGTGGCAAAGGGATACACCCAACAACTGGGAATTGATTATACGGATACGTTCTCACCTGTAGCCAAACTTACCACTGTGAGGCTCCTTTTGGCTGTGGCTTCTATATGCAATTGGCATATACATCAAATGGACGTCAATAATGCGTTCTTGCATGGTGACTTGACTCAAGAGATTTACATGTGTTTGCCTGATGGAGTTCCTGCACCTGCACCGAACACAGTATGCAAGCTCCACAAGTCCCTTTACGGCCTAAAGTAGGCTAGTCGGGAATGGAATATCAAGCTTACACAGTTTTTACTTGGCCAGGGATGTATCCAATCAAAACATGACCACACCATGTTTACTCGCAGAACTTCAGATGCCTTTTTAGTTCTTCTAGTGTACGTTGACGACATTATAGTGGCTAGCACATCTATTTCCTTGATTAATCAGTTGAAGCAGTCTTTACATCGAGCCTTCCAGATAAAAGATTTAGGTCCCTTGAAATACTTTCTAGGCATTGAAGTGGCAAGGTCCCAGGGGGGGGCTTATGATCTGTCAAAGAAAATATGCCTTGGAGCTGGTGGAACAAGCAGGGTTTTTGGGGGCCAAACCAGCCAAGAGCCCAATGGAGCAAAATGTGAAGTTGGCACATGAGGATTCCACACTTATATCAGATGTATCTACCTATAGAAGGTTAATAGGCAAGTTATTGTACCTTACAATAACCAGGCCGGATATTTCATTTGCAGTACAACAGTTGAGCTAGTATCTGGATTCACCCACTGAGTTACATCTGAGAGCAGCTCATAGGCTGCTTAGATATCTTAAGGGTACAGCAGGACAGGGGCTTTTCTATCCGAGCAAAGGGAAACTGGAGTTAAAAGGCTATGTTGATTCTGATTGGGCAGGTTGTGTGGAGTCTAGGAGATCAGTTACGGGGTACTGTATGTTTCTTGGTGATTCATTGGTGTCGTGGAAGGCCAAGAAACAAAGCACAGTGTCTAGATCTTCGTCTGAGGCTGAATACAGAGCTCTAGCGTTGGCAACCTGTGAGGTGCAGTGGCTTCTGTATTTGTTAGACGATTTGGGAGTGAAACGTTCTACACCGGTTGAGTTGTTTTGTGACAACAAAAGTGCAATCTATATAGTTGAGAATCCAGTATTCCATGAAAGAACGAAGCACATAGAGATAGATTGCCATGTGGTGAGGGAAAAGTTTCAGCAAGGTGTGATCATTCCTATGCCAATCAAGACGGAGCATCAGTTGGCAGATGTATTTACGAAAGCACTTGATTCGGTGACACTTCAGAACCTGACTTCTAGTATGGGTGTGTGCAACTTGTTTAAGGCGTCAGGTCTGAGGGGGGGTGTTGAACTTACATCTGAGATGGAGGCATGTGGAGAAGCACAATCCAAGTTGGAGTAGCATTGAAAACAAAGGGAACCCTTGGATTGACTGAGGAACTGAAGGCTGGGATGATGAAGTTGGTGATTTGAGCTGGCAGTTGCGTGTGTAAGCAGCTTAGGTACCAGGATCACGTGGGCTGCGTGAGGGTTGAGCTGTGAAGGAGCATTAGGTGCGAAGGGGAGAGCTGGAAGAAGAAGACTCCCCGCGGGAAGTTTTTAAATGAGCTGAAATGTCCTTATTGCCCTTATGAAGTGCTGGCTGTAATAGTTTGAGTAAGGGTAAAATAGTCATTTTACCTTTTTTTTGATTTTTCCCTCTTTTGTGAGCTGTATAAAAATGGGTATGGCAGTTTTCTTCCTTACCCGGTTGGTCATGAATCAGAAGCTTGATTAGGCTTCATTTTTCTCCTCATTCTCTCAATAAAAGTTCAGTTGCTCAATTCTGGTCTTGTGCTTTTGATTTCTAGTTTCAATTTTGACACAGAGATTTTTTAAGCGTTCGACCCCAGGTGAACTTATTCAAATGCATACAACGCTGGTCTATATAACCACATTAACTTGTCATCCTTGCATTGAAAAGTAAGAAAAGAACCATATAATAGAACTACGGGCCTAATATTACATGTCAACTTGAATTAGTTATTTTCATATTAATAAGACAAAATTCAAGAAATTTATATTTAATATTGTCAGACCTAAAATAGTGTTGTCATTTTTATATAGACAAATTTGTGTTGTTAGCGTCGTAATGCCCCAAATATAAGACGAAACTGGGATATTGGCGTTGCCAGACCCAAAAAGACGCAAAGCATGAAATCATGGATGGATTCGTGGGGATGAGATCTCCTTAACTTTAAATCCTTCACCTCCATCCCCATCGTTTGCCACATGACAGCCACCCTCCTTTGTACGCTTCTTCCTCTCCACCCTTTATCTAGGCTCACCACTCCATCGGCTATAAGATTTATGGTATCATAGTTGACTGAGATAAGAACTCAAGTACCTAGTAGAAATCCTAGGTGAACTTAGGGAGAACACTCATTTAAAAAGGGTGGATTGTAGCATCTCATAACCCATATTGGAAATTATGAAGAGAATGACATTGACATATCAGTATAAACCTGTGTTATATGTCTAAGTTAGGAAGAGAATGAAAGTGATATATAAGCATGAGACTAATTACTACATGTCAATTTGAATTATTTATTTTTGAACTTGCAAAGATAAAATAAGTTGACCTTTAGTATTCTTAAGCCCATAAAAGCAAATATGTGTCATTAGCATTGTCAGACTTAAGTATACGGCTAATCTAGAAGGCTAAAAGTGAGTCTTGTGTTATAATGGCTAGAATAAGTATAATATTGAATATTCTATGCAATTAATGTCGGTAACTTATTGTTTCAAATGTATATAGTTATGTGATTTAACTTTCTATTTTAAATGGAGTTAATTACGTAATTTTCTTTGACTTTGGAATATGATAAAATAAAACAAACTAACTCACTAAATTGGCTGCGCTTCTTATATTGTGAAGTGGGCCATCGGAAAACAAACTATATGTGTTTCGAACACATGGATATGGTTGCGTACATTCGACACACATACCCCGCAATAGACGGGAGCCTCTAAGACAACGAGGTAATGTTGTTGTTGTTGTTTAGTCATATGATTTAAATAAACCTCATCCAAACATGATTTAATTTGGGAAAAAAAAATAAATAATCAATCACCATATGATTATTATTATCATAAATCAACCACACTTTAGATATTAACTTTAACATGCAAAAAAAAAAAACCCCCGTAATACTAAATTATACCGTTTTTAGGATAAAACACAATGGCTCGAAAAGAACATAACCTTTCCTCCAAATAATAAAGCTGCAGAATATCAACAAGAAGTGTAGGGTCCTGACACGTGAACCCGTGTTACTCTTTGTGTAGATATGAAAAAGAAAATCGTCACGCTACAACGTTTAGTTGAATGAAGCCTTGAGGTCACATCGTTCTTCCAACTATTCAACAAACGAGATTTTTTATTTTCCATACTCTCTTTTTCACTCGTCTTTCTCTTTTTCTTTCCTCTTCTAATTATTTTCCTGCTACTGACATCCGAATTATTTTACGTTGTCAAGAGAACCTTCATATATATAAGTATTATTCAAATCCAAATTTGTTGACGTTGGTTCAAACTTATGAAACTTTTGCCAATAGAACCTTCGTAGTATTATTGAGTGGTAGGTTTTATGTTCTTGACGACAATATATATGTGTGTTGGCATTAGTGATATGTTTGACATAATGACGTTAGACTGGCATTATTGGGGGTTTATAATGAAATAAATCAAAATAACTCATTAAATTAGCTGTGCTTCATATGAGGCCTCCAATCACACGATGTCATGTGTATAAAAGAACACGTTGTTTACTTTTTTTTTAAAAAAAAATTAAAAAAATATATATATTTTGTACACGTGGCATCGCGAGATTTGATGCCTCATTTTTGGCCTCATATGAGGCCTCCTCTGATCAGCTCCGGATTGCAAGGGCTTTCACTCCCTGTAACCTTCAGATGTAACTTGCCAATTGTGTGCTTTGACACAATTCCAGCTCCATGCTTCTCAATACGTCACAGTTCTAAGCTCTTGGAAGAAGTTTGGGTGACCCGGGGAGTAATGATGCCAATTTGACGCGGCCAATTAACGGCCGCCACGTGGCAAAATGTTTTTAAAATTTTTCATTTTTTATTTTATACAAAATACTTCGACCTTCCTGCTTCAGCAACCACATTCTTCAACTGCATCACCAACCTTCCACTGCTATTCAACTGTCCGAGCTTCTAAACCACATTCCAACAATAATCCCTCAATTTGCCAGCAAGCTATCCTATTGGGTCTGTGTGACGAATTTCCATCGAAACAATTTCTACCCCACTTGATCAATTGCTTTGACATTTCGTATATTCTTTTTCCTTAATTTAGGCATCACCCCACATTACAAGTTTCAAAGTTATACCCAATTGGTTATGACACGGCATGACTTAGGATCATGCGCAGTGAGTATTTACGGGAGTTCTCTGTTCTTACTTTTCTGTTTTTATAGTTATTTTTCCATTGAAGACGATGTCCAATTTAAACGTGGGAAATGATTATGGTCTTTTGTGTGTCTTGTTTTTATTTGTGTTTTATTGTTTTACTGAGTCGATAGTTTACAAGCTTTTCATTGAAAAATATTTCATTGGCTGTTGAACCCCGAAAGTTTTCATGTTTTTTTAATTGCAGGTTTTGGTCATTTATGTTTCCATTCTCAAAAATTTTAAATTTTTAAATGTTAATAGTATATAGTTTTCATACTAGATAAGTATGTCTTTAGTACAAAGAAAATGATTTAGTGTCGATCGAGTAGTGTTACAACCTAGATAATATTATGTTTTCCTACCAATGGATTATTTTTGGAACACGAATGCTTCCTTCGGAATTTGTTGGATTATATTTGATTATACATGCTAAGTTTGAATGATTCTTGAATTTACTCACTAACACACTAGCACAACATATCCCTATTATCATGTCATTTATGCAGGTAGAGCCGGGGGTCTCACTGGAAGCAGACTCTCTATCCCTTGGGATAGAGGTATTGTGCCTACCACTTATCCTCCCCAGACCCTGACGATAGCTTTTGCTGTCGTTGGGATATACTGGGTATGGATGATGATGATGCTAAGTTTGAATGAACGTTGCATTGTATGACCTAAGAATTATGGCTCTGTAACGTCTTAAGACAAAAGAGTTGGCATTCTAGTATGAGCCTTAGGAATAATGAGTTGAACATTTCGTTGGACTGTTATATCCTTTCAAGCCAACACTTATCATTATTTTCCATTAGAATCCCTCTGAGCCTTCAATAGAATAGTCAGATCCCATTCCAAATGGCCTTTTCGTCATTTTAACCACATAATTTTTCTATCCTTAAAGCAAAATTTTACAAGATGACAGTATAACCCGCAGTGATGTATAGGTCTGAAATATTGGACATTCAATTATGAGCATGAACAAAAGATGCAAGTGGTGGAAATGAGAATGTCAATATGGATGTGTGGATGTACAATGAACGATAAAATAAAATGAACACATAAGGAGAAAGGTTGGGTGGCTCCTATAGAAGAGAATATGAGGGAGTCAATGTTAAGATGTATGAACCTGTGCAAAGTCATCCTTCAGATGCACCTGTCAGGCGGTTCGAGACAATGAATAAGATGCATGTTGAACGTGAGGAAAGGAAGCCAAAGAAGACATGGAGAGAGACAATATGAAATGACTTTACATATGTGACAATTGAGAAGCGTACACTTAATGATATAATATAGTGGATACAATTGATTCATGTAGAGGGTATAAGACTTAAGTGTTGTTTTAGGTACTAAGACCGAAACCACGGTTGAGATGATGTGATCTTTTTGAAAGAAGCATATTCTAAAGGTACATATTATACATTAGGTATTAGGAGACAAAATGATAGGAGAATTTAGGCTATGACTCAAAAATAAAAATGAATAAATAGTAAAACGCAAGAGAAATGATTGGTCCATATATCCGATTCATTAGGGTGGGAAGTGTTATTGTTGTTCATTTGTCGATGATTTGTTTTGCTTATAAGATTACTTTGATGCTCCAGGATTATGCTTTCACTAATTGCCAAGCTTTACTGCTTCGATTTCCACGCTCCTGGTCTTCGATGACCATGCATGACATTGACAACGAAGCAATATCCATAAGGTTAAATTCGGCTCAGAGCTGGATTAGTTGGAATATGCAGGTGACTTGGTCCTTTATGTTTATAATTAAATCGTTTAGATAGTATATAACGTATTTTACTAACCTTACAAAAGTGAATTATATATAACAAAAGACTTATTAAGAAAACGCGTGCTATAAATTGAGGTGGATCTAATGCACAAATTATCACAAATTCAAACGTATCGAGTTGATATATTTTTCAAAAGATGAAGACGGGCTGTTTAGCTTGGATCATTGCGCTTTTGTGCTTCGTTTTGCTCATGCACTGGGAGGGTCAGAAGAGTGATGTCCAACAGTTTCATATGGGAAGGTTATTAGTCTATTTTTTTTTAGCTCATGCACTGTTCTAATCTACAATTGAATCAACTGATAATTATGCTTTTCTCGTAATAGAAGTCTCTTCTACAACGACTGATGATGTCTTTTGTTTTAACAACAGAAATCGTTTCTTCCGTGATTATTTTTCCAAAATACAAATATGCATAGGTTTACATTCAAATATAATAATATGTAATTGTAATTCATGTTTCAGAATCAACTTTTTCCATGGAGCGGTGGCAGTTGAAGGTTCATCTTCACAATTGAAGAAAACTTCAAGCAGATTAAATTTTGAGCATCGAAATCTCTACGATGATCAATATTGCAATCCATACAGCTGTGATCCTCAAGCAGCAGTTAGTAACTGCCCTGATAAATGTCAGTGTGGTGTAGTGAGATGTACTCAATCGGTTGCAACAGAATATTTGCTTCCATCTGAGACAACAAATTCAAGAAGATTAAAGTTTGAAGGTCGAAAACTTGAGGAAGAGTACTGCAATGCATACCCTTGTTCTCTTAACCCAGCAGTTGATGATGAGTGTCCTGATACCTGTTTTTGTGGTGTATACAAATGTGCCCCAGAAGGAGCTGAGGACTGATTTCTGTCTTCCATTTCACCCACTATCTACCTTCTTCCATCCCTTTTAAATTTCCTATTTTCCTTCAACGGGTTTGCTTTCTTTTTTTGTTGTTTGCTTGTTTCAGAATAAACAATGGTGTCTCCACTAGTTATATCTATATATGAAATTTAGGTAGCTTCAACTGAGCCAAATGTTTTAGGATTTCACATATAGTATATTATCACACTGAAATTATTTTCTTCATATGCTATGATTAAACTTAGATAGTTTTATCAATCTCTCACTTTATATACACTATTGGCCAACTGCTATGCGACTCATATCCCTGTCCTATAATTAGTTGGTATATGTCAGATGAAGGTTGTAACTTGATTAACGAACTGAGTTGTATAAGGACATATGAATTTAAAAGGATAAAATATTTTGGATAGAGGTACGAAAAACTATCCAAAACGCATATAAACATAGATATTTAGAAATTCAAACATATCAACAATCAGTCTGATGAAGAAGGTGAGAATCATATTACCGGATAAGGAAATCGGTAGAAGAATGCATGTTTTATTTTGTTAATCAGTAATTTCATCCATTTTTTTTTATATTGGAAAGAAGTTTCGCTCCACAAAAAGAATGGAAATCAAAAATATACTTAATGATGCGGCAAGAAAATCATCCAAGGGACGTATTTGTGTAAACCTGTGTTTATTCTGTATAGAGTTGTAAGAAATGTTGAGTTACACTTCCTCTTATGTAAAACTGAAATAACTAAACAATTTCCAATTCTTTTATTTTAAATAATACTTTAAACTTTTGGTCATAATCTGACAAGTATATGCGTTAATTTTGGAGTCATCATGATTCAATCAAATTTGTTTGACGTGAAGCTTCTGTGATATCTTCATCTTTATTTGTTTTTGGTGATTGGAAGTTGATTGGAACCAGTCCAAAATATCTAAGATGCCAATAATAAATAGAGATTCTGTTATCTCCATAACTCTTGCCGAGTTTGAGCACTTTCGCTCTTTTCCGAAATGTATTTAATAAAAAATGAATCCAAGTCTTTTAGATCTGCCCATTTGTTATATGTTTTCTTGGCTATAATAAAACTATGCCAGTATGTTTTCTTGTTTTGATTGAATGTTATTAGCTCAAAACCCTTTGGATATGACTTAATTATTATGAAAACTAATGTCTGAGAACGTAAACTTGTTGGTTAATTTCCTTAATGTATTAAGATTATGAATCTCCTAAATTGTAGGAGTTTAAGTTTTAGTATATTTCTTTATTGATGTTTATCTAGTCTTATTAGAGTTTGGTTTTGTTTAGACTAGTTAGTCTATAAATAAAGAGGGTCATCCATAGTAGATGGTTCGCCAAGAGTGCCAATACGTGTTGTGTTCTTTGAATCCGTTATTACTTCAATTGGTATCAGAGCCGAGGTTGCGTGAAGAGGGAGGAGTCACCGTGGTAGGGTTGCCGTGTATCGGTTGATCCTGGGAGGAGGCTACCGTGTTCTTCATATCAGCAAGGGCCGGATTCTGTTCATCTCAGTTGAAGATTCGAGTCAAGAGTCTTCAAGCACAACAATGTAGTTTGCGTTAAAAAAATGAAAAAGGGAAGAAGCATTTATTCCTCTTGAGGAGCAGAAGCAAAATTGTACTGCTCCCCTCACTTAAAAAGACGATGATGTGTGCACCATGGCTATGTCCTTGAAAGAAAAAAGCAAAGGAGTTTGGGAAGCGAAAGTCTGATGAGAAGATTGATCCCTAAATTACATTCGGAAATTAAGGGAGAGAATGTTGGTTAATTTCCTTAATATATTAGGATTATGAATCTCCTAAATTGTAGGAGTTTAAATTTTAGTATATTTCGTTATTGATGTTTATCTAGTCCTATTAGGGTTTGGTTTTGTTTAGACTAGTTAGTCTATAAATAAAGAGGGTCAGCCATAGTAGATGGTGCACCAAGAGTGCCAAGAGCACCAAGAGTGCCAAATACCAATCCCGGGTAGGGTGATTGGTGAGTCAATGCCGGGTAGAGTCATTGACAAGTGCGCCAAGAAACGTAGTTCGGTTTTGAGTTATTTTCCGAATATTAATAAAAGTGAGTTGTGCTTTATACGCGTTGTGTTCTTTGATTTCGTTATTACTTCAAAACTTTCCTCCAAATATTGATCACAAGGCCTTGCGATCAAGATTTCTATTTTTGTCTCAGAATTCCTTTGTTAATGTATTTCCATTTCTAATGGAGTCAATGACATATTCTTTCTTGATTTTGAAATATGATGGAATAAAGCAAAATGATTCACTAAATTGGCCGCGCTTATTATATTGTGAAGTAGCAGTTGATCGACACATCTTAACACATCATTATGGATCATCAGGAAACAACATCTGTGTGCTTTTAACACATCGATATAGTTGCGTATATCCGACTCTCTCTGTACCCCGCCATAGGCGGGAGCTTCTAAGGCAATGGGGTAATGTTGTGTTGTAATTCCTTTCTTAATGTGTATCTTTTCTATTCTCAAGTCCTTTACCACACATTTTATTTTTCTATAGTTGAATGCGATGACTACGTTAGTCGAGGACATTTTCATTTTATTATTATCTTCCATTTTTCGTTTTTGGTAAATTATACCTAATCTTGACCACTGGATGTTTGGACATATTTAATGTACATGTTTGATTTGTATAGAAACAATAACACAAAGAGATTCAATGCAAACGAAAAATAGGATATTACTTAATTGGTCAATTTTGGTGTTTGGGGTATATCCCTTAGGCGTTGTGGGGGGGGGGGGGGGGGGGGGGGGGGGGGCAGTGCCTAACACATTCCTGACGCGTAACCCTCTGGTTAATAAAATAGAGTTGAACCTGAAAAATGAACCATTACACTTTTAAGAAGAATCTAGTTGAGTCGATCATTTTCTTAACATGTCGAACATTTTACAAATATAGGCATATTTGAGTTTGGCTCGACCTAATTGAAGCATGAATCATGGATGTTTGGCTTAGCTTGTTTTAATTTTTAGGCATGTTCGAGCTCGGTTCAGTTATGCTCAATTGACTTTGAGTAATCACATGTACTCGTATTTGTGTTCGATTTTCACATTTTACATGTTATCATAAACTAGATTCTTGTAACTATAAATAAGCCGTTTAAACTTGGCTCGATAAGGTAGCTATAGGCTCAATAAGGCTCATGAGCCTTTCAAGTTAAAGCAATCGGTAATCAAGCTTGGCTCATAACTATAAACAAATTGCTCGAACTTGGCTCGATTGTATTTCAAACGAACATTTGACTAGCGAAGTACGAACAACTCATATACAGGTTCGGGTCATTTGTACCCAAGTTGGGGAGTAACTAACTTTAAAATGCTCTAGAATAATCGTGTAGTATTTGTAATAGTTACAATATAACTAATTAGAGAGAGAACCTCCTACCGTCCACATAATCATCTAAATAATATAAGATTATCCTGATATAGGTAAATACTGAATTAGTTATGAGGAGTCCGGATAAGTTAATATTTTTATTTATTTGTTAGAGTTTCTTTATATGTCTTTCACGATAAGATGTGTTTTGTTGAAGTAATCGTAAAGGACAAAGGCCTATGTAGATATTATCTATTGTCTATCCCATCTTCGAATGTATTCAATACAAATATGCTATGCGTATTCAGTTTATTCACCTATAATCATATATATGGCATTGGTGATACATAACTGGAATGTGGTTAGAAGCATAGATGGACATGATTTAGTAAGGTTAGATCTGCATTGGGGAAGGACAAAGCTGCTTTAAGTTTGGTTAGTGATTTTCTCAAAGAGTTTATTTTACTTAAATCAGATCATTTTGACACATTCTTAGTCTACTCCAATGCATGAGAAGTCAGAAAAGTATAATTCAACACTTTTCATCCTCAGCATAAAAAAGACAACACATATTTATATAAAGAGGAAACTCCAATACTCAAATTGGGTATGTTCAAACTGATATCATTATGTCTAGAAAACTTTTTCATTTCTTATAGTTTGACAAAATAGCAGATAAGTTCCTTTTTAATTGAAATTTGATAACACCACCTTTTACGTTTATAGACTAAAGTGAAAAAAAATTCGATTTTTGACCAAATTTTAGCGAAATTGTGTTCCATGCACTAAATCTCACCGGATTTACATAGACTAAAATGCTCTTGTCTGTCTACCAATTACCCTTTCCAGACTCTAACGATAGCGTTTGTTGTCGTTAGAATATACTGGGTACGGATCGTACGGATGATGATGAAAAAGAAAAACTAGCTCTTGCCTTTAAAGACCATAATTTCTGGCCAAAATGCTCTCAAGCCCTCCATATAATAGTTCAACCATCTTCTTCTTTCATCTCTCTCCTCCTACCATCACCCTACCAGCCTCCACCATTCTAGCCTCCCATGACCACCGGCCTTTTTGTTCCCCCGTTCCACCACCATCAACCTTCCTCTTCCAATGTTCTGGCCGTCCTCCGCCACTTCATTCATATTCTCAAGCTTGCACCTCCGATTCATCATCTCGTTTTTCCCAAGGGCCATCTCAAGAAGAGCTTGTGAATGCAAACCATAATCTAGCAAAACCGTCGCGGAGAGAAAATGAATGACCGTCTCATTATATTGAAGTCCCTTAGGCTGGCAACTCTGGGCCTTTGTTTGGGCTTGTAAATTTCTTCCAATCAATGAAATGATCCGTTTGAAAAAGAAAAAAAAAAGTCCCTAGTACCTTACAAAAATGGATGAGCGTCTCATTATACCTTTTCCTTTTCATTCATGTAACACACTTCTTTATTCTATATTTTAATCTTATGGCCAAATCTTTATATGACATGCATATCTATATTAATAACATATAACAAAGTCTATTTTTCATCTTTTTGGGCCTTATGGCCGAATGTACAATATATTTGTATATGTCACATAAATCTTTTCTTTGTCACATCTCTTACTTATATATTAGTTTTGATATTTATTCCAATTATATACATACTAGTTTTCATCAACATAATGACTTACAATATCATCATAAAATACATAAACATATAAAATAATAGAAACCATGAAAACAAAGTAAGTAGGACAAAAAGTATCCTACTTGGCCGTGGGATATATATACACAAATAAACATGGAGATCATCAAGAAACATCTTTTGTGAACTAGAATCTTAGACATGAATATGATTTTCTCATAACATGCTAAATCAAGGACACAAAAGTTCATGAAAGCTAAAATCATAAACAAACACATAAGTGATGAGCTTCATGTAAAACATATGAACACATGCATAAAATATCTTCTTAGTGATCTTTTCCTAACATATCATATATCTTTATTTTCTTTCTTTAACTTTTACATACATCACATAGGAGTGTTCATTTCATTTTATTAATACATATAAGTCCCTTTTGAGACATGATGGCCGAATATTCATGGAAGGTATATCACGCTTTATACATCACTTAGAAACATAGCTTTTACATATTCTTGATACTAAAACATTGAAGATACATCATGAATGATCCAACTTTATATGAACATATATACTTAGATATTTGAAAATCCATTAAGGATATAGGAAGAGTATTTGCCTTTTTTTTTTTGAGGGAAAGGATCCGATATTCATTAATTTACGAAATGTCAAAATACATCCGGGTGTATGCACGTGTTAGTCACTAAACACTACCATGTACATCAGAATCATAAGTACTAATATGAAAAGCTATTTGCAAAAGTCTAACACGTTTCGAAACGTCGTCAGCAAAGATCCATGGTGGTGGTCTCTCCTTGCTATGTCCATGTAGGTATTGGTTGCCTTTTTAACTTAACTTAACCATAGAATGAAAGTGAAGATTTCTTCACTTGGCTTAATAAAACCTTCCCCATTTGCCTTAAATAACCCACGGTTTTGACTAAAATTATTATTTAAAAATAAAATTATTTTGACACATTATTCCTAATTTACCCAGGCGACACAATCTGAAATCCGATCCTCTGGCATACGACACCCATCTCATCATGGGATAGATCCTCTTACACATTTTCCGTCACCATACGAAACGTGACAGCAAAAGGGTGGTGATGCTAAATAAGGGTCAACCGCATCTAGTCTCATCATCCCACCTTACTGACACGTGTTGCGTGGTCATGAGTGGGGTGAGGGGATTGAAGGTGAGGGGGTCCAATCCCTCCCATCATTCCCTTGGAGGAATTGGTTTTCACCCATCGTGGCTGCCTCGAACTCAACATCTCCCTCATCTCCTTCGATCTTCCCCATCAAGATATCACTAGATTTGGTCTTTTTCCTTTGCACCTGCGATGCTCGGCTTCATGATTGAGGATGCCAAGATCGTCTGGTATGGTTGTATCCCCGCCTCCACAACTTCTCCGGCTTTTTTTTGTTATCAGTTAAAATGTCTCCCACGGCGATCAATAGAATATTGTTTAAGTCAACAGTGAGTTGAGATCAAAGTTTCCACAAATGTCCAATCCTCTGTTTACAATTTCGATCGGAAATCTGATGGCCTGATTATCTCTACCCTGGTAGGACAATTTTACCTTAGATTTATTCTTTTTCAATCAATCATAAGCAATAATTAATAAGGATTATGTGAACTTTAATTACTAATTCCTTTTATTTTATGGAAAATCTGATAATATTTTTGATAGACTGTGGGGACTGATCCAGTTGCAGCCAAGTAACGTGTTCCACTTTATAATCAAGTTTCAACAACCCAGTCAAACTGGTTCATGAGTTCTGTTCATTAAACGGTTTTTTGCTGATTTTACTCAAACACATATCTTGTATAAGAAACGAACAGATACATTTTCTGGTATGCGGCCTAATCGTAACACAAAACGTTGCAACGACGTTAAAAAAAACGCCACGATAGGTTAAAAAAACGCCACGATTGTTAAATGTTACGCCATTACATTTAACAAATGCCTTAAATTTAGGGCTGTAAACGAGCCGAACAAACCGAGCATTGCGTTGTTCAAGCTCTGTTCATTTAATTTAGCGAACGAGTCGAGCTTGTTCGTTTATTTAAACGAACATATTTACATGTTCAAGCTTGGTTCGTTTAACTCACGAACAACATTAATGAGCCGAACACCTTAAATGAACGGTACCACTTACCGAGTCCGAGCAGAAAAATGTGTTCAAACTCTGTTCATTAACCTTTTATCCGAGCCGAGCTCGAGCTCGAGCTCGAACCAACGAGCCGAACAACCAAACGGCTTGGTTCATTTACAGCCCTAGCCTTAATATCACCTTGACGAAGCCCCAAGCAATGCATAATAGTATTAATCTAATTGCATTTGTAAATAACTCCATATCAACTTGAAGAGGTATTTACAAATGCCTCAACTGTTGCATCACTTCAAGAATCGAAAGGCCATCGAAAGACATTTCAAACAATGTGCTCCGTTAAGCGGTGAAAACTGTTACTGTTTTGTCTTTTATTCTTTATCATGAAAAATTGTAAGCTACTCTCACATCGACTAATATGTCTTTTACCTTTTTTATCTACTAAAAGTATACTTTGCATTAACTCTGATCTAAGTCTCAATTTTCAGTTTAGTCTAAAAACACAATAGTATAAAAGTTTTTAAATTAGAAGGTTTGAGAGATAATTACGTCTATGTATTAGAGACGTAAAGGTAACAAAACTAAATACATGTTGTAAGGGCTGTGAAACTTTTCTAAATCATCTTCCAACTAACTATAACTAGGGGTATTAACAAACCCAGCCGAACCGAATACTAGGATTTCGAATTCGTTTGGCTAAACGAGCTTTAAAATTGGTTCGAATTCATCTGGATAACCATTTAACTGTTTAAACGAGCCGAATAATTTGCGAATAGTTTGACTCGTTTTAGTAAACGAATTTCGAATAGCTGTTCGAATTCGGTTTGTTTACCGACCATTAACGAACGAATACGAATCAAACGAACATTTCGTGAACTGTTCGGTTCGTTGAACAGCCTTAAGCATAACCACTATCCAGTTTGAATAATAATAGTGTTCCGTCGCAGTTTCATATTCTAATATACTGTTTTTCCTCTTTTCTTTCCCACTTTTTTCCAAAGTTCAGCAATATGCTGAATCCAAGAAAAGTCCCTGTTGTTTTTAATTGATATCGATATGCATACTACAAGGCTAAAAGAAATCATATTAATTGCACGTAGCACATACAGCAAACCCCCCCTTTGAGCACCGTCGTCAATAGATAAACTCACCAAAAGAGCAGAGACAATTGAGGCCGCCAAGTATGCTACTGCCACCACACGCACGTGTCTTCTGTTCGTCCTTGCAACCAGTTGCTGGCTTTCATCGTCCTCCTCCCCATACTGTCCGCCAGGGGTATTTTGGGTAAATGTTACATGTAATTTGAGGCATCAAGAAATATAATATTTATACATAATGATGTAATTGAATATTATGTGTGTCAAGGACCGGTCCTTTGAAAAACAAAAGTAGCAAAAAGAAGAAAATCAAAAGAAAATGACCGTAATTTGAGATTGTTGAATTGAAGTGATTGAAAAAGAAAATTATGATGTAATTATGAAGTGTTTTGCTGAGTCGAAAGCTTTCAAGGTTTCTATTAAAAATTATTTCAAAGGCTGTGGAATAATGAAAGTCTTTACATTTTTTTATTACAAGCTTTGGTCATTTTTGTTTGTATAATCAAAACTTTAAGTGTCAATTCATGTTTATATAGCTTTCGTGCTAGATAAGTATGTCTTTAGTACAAAAAAATGTTTTAGAGTCGATTTGAATTGTGTTACAACCTAGATAATATTATGCTTTCCTACTAACGGATCGTCTTTGGATCATGAGTCTTTCTCTTGAAATTTTTTGGATTAGGTTTGATTATGGAGACTAAGTTTGAATGCACTTTTCATTGCACAACCTTACAACCATGGTGTTGTAACCTCATGAAACAAAAGAATTGCATTCTAGTATGGATCCCAGGGAGGATAAGCCGGACATGTCTTTGGACTGCTATAGCCTTTCAAACCAACCCTTATTATTATTTTCTATTAGAACCCCATTGAGCCTTTGATAGAGTAGTTAGACCCATTCAAAATGGCCTTTCGTTATCTAAACCACATAATTTTTGTTCCTTTAAAGAAAAGTTTTACACAACGTCAGTAAGGTATATACTTCTGTACATGTTTGAATATTGGATAGTTTATTACAAATATTAATAAAGGATGTAAGTGGCGAAAATAATAATGTTAATATGGATGTGTGAGCATAGAAGGAAGGATAAAAATAAGAAACGAACACATAAAGAGAAAAGTTGATGTGACTCCTATAGAAGAGAAGATGAGGGAGTCAATGTTAAAATGATATATGCACGTGCAAAGGTATCTTGCAGATGCACCTGTCAGACGGTGTAAGACAATGAATAAAGTGCATGTTGAATGTGGAAGAAAGAGACAAAAGAAGACATTGAGAGACAATAAGGATATGACTTATATGACAATTGAGAAGCGTATAGCCACTTATAGAACACAGTAGAGACAGTTGATTCATGTAGCCGATGTGATGTAGAGGGTATAAGATTTAAGTGATAGTTTAGATACGTCGGTCGAAACCAGGGTTGAGATGAAGTTATATTTTTGAAAGAGAATTATTCTAGATGTGCATATTATGCATTATTGCGAGGAGATAAAGTAAGGGGATAATTTAGGCTACAACGCAAAATATATGTAAAAATAAATAAATAAAACGTAAAGAAATGATTGATCTATATATCCGAATGCATATAGTGAAAAACAACTTGAGTGTTATTGTTGTTGTTGATTTGTTTTGATGATAAGATTACTTTGATGCTCGAGGATTATTCTGTCACTAATTGCCAAGCTTGGATGGTTCGTTGACTGGTTTCTATTAAAAGAATATAGAAGCCATATGATTTAAATCCGTAAGCTGGATGTTTGGACTGCATAAGAAGGTTTTACTATTTAATATCGATGCTGCCGGTCTTTGATAACTATGTGTGACATTGACAACGAAGCAATATCCATAAGGTTAAATTTGGGTCAGACCTGAACTGGATTTGTTGCAATACGGGTTGTTTCTCGGAATCTTTTAAGCAGGTTTGGAATCGTTTATGCAATTGACTTAGTCAATATGTAATGTACTTTATTAATCCTACAAAAGTGAATTATATAATGACAAAGACTTATTAAGACAAAGTGTGCTATAAATTGAGGTTGATCTAATGCACAAATTATCACAAATTCAAAAGTATCGAGTTGATATATTTTTCAAAAGATGAAGATGGGCTGTTTAGCTAAGTTCATTGCGCTTTTGTGCTTCGTTTTGCTCATGCACGGGGAGGATCAGAACAGTGACGTACAACAGTTTCAAATGGGAAGGTTATTAGTCTATTCTTTTTTAGATCATGCACTGTTTTAATTTGTTGATCACTTGTAAATATTGAGGTTAGTCAATTTTTGCATGCTCTATATGAAGTAATAACATCCGCTCTGATACCAATTGAAGTAATAACGGATTTAAAGAACACAACACGTATAAAGCACAACTCACTTTATATTATTCGGAAAATAACTCAAAACCGAACTACGTTTCTTGGCACCCTTTGTCAATGACCCTACCGGGCATTGACTCACCAATCACCCTACCCGGGATTGGTATTTGGCACTCTTGCTCTTGGCACTCTTGGCGCTCTTGGCACTCTTGAGGCACCATCTACTATGGCTCCCCAGACCAATTAGTCTAATCAAAACCAAACCATACTAGGACTAGATAAACATCATTAAAATAAATCCTAACTAAAATAGATAAAGGCAACTAAGGAATCTTAAGATAATAACTGTATCTTTAGTTCCTACTATTGAAACCTGGCTTACATGAGGTGAGGTCCATGTCCACTCAAAACCTTAAGGCAATGGGTGGTGGTACATCATCCTCATATAAGCCATGCATTTTTTCTCAAATTACCAATGTGGGATTCTCAACACCCGCCCTCACGTGGCAACGTGGCTTGACATACACATGCGCCTTACAACCCGCCCTCAATCACAACCACAAGCCAGGCATGAACATCTGGACTTAGGTGAGGGGAAACATTAAGTGGCCAACCATGGGCCAGGCCTCAATCACAACCACAAGCCAAGCATGAACATCTGGACTTAGGTGAGGGGAAACATTAAGTGGCCAACCATGGGCCAGGCAAGGGGTGAATCCATATTTTAAACCTGCTCTGATACCATATTGAAACTTGGGCTTACATGAGGTGAGGTTCATGTCCACTCATTTTTTCTCAAATTACCAATGTGAGATTCTCAACACCTAGTACTTACGAATCCTAATCCAATAAGGAAATTATCCAACACTATATTTGATTAGTCCTCATCTACAATTGAATCAGCTGATGATTGTGCTTTTCCCATAATAAAAGTCTCTTCTTCAACGACTGAGGTTTTCTCTTTTGTTTTAACAACAGAAATCGTTTCTTACGTGACTATTTTTCCATAATACAAATATGCCCAGGTTTACATTCAAATATAATAATATATAATTGTAATTCATGTTTCAGAATCAACTTTTTCCATGGAGCGGAGGCAGTTGAAGGTTCATCTTCACAGTTGAAGAAAACTTCAAGCAGATTAAATTTTGAGCATCGAAATCTCTACGATGATCAATATTGCAATCCATACAGATGTGATCCTCAAGCAGCAGTTACTGACTGCCCTGCTAAATGTCAGTGTGGTGTAGTGAGATGTACTCAATCGGTTGCAACAGATTTTTTGCTTCCATCTGAGACAACAAATTCAAGAAGATTAAAGTTTGAAGGTCGACAACTTGAGGAAGAGTACTGCAATGCATATCCTTGTTCTCTTGACCCAGCAGATGCTGATGAGTGCCCTGAGACCTGTTTTTGTGGTGTGTACAAATGTGCCCCAGCAGGAGCTGAGGACTGATTTCGGTCTTCCATTTCACCCACTATCTACCTTCTTCCATCCCTTTTAATTAAATTCCAAGTATCTGCAACGGGTTTGCTTTCTTTTTGTGTTGTTTGCTTGTTTCAGAATAAACAATGGTGTCTCCACTTGTTATATCTATATATGAAATTTCGGCAGCTTCAACTGAGCCAAATATTTTAAGATTTCACGTATAGTATATTATCAGAGTGAAATTATTTTCTTCATATGCTCTGATAAAACTTAGATAGTTTTATCAATCTCTCTTTATATATACACTAGTGGCCAACGGCCATGGCCCTGCCATTAGTTGGTGTATGTCAGATGAAGGTTCTAATTTGATTAATGAACTGAGTTGTGTAAGGACATACAAACTTAAAAGGATATAATATATTAGATAGAGGCATGAAAAACTATCCAAAACGCATATAAACACGAAACTCAAGCACATTAACAATCAGTCTGATGAAGAAGGTGAGAATCATTTTACTGGATATCGAAATCGGTAGAAGAATGCATGTTTTATTCTGTTAATCAGTAATTTCATCCATTTTTTTTTCTTGGAAAGAAGTTTCGCTCCAAAAAAGAATGGAAATCGAAAATATAGTTAATGATGTGGAAAGAAGATCACCCAGCGGACATATTTGTCTAAACCTGAGTTTCTTCTATATAGAGTTGTAAGGAATGTTGAGTTACAACTGAAATAACTTAACAATTTCCAATTCTTTTATTTTAAATAATAATTTAAACTTTGATCATCAATCTGACGTGTTAATTGTGGTGTCTTCATGATTGATTCAAATTTGAATAACTCTCGTCCTTGGCCACAATTCTGCAACTTTTGGATCAATTGGCCTGTGTAGGTGCCAGCCCTTAATTTTGAATAAGAGAGGTCATGAATACGAGTTATTGTGAGAGAACCATGAATTAATCCAAGCAGCATTTTCCATTCGTTTTGGAAGTCATTGTTCATGATTTAGAAGGGTGTTTCTGGTAGTCATGGTTAGGTGAAGCTTCATAATTTTTAATCCTACTGTAAAGAGATGATGTTTCTTAGTTTGAATATGATTTTTGTTTGACGTGAAGTTTATGTGATATTTTGATTGCGGACTCTATGGAGTCTAAAACAATGGGAACGACTTTCTTGGTTATTTGAAGTTGGATTGGAACCAGTCTAAATATCTAAAGATGCCAATAAAATTTTGAGTTGCCGAGTTTGAGCACTTTCACTATTGACCGAATTGTATTTAATAAAAAAATGAATTCAAGTCTTTCAGATTTGCTCATTTGTTATATGGTTTCTTGGCTATAATGAAACAATGCTAGTATGTTTTCTTGTTTAGATTGAATGTCATTTGCTCAAAACACTTTGGATATGACTTAATTAATAGGAAAACTAATGTCTGAGAACGTAAACTTTCTGCCACATATTGATCACAAGGCCCTGTGATCAAGATTTGTATTTGTTGTTTTTCCCCATTCCTTTTTGTATTCTATTTCGTCGTCTTTGCATATTTATAGTTAATATTTCAATTGATCTTATCAAAGAAAAGTAAATCACTTGGAGAGGGTGGAATCGTGGGCTTACACATTTCATGAAGCGAGGGGAATAAATGCATCAATTCACTAGCTTTATTATTATTATTATTATTATTATTATTATTATTATTATTATTATTATTATTATTATTATTATTATTATTATTATTATTATATTTTAAATTGAAAAAGATAAAAAGCATTACAAACCAATGTCTTATTTTTCAAGGGTCGATAGCTGTGGATTTGACTGATGCCTACAACTCTTTGGGGATGACTTCCTAGAGGTGAGGTGAAAGATACACAGGCATCTCTGCCACCGTGACAACCTTTATTCTTTGCCAGTCCTTCCATGCGTGGACCAATACTTTGATGAGGGAGTGTGTTCTCCCCCCACCTGTACCAGAGGCCCCTTAGCCAGGTGGGATGTAAATCGAGGGATGTGCTCCACCGGCAGCCCTGCAAAGGGAGAGGACACACGAGACTCAGCCAGCCCAGAGGCAACCCTTATAATATTTCAACAAGGATTGTCTCCACACGGACTCGAACTCGGGACGTCGGGGTTCTAGCCCCAATCACCTTTGCCACTTACCACTGGACTATGCCCCTGGGGGCTAACTGCGTGGACCAATACTTGAAGACACTGTACTAAGTTTATATTCAACCACAACAACATTATCATATTACCTTAGAAGCTTCCGTCTATGACGGAATAAGAGAGTTTGGATGTAGCAACCATACACATGTGCTAAAAACAAACCGATGTTATTTCCCGATGATGTACTAAGTTTATACTCAGAAGGGCTAAATGGTTGATGGAATTTTCTTCTATTAAATATTTGTTATTTTTGAAAAATAAAAAATATTTTTAAAATAAACTAAAATAAATACTAAAATAATAGTTTAGGAGGAAGAAATGGGGAACGGATCCCCTGACCGCCAAACACCTCACCCCCCACGCGACCGCCTGACACGTGGAATCAGAGGGGTGGTGAGACTGGATGGGGGTCATCCGCACCCAACCTCACCACTCACCTCTGCTGCCACGTGGCAACAGGTCCTTTGTTACCGTCCCCCAAAGGGGGGTCAGGCGATCCGAATCCGGAGAAATGTCAAACAAAACAATCCGGCAACGAATACAGTAAAGGTATTGGTGGCACAGAGCTTTCCTTAAATGGAAAAGAACAGTCCATTTCGCCATACGCTTAACCCTCTTTTAGTGAGTTCACTTTATGGTGATTGCCGACACCGTACTTACCCAAAAAAGGGCTGCTGAATTCCAAGTACGTACAGCAGTACTTTCCTCAATTAGTAGTTGATCATTCCAAGCAGTATGATGTTTTGTTTTTTTGGCAAAAGATTGAAC
>AP025048.1:3450645-3462076 GCA_036186865.1 Eustoma russellianum | reverse complement strand
CCCCTAATCCTGTCTTGATTAGAGTCCGTACCATCACAAACTCTACTGTATGGTGATAAACCCTTACCACCAAGGAGTTGTAGTCAAATACAAGTCTAGGAGATAAGATGACATGGTGATCTACACTATATGTGATTTAAATTAATAAATCACGGGATAAATCTTAAAGATAAACATTACGTCTAATATTTATCCAACATTCTCCCACTTGGATCAAATGTCAACACTAGACAACGCTACACAAGTGACTAAGTAACTTGGCCAAAACAAAAATGTCACTCGAACAACTTGACTACCTACCTCGATCGAAAATATAACACATACGAATCAAGGCGGTTGCGCTCTTAGATTAAACAACGAGCACTCCCTTCCAAGTATTACCATGCATTATACAAACAATCAAACAAAATGAACGACTTATTATAAAATCATCTCAATGGGTCCTCGTGTATGGATCAAACAGATCCTACTTAGATTGCGCAAATAAAATAAACAAATGTCAAACGAATGTCTAGACAATAAGATCAAAAATACAAAATCAAGGAGAACCACGTAGTCCCATATTGGCAACATGATCCCCAAATACTTGTATCGGTAAACCTTTCGTCATGGGATCAGCCAACATTGACTCCGTACTTATGTGTTCAATCTTTACATCTCCCTTGCTACTATGATCTCTGACCTTCAGATACTTTATGTCGATATGCTTGCTGCGACTCCCACTCTTATTGTTTTTCGCAAAGAACACTGCCGCTTTGTTATCGCAGAAAATCTTAATTGGTCTCTCAACACTATCGACAACTTTAAGACCACTGATGAAGTATTTCATCCAAAGAGCCTGTGAAGTAGCTTCATAGCACGCAATAAACTCAGCCTCCATAGTGGACGAAGCAATAATGGTTTGCTTCTTACTTCTCCAAGATACTGCTCCTCCAGCAAGAAGAAAAATGTATCCAGAAGTAGACTTGCTTGTATCCACACAGCCTGAGTAATCAGAATCAGAATATCCCAAAACCTCCAGAATCTCTGATCGTCTGTATGTCAACTTGTATTCTTTGGTTCCTTGTAAGTATCTTAAGACCCTCTTCGCGGCTTGCCAATGAGCAATACCAGGGTCACTCAAATATCTGCCAAGTACTCCGACTGCAAATGAGAGATCCGGTCTGGTACAGACCAGTGCATACATAAGACTCCCAATGAGTGATGCGTATGGCTTGTCTTTCATCTCATCTTTCTCTAATGCATTCTTCGGACACTGGTCTAAGCTGAACTTGTCTCCTTTAGCTATAGGTGCCGCCGTGGGCTTACACTTTTGCATGCCAAATTTCTCAAGTACTTTGTTAATGTAGGCTTTCTGAGAGAGACCAAGTATTTTACTTGCTCTATCTCTGTGAATCTCTATGCCAAGGACATAAGAAGCTTCACCCATATCCTTCATATCAAAGTTCAAAGTGAGAAATTGTTTAGTCTCACATAATAACCCAAGATCACTGCTTGCCAGGAGAATATCATCCACATATAGGACCAGAAAGATATACTTGCTCCCACTCATCTTGAGGTATATACATTGATCAACAATGTTCTCAACAAAACCGAATGAAGAGACTACCTCATGAAACCTAAGGTTCCATTGACGTGAAGCTTGTTTAAGCCCATATATGGATCTATTCAATTTGCAAACTAATTGATCATTCTTGGAATCAACAAAGCCTTCTGGTTGACGCATGTATACCTCTTCATCAAGAACCCCATTAAGGAATGCTGTTTTCACGTCCATTTGATGTAACTCGAGGTCAAAATGCTACTAATGCCATGATGATGCGAAATGAATCCTTCTTTGAGACTGGAGAGAAGGTTTCATGGTAATCAATGCCTTCTTTCTGAGTGAATCCTTTGGCCACAAGTCTAGCTTTATATCGTTCGATATTACCAACTGAGTCTCTCTTGGTCTTAAAGACCCATTTGCATCCCACCATAGAGGCTCGGGTTGGTAATGGAACGAGTTCCCAGACCTTGTTTTTAGCCATTGATTCCATCTCTTCTTTCATGGCATTGAACCATTGTGACGATTTGTCACTTTTCATGGCTTCTGAAAACGACATAGGGTCATGACATGTTCCAATGTCATAATCAGATTCTTGAAGGTATACTATGTAGTCATCAGGAATTGCTGATTTTCTAGTTCGTATGGATCTTCTCACTCCCACTGGTTCAGTAGGCGTGGGAATAATGGTCTCAATGGGTTCTTGATGCGATTCAACAATTTGAGGTTGTACAGTTTGAGGCTCTTCAACGTGTTGAATAGCATCCAAATTGTCTTTATGTAGGGGCACTGGTATGTCCCTAACTTCCTCAAATCTAAATTCACGATTTGAATCACTCCCACTGACTTCATGATCCTCTAGAAACTTAGCATTTCTTGCTTCAACCAGATATGGAGAGTGTGATGGACAGTAAAATCTGTATCCTTTTGAGTTTAGAGCATATCCAATGAAATAACCGCTCTTAGTTCTTTCATCCAGTTTCTTAATGCTAGGGTTGTACACCTTAACTTCAACTGGACAACCCCAAACGTGTAAATGTCTTAAGCTGGGTTTCCAACCATTCCACAACTCAAAAGGAGTGGTTGGGACAGCCTTTGATGGCACCCTGTTTAAGACGTACACCGCGGTTTTGAGAGCCTCACTCCAAAAGGATACAGGCAAATTCGTAGTGCTAACCATACTCCTAACCATGTCCATAAGCGTTCGATTCCTTCTTTCAGCAACACCATTCTGTTGTGGTGAGCCAGGCATGGTGTATTGTCCAACAATACCCTCCTTCCGAAGGAACTCAGCGAATGGACCAATCATTTGACCCTTTTCTGTGTAACGCCCATAATATTCACCGCCTCTATCGGATCGGACAATTTTAATTGTCTTTTCCTTTTGTTTCTCTACTTCCAATTTGAAGATTTTGAACGCATCAAGTGCTTCAGATTTATCAAATAGGAGATAAAGATACATGAATCTTGAATAATCATCTATGAATGAAATAAAATATTTCTGACCATTCAAGCACGGAATATGAAACGGACCACAGAGGTCTGTGTGTATAATTTCAAGAAGTTGTGAACTCCTTTTGGCACCCTTAACGGTCTTGTTGGTTTGCTTTCCCTTTATGCATTCCACGCAAGTACCAAAATCAGTGAAGTCCAGAGTTTGTAAAACTCCATTCACTAATCTTTTCATTCGATCAATTGAGATGTGTCCCAATCGTTTGTGCCAAAGTCTTGATGAGTTTTCATTGATAATACATCGTTTTGTTGCAGTTTCTGTCAAAAGAGTGTACTCATACATGGGATCCAACTCAAGTTGAAATAAAAAACCATTCAATTTCGCACAACCAACAATTTTATTGCCTAATGAAAGATTCATTACATTCAAATGAGTGTTTGAATCAAAACCTAAAATTGAAAGTCTTGAAAGCGAAATTAAATTTCTAGAAAAAGACGGTACAAAAAAAGTGTTTTCTAAATCTAACTGAAAACCAGTCTTCAAAATGAGTCTATAGGATCCCACTCCTTCTACAGTTGAGCCCATCCGGTTTCCAGAATAGATGTTTCGCTCAGTTTCCTTTGGCTTCCTCAGGTTTAGAAAGCCCTGCAAGGTTTTCGAAATGTGAATTGTAGAACCACAATCAATCCACCATGTGTTATCAGAAACTTCAGTAAAATTAGATTCATGACACACAAATGAAAAATTACCTTTCCTTTCCAGCCATCCCTTGTATTTCAGGCAGTCTTTCTTCCAGTGTCCCTTTTTCTTGCAAAACCGGCATCTGTCTTTATTGCCAGTTTTCTTCTTAATGACACCCTTGCCTTTTAGTGCATTTGTCTTAGAATGAGTCGTAAAATGCACAGTCTCAATCGACTCATTTTTCATCCTCTCCTCCTCTTGCACACACATGGTCAGAAGTTCATTAATTGACCAATTTTCCTTATGTGTGTTGTAAGAGATCTTAAATGGACCAAAGTCCGGTGAAAGAGAGTTGAGTACAAAGTGCACAAGGAATGAGTCGGAAATTTCAACTTTAAGAGAGTTTAGTTTAGCAGCAATGTCCCTCATCTCCATGATGTGCTCACGCACACCACGGCTTCTGTCATGGGTCATGTTCGAGAGTCTTTTCATTAAAGTGTTGGCCACAGCCTTATCCGAACTTACGAATTGCTCATCGACAGCCTTCATGTAAGCTTTGACATTTTCCAATTTAGGGATAGAACCTCTAATGCTTGGACTTATGCGGGTCTTGATGAGCATCATGCTCAAGCGATTAGATCGCTCCCACTTCTCATAATTAGACACTTCCAAAGGCGTACTCGAATCCGTGGGTTTTGGTGGTTCATCCACACGGAGCGCCAGGTCTAAGTCCATGCACCCTAACGTCAAAAGGATCACTTCTTTCCATTCAGCGTAATTGTCACCAGTTAAGATCGGAGTTTTAGCAGAATCAAACATACTAACGGTGGGAACTGCATAACCAAAGAAACATACAATCATGCTATGTACTTCATGTAATATAAAATTAATATATTCCAACCTTCCTGTGGGTAGAGGTTAATCATGCATAGAATATATTAAAACAAAATGAAAATCAAACAACCGGAATATTTTCGTACCTGTGGGCATAGAAAACGTTTATGTTTAATTTTCTTGATCAATAAAATAACCACTTCCCTGTGGGGCAGAGTGACTACCTTATTAATCAAAACCATAGTTTGATGACATTTTATTTTCATTATACCGTATAATTTTAAGATGCTGTGGCTAATCTTAAAATTAAGAAAATAATTCTTTATATGTCATCAACTTTAAAAAAACGCTTTATATGACATCAACAAAAGATGAAATCATAATGAAAATGTGAAGTGAACCGATTCGGCAATACCCCAGGAAAGATCATGAATCAATTTCCTAGACAGGTATTACCATTCCACGTAAAGTCCCAGGCCGTGCGGTGGGGTCACGACGGTCCCGCTTAAGTACCGACTTTCTAGACAGAAATTACGTGTACGGTGTATTTATCACACTTTCAATAGTTCACTCCTTGTATTTGCCACACTCCTTTATCAAATAGATAAATAATCAGAGTTTATAATAAACAAAGTTAATTTATAAGCGTACAAATACAGATAAGTGTGGTCATATAAAAAAGGATTTAAGTAGGTAAAAATATACCATTTGATATTAATATCCCGCATATCACCTTTTCTCGGAACAAACTTTGCACAGTATTCGGATTTTTATCATTAAAGTTCTTACCTTTGGTAATCAAGGTTTAC
The DNA here is from genome assembly GCA_036186865.1 of Eustoma russellianum. Taxonomy (NCBI): domain Eukaryota; kingdom Viridiplantae; phylum Streptophyta; class Magnoliopsida; order Gentianales; family Gentianaceae; genus Eustoma; species Eustoma russellianum. Next base: position 3,456,756 of record AP025048.1, on the reverse strand, counting down.
GATATTCAAGTCAATATCTTAAAAGTTGTGCCGACACTAATTCTAATCCTCCAAAGAATAAAGAAATATCACAAGTAAAGAACTATACCGCCAAGAAATTCTAAGTTGGCTTAATTAACAATAACAGTTAAAGTCAAAATATGGTCATCAAATTTCTGAAAGCAAGATTTGTCATCTGTCACTGGGTTAAGGAAACTCTGTTAACAGATAACGTCTACCAATTTACACTACATAGAACAAAGAAGTGTATACAATTCAACCTCTTCCCATAAAAATTCCAGGCATCATCAAGTGACACAAAATTCAGATAATTATTGAATTGATGCCCATCTTTAAGGTCATAAATTTTACCATTTAACAATGAAAGTGGCAGGGAAGAAAGCAGAAGAATGTAAATCCTCAATGTTTATGTTCTCAAATGGATGAAAAACAATAAACTTTCACATTGAATTTTCGGATGCAAAGATTTGGAACAGATTTGCAGAACTATTCTCTATTTTGGTTTCTATCAATACCGAGTTAAATATCTTTACCTCCAAGATGAAAGCTCCGAGCATATTCAGTATATAATTACAAAATTAATAGGCCACCAGAATTAACGTGTATTATGCACATCAGAAGAACTTGATGAGTGCACAATTCGAATGCAATCGACGAAATGCAGCAGAAACAGAGTGCAATTGTATGCAGCCATTCAGGCAGAATAATATTGCACACAATTGTGAATAATGAAGGCCTCGAAAACTATAATTCCGTAACCTTTGAACGATTGAATTGTATTAAAGGATACGAAAAAAAAGTTTTCCGAATACAAACGATATGGTCAGAGGTGGCTCTGATACCAATTGTTAGGCCAAAATAAATAGCGGAAGCAGAAAGGTTACCTCCGGCCATTGTCGTTTGTAGAAGCCTTCTTCGTGTTGATGTAGTCCTTAGGGTAGTCTTCTAGCCTTGTTCCTCTTGGCTTGAATGAGATGGTTTGATGGACAACCATAGGCTCTTATTTATAGGCTAGGCTAGGGACCCCCTAATCCTGTCTTGATTAGAGTCCGTACCATCACAAACTCTACTGTATGGTGATAAACCCTTACCACCAAGGAGTTGTAGTCAAATACAAGTCTAGGAGATAAGATGACATGGTGATCCACACTATATGTGATTTAAATTAATAAATCACGGGATAAATCTTAAAGATAAACATTACGTCTAATATTTATCCAACAATAGAAAGAGTAATTTTGGTCTACATTTTTTTTGGGGGGGGGGGGGCACAAACAGCAGCTTGATGACAACAAAACCACAAATGGGAAATCAAAAAAAAAAAAAAGGAACATAATGGCACATCTCTAATCTATAAATCTAAGCCAAAATGTCCGACAATGTTTCAACTAGTCTTAAGGCTCTAGAAAGCATTAAGTACGACCTTGGGCCAATCCAAAAGCCCATGAAGATAAACCATCATACCCAACAGGATATGGAGAGCCTTCTAATAGAAACTTTGTAGTAAAATTTATATCACTCCAGAAAAACTAAAAGAGGCCTAAGTGTTTAAAGAAGTCCAAAAATGATTATCCCTATAATATATTGTTACTTGCCTGTAATATCTCTGGCAAAATTCGAAAAACAGTGTAGTTTTAATAAGAAATTTCACAATACGTTTTGGAAAACATAAAAAATAGGTAAGGCGTCATTCATAAGCTCTAAGACACCATTCCGAATGACACCTTAGGTGCCTACGATGCCTTTCATAGTGATGTCTTAGGCCAAAAAATGGTTTTGCCAAACCACTTTTGTAATAATCATATGCCATGTAATCTATTAATGATGCTCTACTAATCGTAATGATAAAGCGTGAAAAAATTATCTTGATTTCGTTTATAATTTTCACATAGTAAATATTAGCTTCAACTTTGTTCTACCAATTTTCTTTGTATTACGAAGTTGTTCATTAAGCGATGTAAAGTTTAGTTGGTGTTGTAAAAAATATAAATTTCAAACTGTGTTGTAACAAATAGTACAAATATCGTAAACACTACACATGGATATTAAATGACAGATGATCGACAACGAGATAGACATAGTTTACAAAACAATATGAAAATTGTTACAATAATCTAAACCGAAAAAACCACTTTTGGAATCGATAACATATAACATACACAAACTACAAAAATAATTACAATGACTACTCTTAAGGAAGAGTATTCTATGCTCTCTCTAGAAAGTCAACAAATCATTAAGATCAAGCATCAGCTCCTCCATCAGTACTGCATCATCATCACTACCACTGCAATTACTACTACCACTAGCATGAGTTACCATAAGTACACCTATGAATGGAGTTACACAACATAAGTATATATTAAAAGGATATCGATTTACCATAATTAAGTCAATAAAAAGACATAATAAAAATTATAAAAAATGATGAAAATGATAAGGTTAGGGTTAGAGTTAGAGTCAAGGTTAAGGTTAGAGGTTAGGGCTGCGACTGGAGTTAGTCATACAATTAGCGGGACAACACAATTAACAAGACAAAAAAAAGCATAACAGTTGTCATAAAATAAATAATAGCAATAACATAATAAATAACAAAACCAACACATTAATAATAGAAATAAGTAACGTAATAGCAACGTATTAATAATAGCAATAACATAATAATAACAATAATGTAAAAGTATCAAATTTAAAAATGATAAAATTAGAATCTATAATAGCTTATGTGGTCTGTGCTCGTCCTATATCATATGTCTATGAAGTTGTGCTGCTCTTCAACCCATCTTTGCTAATAAAATACAAAAACATTTTAATTTCTATATCAGAATGGAAGAGAGAGAAATAAATAAAGTACATGAAAGGAGGGTTGTGATCACATCATATATATTAACTTGATATATTTTTTTCATATCACATGATACCATTTGAACCTCCTATTTCTACTTTCCTCAAGAAGAAAGAAATAGAATAGAGATTCTGCAAGCTCATTGCCGACTAAGCCGGACCTTGCTACCAAGCACCCTTAGCCAATGATCTTATTACTTACATAGAGTATATTGGCCCAGATACATACCACACTAATTTATAAGTGCGATCACATCACATATATTAGTTTGATATATAATTTTTCATATCACACGATACACATTTTAGTAGGGGGAAAAAAGATGAGATCAAAACAAGATTTTCCCTTTAGCTTATCATATGATGTAGTTAAGCTGAAATACCATCACTAGCTAGAAGTTCTTGTGATTGTTGCTCAAATGCAAAACCTGAAGCTTTGGAATCATCGGCTGACCAAACAAAGATACCACCAAGTTTCCCTTCGCTCTTCAACTGCTTGCAGGCATCAAAAAATCCAGCTTCTGGCGATAATCCCCCACCATCATTAGTAGCAAAACTAGCCAATATATTTCCCCCATTATAATTACTAGTCTGCATATCAAAATATTCCACAAATTCAGATACTGTGGTACCCTTCTCATACGCGTAAAATTGAAAATTTACATAATCAAAAAGATTTCCATAACTATTCCATAGCCCTTGATAATATACTTGAACATTCTCATCATCAAATGGTGCAATTGAGGCAATTGATATCACACCATTTTGTTTCAACTGTGTCACAAGTTGTCCCATGCATTCCCCAAAAGTATTAGAATCAGCCATAAATTGTTCATAGTCGATATCGATACCATCCAAGTTGTACTCCTTTATGATTTCTGTTAATGAAGAGACAGCATTTGAAACCCACGAATCTACCGAGGTGGCGTCAAATTTCAGGGCTTGTGTGCCACATGAATCCCCACCTATGCTTAAGACAACCTTAACGTTAGGGTTACTGTTTTTTATGGCGAGGACTTGGTCAGAAGTCAGGTGTTCTGAGTCCCAGAAGACGTTGAAGATTCCGTCTGTCGGAGAGGAATCCAAGGCAGTGCAGTCTACTCCGAATGCGAGGATGAAATGGAACTCAACGCCCGGATGAATTGGGTGGTCGGAAAATACGATTCCGTTTGAACTTGACCCGATGTATGTCCGGAAAAGGTTGCCTTGTGTTGAGGGCACGAGTAGCAAAGCCTGGAGAGTGAAGAAAGCTATCAGAAGCTTGAAGGCTTCCATGAAAGTTGGTAGATTGATGGATATATTTTTGAAAATTATGGGTAGTTCTCCGTTGAAGATGATAGGCAAGTTGCTTGTCTTATATAGGGTTTTCCCCTCACAAATTTTACGATGGTCAATGACTTAGTATGATTGGTTGGTAATTGACCGATGAAATGTGTAGAAAATTTATGGGCCCCTTGTTTTGGCCAATCACCCCCTTGCTTACATATAGATAAAACTTATTTGTTATCATTTTATTGGGCCACTAGTTGATCAATGACCACAATAAAATTTATGTTCTCCCCTCCCCTTCATGCACTAAACGACAACGACAACAACATTACCCTACTGCCTTAGAGGCTCTCGACTATGGCGAGGTATGGGAGGTCGGATGTACGCAACCATACCCATGTATTTGAAACACATAAAGGTTGTTTCCCGGTGACCCATAATGAAAATTACTCGTCGATCAACTGCTACTTCACAATATAAAAAGCGCAGCAAATTTATCGAGTCATTTTGATTTATTTCATCATATTCTAAAGTAAAAGAAGATTGTGTATGTAATTTTTTTTGGAAATGAAAAGCCCTTCATGCACTAAACGGTAGTTTTTATTCGCTTGACTTTGGGATTTAATGTTTTCTATGTTTTTTTTTTGTTTTATGCTTTGTTTACTATCATGCATTTATTTATATAAAAGCTTTATCAAAATAAAAATAAGGAGCAAATCATATAAAAAACACATTAAAAAGCGTGTGAATCCTAAGTGCATTGACTGGCTCAAAGAGAAGGAAAGAAAAGGCATTATATGCAGGAGGCTTTCCATTTTTTGTTTACTTATCTTTTTTGATGATAAGATTATTTAATGATCGAGAATTATGCTGTCACTAATTGCCAAGCTTGACTTGTTCGATTTAATTAAAATAGAGAAGCCATATAATTTAAATCAGTAATTAAGCTGGATGTTTGGAATATTGCATAAGAAGGTTTTATCATACAATGTCCATCTGCCGGTCTTTGAAGACTATGTATGACATTGACAACGAAGCAATATCCATAAGGTTAAGTTTATCTCATAGTTAAACTGGATTAGTTGTAACATAGGTTGTTTCATGAAATTGCTTAGACTTAGTCATTAATCGTTGTAAAATTGTTTAGGTAGTACATCACATATTTTAAAAATGACAAAAGACTTATTAAGACTTATTAAGATAACGTGTGCTATTATCTAAATAAAAATACTATACAAATATTACCGGCCAAAATATTCCTCTCGTAATAGTATACGAGCAAATTAATCCCGAATTAATAAAGAAAGAATTATATACTTAAACGATTTTTTTTTCGAATTAGCGTGCTTGTTTGCGGGAGCACTGACAACACTGCATGGTTCTCTATGGGGAGTTTCTACAAATCAATGCATTGAATGAGGACTGAATCTCAGTGTGTTTTTCTATTTCTGATATATTTTGTTGGTATTGAATGCTTTTATTTTTTTTTTTTGAGTTTTTTAATATATAAAGACAAAAATGCACATCTATGAACAATTGCCCCTCATATTTGGTATAATCGATAATATCCATTAATGTTTAAAAATACATCTTTAACCTTTTGATGTTTGAAAAATACACCCTTACCTCCCGACGTTTGAAAAATATGTTTTTAACTCTATAATTTAATTAAAAAATGTTATTCAAAATACAACAACAACAAATTACCCCATTGCTTTAGAGGCTACCGTCTATAACAGAGTATGAGAGGGTCTGATGTACCCAACCATACTCATACGTTAGAAATATATATAATAAAAATATACATAATAAAAATTGCCTTTTTGACTTTATCCTCCTATTCTTCCTCGTCGTCCTTTCTTCTATTTTCCTCCCCAACTTCATCTTCTCCAAGAAGCCATGCCTCAGATGTCCCATCAAGGCCCTACCCACCATCCGCTGCCCCTTCGTTTAGTTCTCTGTTTCCCCTCATTCTGAAGAGTGAAGCCCCCCATAGCT